>CAUYUJ010005557.1:67572-173280 GCA_963575745.1 Prorocentrum cordatum
ACACCACATCGTGGCGCCAACGACCACCATTATGCTAAGATGCCCACTGCCGTGCGCAACAATCAAAATTAAAAATGCCTGGGGACGGCAGGGGGCCACCTTTCCTCTAAAATGCAGACTGCCGTGCGAAGAATTCACAATCTGTGTCAGTGGACTGGAACACGCAGAGTAGTAGCCGCCAACGGCGGGACAGCCCCCGCCCGGCAACACGTGGACCATATCGTGGCGCCAACGACCACCGTTCTTCTCAGATGCCCACTGCCGTGCGAAGTATTCAAGATATGTTAACCTCCTGCTCCCTCCTCGGGAGCGCCGAAATTGCGACAATGACACGAAGACAGATGCAACTCCTGATCCGTCTATTCCGTCCCCTCCATGACAAGCGGACACGCCAAAGCTGTTCAAAAACCGATGGAAAAGAAATGTTTGCTGGCCTCTTCGAGCTCTTTGGGGAAACCTCTTGGAGGCCTCTTGGGTATCTTGGGGCCTCTTGGGCCAGTCATCTGGAAATGATCTTGGGCGTCTTAAACCGTCTATGTGGCCATCGGCTCATCCCGCCACTGTGCCTGGGGGTTGTGGTTTAGAGGCCTCTTGGAAGTTCGTTTGGATGTCGTGGCAGGCCCCTCGGGGGCTTCTTGGAGGCTTTGGGACCGTTTGGGGGCCACTTTTTCGGCCATTCGGGGTCCTCGTGGGGCCTCCAGGGGGCCTCTGGGGCTCCCTTGGGGGCCGCTCGGAGCCTCCAGGGAGCCTCCTGGGGCGGAGGGCTCGAATTGTCGACTCGCGTTCCCCCTCTTGGGCCCTTTTTGGGGCCATGATGGGGCCCTCTTGGGCGATCATGGCCCCCCTGAAGGGACAAGAAGCCCTTCAGGGGGGCCAAGAAGTTCATCAGGGGGGCCTTCAACGAACTCAGAGCTGGAGGATTTGCATCCTCCGGAAACCTCTTGGCCGTACTAAAGCCCACCGGGCCACACAAAAACCCATCTGGCCGCAGTAAAACCTTATCTCCTCGCCCCCGGGCCCCCACCCCACGAAACGTCTGCTCTTGGGACCCTCCATCCACACTACCGCCATTTCTCGCCCGAAACCCACCAACGCCCCCCACCTCGCCCCGGCACCCCCACCCAACGAGACTTTTGGGACCCACCACCCCGCAATTTCTCGCCCGAAACCCACCGACGCCCCCCACTTCGCCCCCGCACCCCAACCCCACGAGACGTCTGTTTTGGGACCCCCCGCCTGACAATTTCTCGCCCGAAACCAACCAACGCCCCCCGCTTCGCCCTGGCACCCTCACCCCACGAAGCGTCCGTTCTCAGGCCCGAAACCCACCAACGCCCCCCACTTCGCCCCGGCACCCCCACTCCACGGGACACCTATTCTTGGGACCTCCCACCCCGCAATTTCTCGCCCAAAACCATCGACGCCGCCCTGTTGGGAGTGACTCGGGACCGTCTTGGGCTGCCCGGACGGCTGCTGGAATCCTCTCGGAGGCAACTTCTGCCCTCCCTCCCAGCTGAGGACCCGGCCCTCGGGGCACACGTCTGTGATCGAGGCTCTGGCCCGGGGGGGGCCCAGAACTGGTTCCCCGTTGTAGATCAGAGTGAGGGGGCCGAACGGTCATTCACTGTCCCTGGGTGCGTGGCTGATGTGGAATTCCGCGGTGCGGATTCTTGTTGTTGCTGTTGTTGTTTGTTGTTGTTGTTGTTTGTTGTCGTCGTCCCACCCGCAACCCCCGCGACCCACCCGCGACCCACCCCGCGACCCACCCCGCGATCCACCCGCGACCCACCCGCGACCCACCCGCGACCCACCCCGCGACCCACCCCGCGACCCACCCCGCGACCCACCCCGCGACCCAACCCGCGACCCACCCCGCAACCCCCCCGCGGCCCACCCCGCGACCCACCCGCGACCCACCCGCGACCCACCCGCGACCCACCCGCGACCCACCCGCGACCTACCCCGCGACCCACCCGCGACCCACCTTCGACCCAAACCACTTTCAAGGTACAAACCACAATTTTCGGCGCCTGCGGCGGGCTTTTTTGCATTCCTTCCAAGTGGAGAGCCCGCGACACATCCCGTGACCAACTCGCGACCAACCCGCGACCCAAACCACGTTCAGGGTACAAACCACATTTTTCGGCGCCTGCGGCGGGCATATTTTGCATTCGTTTCAGGTGGAGAGCCCGCGGCCCACCCGCGACCACGTTCAGGGTACAAACCACATTTTCGGCGCCTGCGGCGGGCATCCTTTGCATTCGTTCCCTGTGGAGAACCCGCGGCCCACCCGCGACCCAAACCTCGTTCCGTGTACGAACCAATTTTTTTGGCGCTTGCGGCGGGCTGCTTTTGCATTCCTTCCAGGTGGAGGTGGAGAGCCCGCGACCCACCCGCGACCTAAACCACGTTCACTGAACAAACCAATGCCGCACAAGCGCGGCGGCGGATTCTTGCATGCCGTCTGAGCCCGCAAGGACCTCTTCACGCCCCGCACATCCACGCCAGCCCGTCCAGCAACTTTGCCCTGGCGAGTTGCCTTGATCAGAGAAGGCGGGGAGCATAAAGTGGAAAAAAGGATTGCGTTGCAGTTATCTTGGGAAAGGAGGGGGAGGCAGGATGAGTAAACAGGGGACGAGGAGAACGTGGAAGAAGAGAGGATGTAAGGAGAACGTGGAGAAAGAAAAGGAGGAGGAGCAGGAGGACGAGGGGGAGGAGGGGGAGGAGGGGGAGGAGGAGGACGAGGAGGGGGAGGATGGGATGATGATGATGATGATGATGGACGACAATGGGAGGACGATGATGGAGGCCGATGAGGGGGAGGACGACAGTAGGAGGACGATGATGAAAGGACGAGGGGGGGGAGAGGGAGGACGAGGAAGAAGAGGAGGAGGACGAGGTGGAGGAGGAGGATGACGATGACGATGAGGACGAGGACGAGGAAGTGGAGGAGGAGGAGGAGGAGGAGGAGGAGAGCGCCATCGACAGGGAAGGTGGGGGCCACGAGGTCCGCCAGCTCGACGACGCCCGCGTCGCCCGCGCCCGCCCCCTCACTCTTATCCGCAATTGCGGGGTGCTACGTATTTTCTTTGCATGTTGCACATCGAAACTCAAGTCAGCATGGACTTCCCAAAGCAGATCAATATCAGCATCGAAATGATCATCGACATGCACATTGCGATGCCAATCGAACTACAAAAATAAAAGTAAATCAACATCGGAATCGACAAGGCAATCGGAATGGCAGTCGAAATGCAATTCGAAAGGCACATCGAACGAACTTTTCACATACTACCGAAACTCAATTCGACATGCAAATGACATTACAATCGACATGCAATTGAAACGTGTCGGAATGCAGTCCGCGACCGCGATCGCAATCCACATGAAAGCTCTTCAATCACCGATCTCTGTATCACCCGAAGGGGTGGTCAATGAGGTATCGTCAAGGGCTCCCAACTTCGCGCTTCGCGCTGCGCGAAGCGCGAAGCGCGAATAACTTCGCGCTCTCGCGCCGCCCTCCCAAAGGGAGAATAGGAGGACGAGGAGGAGGGGGAGAAGGAACGAGGACCGCGAAGCGCGAAGCGCGAATAACTTCGCGCCCTCGAGGGAGCCCTTGTATCGTTCGAGGCCTACAACCTGTTATGGAATGACGGACCGCTGAAAAACCCTATCGTGTCCAGGTGGACGTGTATTGGTTGTGCTTCCGTCTCACAGGCCGTACTCGCTGCAGATCTCGCGCGCTGTTCCTGGCATCTCCCAGGGTGAGATTGTCGAGGGACGGTCGTGAATCGCGGAGGCTTCAAATATCGCCTTCAAACCACGTGTCAAACACCGGTTCTGCCAAAAATGAGCGGGCAGGCTGGGCCACTCTATCGACTGCTAACCCGAATCACAGCCACCCCGCACGATCCCAGCCAAAAACAAGCTGAAATACCCCCAAGTGGCTCCCCCATGAGAGCTCAGAAATGCGATGCGATGCGTCAGAACCATGACCACTGGATAATCATGCCCCTGTAGATAGAGAGGAGTCCGAGGCGCAGCAGACACTTCAGATTCCAGGGGGGGCGACGCTCAGGCCTTCCTGCCGCTCTCGGAGAGACACTCTGACAAAACAACGGATCAAACGTACGTCGCTGAATTGGGGTCGGCGGCAGAGGCGGCAGCCTGTAAATAAAACTTGCAAGCATTTCACGGCTTCCCATGATCCAAGTACCGGAAATTTTGTTTTAAAAGGAATCCGGATTCTGAGGGTGCAACAGTTACGTTCATTCGCTGTGTTGAAGTCCCAAGAATGGCGTTCTGGCGCGATCAGTCAGGTTGATCCGTGGCGTTGGAGTCCCGAAAACGATGTTTTGGCATACTTCGTGCCTTCAAACGGTTGTCTTCCAACGAGGCAGTTCCCTCAATGGAAATGAACCGCTGTAGGGGCCTATGAAGGAGGAGCTTGGAAAGAGGGTTTATCATCATACCTTTTCCTGTCCTTCCCGTACCTCATTCTCCCCCCACGCTCCTTCCTTCCTACCCCCCAGTTTTCTGGGACTCTCATTGGCAGAATGCTCTGCTGTTTAGAACAATTTGCGTTTGTGGCTGAGGGCACGCGGCCGCGTCCACGACGGTTCCTTCCTCAACGCAACCACGCGGGATGGAATGATGAGGACCTTCGATCAAGAACGCCCTGCCATTCCGTGGATCACTGGATCTGCCCCCCAAGGCCAACTCCTCCCGAGGCCGACTCGGCCCCCGGAGGCCCGAGCGAGAGCGCGAGTGACGTCTACGGCGCCCCTCCACAGCGTCGCCTTCCTTGTCGGCCGACACTGGCAAGCGATACGCACATGGAGGAAACGCGCGGAAAAGGGAGCGGGAGAGAGAGAGAGAGAGAGGAGAGAGAGAGAGAGGGAGAGGGAAATCAGTAATACGAGGGACTGGGGGGGATCACGGCACGGGCGGATGCTTACCGCACCCATGTGGACCTAGGGAGTTAGGTGAGAAGTATGGACGCCACCGTCCCTGCCCACCATGAGCCTCCTGACATTTCCAATATCGTTGATGACTCTTGGGTTTACACTGGTCCTCCTCCTCCTCCTCCTCCTCCTCCTCCCCCTCCTCCCGTGGAGGTGTGGGGAGGAAGGAAGCTCAGAGGTGGGATGGGGCATCCCAGCAACAACGCCGGCAACGCTATACTAACCATCCTCGAACTGATCCCTAACCCTGAGATTGACAAGCCCAAGGCGATGACAATCTTAGGGATGTGCCTTCAGAAATTTAGGGTCTGCTTTTCCACTGGCCTTCCCCAGCTCGCTTGGTTTTGTTGCCATACACCTTCGAGGAGGTTTCCTTCTGGGTGTTGGCTTTGTTCCCTAGCAGTGTCAAGTTGCACTAAGAAGCGCAAAGCAAAGCAAGGCAACACCCAGCGACGCCAAGCAGCGCAAAGCAATGCCCATCAACGCTAAGCAATGCCGCTCAGAGCCAAGCAAAATCAGGCAGCGCCGCCAAGCAACGCCATGCAATACCGAGCAATGCCAAGCAATGCCAAACAATGCCAAACAACCCCAAGCAAAGCAACACCAAGTAATGCAACGCTAAACAAAGCAACGCAATACCGAACAATGCTAAGCAATTCCGCTTAGGAAACGTTCTTATAATTAGGGTCGCGCCGAGTTGTTTTGTTGCTCATCCAAACATCCACGGCGATCCCACGGCTCATTGAACCCGTCGTCTTGGCCGGTTTCGAGAAACCGACCTCGTCGACGAACTGCAGCCGCGAATTCGTTGCCCGTCTCGCGGCGATGCGCTCACCACATGGCACTGGACGCCCGCCATGCGGAAAAACTCTTGATGTGCTTCAGCTTCCTGGGCGCCACGACCTCGTACAGCTCCTTGACTGACACTGCTCTGTTCGCAATCTTGGCGCGCGAGATGCACCAATCTGTGTACTTGTACTCTTTTCCGTACTGAGTGCTGGGCACGACCATCGGCGACTGGGTGTTGAGGAATACCTCGAACACGAACTCTGGGTCGTGGCGACAATGCGATATGGCCTGATTGACGTTCTCCGAGAAATAAATTCCTGGGCCGTTCAACCCGTCGTCGCCTGGCAAGAAGCCGTTGGACCTGAGAATGCCCTCCTTCCCAGCTGCATCTGTCGCGTGGTAAACGGTGATCACGTAAGGGTTGGCTGGCTTGGCCTTGGGCTGCACAGGCTGCAGCTTGTCCCATGCCGCGTCGATTGCCTTCTTCTTGTACGCGCCCGTATAATAGGCGACATATTCCTCGTAGGTGTACGCCACCCCGTCTGTGTCATCAATGCGCATCCCAGACATCCTGCACTAGGGCGGGATGAACAACGCAAATAACGCTTGTTGCCGGCGACGAGCTGATACCTCGCCGGGAAATCGCTCGAGCCAGCATGCCGTCGGTGGGATGCCAGAAAAGCGGAACAGCGAAGCAGGAGGCTGAAGGCGACCGACTGGCATACGGTGCACAGGAAATCCCAGCAGCCGGCCCCTACAATCTTGCAGTCCTGGGGGGGAAGGTCCACCCCTCGCCCTACCCCCTCTCTGCTGTCCTAGCTCGGGCGGGTCTCTGGGCAGCTAGGCCGAACACTGCGTCCAACAGGCAAGGAGCAAGGCCGGAGACGCCGATGCTCAAAAAGCATCGTGAACCAACCTAGCGGCTAGCGAAGGATCCAACCATGTGCAGCTGCGTGCAGTATGCCGGGGAGGGCCCTCTCGTGTCGCGGATGGACGGGAGTTGGAACAAGGGGGCGCTTCCCGTAGAGATGGGAATGCCCTCAAGGACGTGCGAGGAGGGGACTTCGGACGGGAGGGTGTATTGCAAAATCGCTGCTGCAGCCTGTGCTTCCTCTGGTATTCCTTATTTTTCCTTCGCCCTCCTCCATCTACGGCGGGGCGGACGACTACAGCGAAGAGGACAACCAAGACGACGGCAGCGACGAGGACGACGGCGACAAGGACGACTGACATGACGACGACGATGACGACGTCGACGTCGACAAGAACGACGACAGCAGCGACGATTTCGAGGACGATGAAGACGGCCACGGTGACGGTGACGGTGACGGTGACGGTGTTGACGATGACGGTGACGGTGGTGACGATGACGGTGACGACGATGACGACGACGACGACAAGGACGACGAGGACGACGAGGGCGACGATGGCGACGAGGGCGACGGAGACAACGAGGACAACGAGGACAACGACGACGACGACGAGGACAAGGACGACGAAGAAGACGACGACGACGCGGTCGTCGACGACGACGCGGTCGTCGACGACGACGACGACGGCGGCGTCGAGGACGAAGACGACGAGGGCGGCGTGCCGCGGGGGCCGCCGCGCGCCCGGGAGGCGGCCGCGTCCTGGGTAGGCGGCCGAGAGCTCGTGGACCCAGGGCTGCCCGTGGAGCAGCAGGTGCAGGGACACCTCCGGGGAGGAGGAGGAGGAGGAGGAGGAGGAGGAGGAGGAGGAGGAGGAGGACGAGGAGGAGGAGGAGGAGGAGGAGGAGGAGGAGGAGGAAGAGGTGGTTCGCCCGCGGGGTGCCCCCAGGGGGGGAAGGGGGGCCTTTTTTCCTGCTGCGCTCGACAACCTTGGAGCGAAGCTCGCCCGGAGATGCTCCTCGGCGACGGCGCCACAGACCTGGAGCCAGAGCGGAAACCAAGGCCACCTCCACCACCGCCAGGGAGAGGGCCCCCTGAATTCTCTCACCGGCTTGGGCGGGAAGGCGTACACAAGACTGGCCAGCGCAGAAGAGGAAGAGGAAATCGAGGAGGATGAGCAGGAGGAGGAGGAGGAGGAGGAGGAGGAGGAGGAGGAGGAGGAGGAAAAAGACAAAAAAGAAAAAGAAGAAGGAAGGGGCGCCGGCAGCTTATAAACACCGGCCTTTTGTGGCGGCTGCAGCCGACAAAACTGGCAATGCTTCTCTTGCGCAACAAAAGAAACGAAGAAAAGGAAGAGAAGGAGGAGGAGGAGGAGGAGGAGGAGGAGGAGGAAGAGCAGGACGAGGAGGAGGAGGAACAGGAGCGGAGGAGGAGAAGGAGGAAGAGGAAGAGGAGGAGGGGGAGGAGGAGGAGGACGACGAGGAGAGGGAGGCGGAGGAGGAGGAGGAGGAGGACCCGAGGATTAACCCAAGCCGCCGATGTCGGGCCGCCTCGGAGGGGCCAATTAAGAGGCCTGCCTTCGGAGAGACGCTGGGGGACCCACAGACACATCCCAGTGGGGGCTCGCCCCTCTCACATTTACTCTCTTTACCGAAGTCTCTGATGTGACCCGACCCCTCGCGCGCCCTGCAGCCACGCGTCGTGCACACCCAACGCGGCTCATAATACGCCACCGCGTGGGTCCAATGAACAATGCGAGAGCCGACTGCAACACAGGAGCGAGTAAGTGGCTGGGGCGGGGGCGGGCCACGACACTTGGAACAAAGCCTGCCAGATGCGGTTGCTCGACGACCTTCTGATGCGACCTCTGCACTGGCCAGAAGAACGGCGGGCGGAGCCTTTCTCGACCAGGCTGTGGGAGTTGGCCAGGTTGGCCTTCTAGAAGGCTGTGGGGCGGGTCCCGCGCTGGTGGCGCGCCGCCTGCCTGGTCTGGATAGCAAGCAAAGTGGCACAAGCGATGCGAAGCCTAATAAAAGACAGCGCTGAGTTCGACCACTTGTAACAATACATATGGCTCTTTGGCCTTAAGGATCTGGTGGGATTCTTCTGCGTCCGCAGCGAGCTGATCCGCAATATGGTTCCCTCTCCCGGCTAGAAGAGGGGCTCTTTGGCGAGCGACCCATGGGCCTCTAAGTGGCCGTTGAGAAACTTAACCGCGACACTTTAAGCTCCGCGCGCGCTCACCTCGGCCCCGGGGGCCTCCCAAATATTACCCTTGACGGTCCAACCAGCCCGCGGGCCCGTAGCCCCGCCGCGCTGCCCGGCGGCCTCGGCGGACCCCTCAAGCAAGCGCAAGCCCTGGCCGCAGCGGCGGCACCTCGCGCCCGACGCCTCCGCGCCGCCGCCGCGGTCTCCACGGGCGAACTGGCGCGCGCCCTGCGGGCGCAAAGCGGCTCGGGCCCACCGCGCCATAGGGCCGCGGCGACGGCCCCAGCGCGCCAGGCGGCGGCGCCGCCCAGGCTTTGGGCGCCAGTCTTCGCGCTTAGGTCGCGGGGCAGGCATCCCGCCGCCCTCTCGCCGCCATTTCGCAGAGCCGCTCATCGAAGTCGGCGCGCTGCGGGCGGAGGGGACAGCGGCCCCGAACTCGGCGGAGGTCGTCGGCCACCTCGCCGCGCTCGCAACCTGCCCCCCCCCCGCCCGGGACCTGTTGGCATCTCGCCGGGCCCCCGGCGCTGGCCGCCATGGCCTGCAGCGGCGCGGTCGCCTCGGCGCGGCGCGTCCTCCCCCACTTACGCAGCGCGAACTGCACGCCCGCGACGCCCGCGCCGCCCCGCGCGCCCTCTGCGAGGTGGCCAGCCGCGGCCTGCCTCCAGAGCTTCGCCCCGACGTCGCCAATCACCGAGTCGATGGCGCCCGCGGGGTCACGGCGCTCGCTCCATCAGCCAGCGCCCATTCACCCCCTCAAGGGCCCGCCCAGGTAGCGGAGCCGCGCGGCGACCAGCCCGCGCCCAGCGGCGCCAGCATGAGCGACCCCGTGGCCCCTCGCCGTCGCCGCCACCTGCGCGCCGCAGGCACCTTCAGCAGCCGCGCGTAGATCAAGGGCCACGGCTTCCGCGGCCATCTGGCGGACGTCGCGGGATTTCGCACGCAGGTCGAATTAGGTCGCAGCTGCGCTCAGGGCAGCTCCAGGGCGGGGCCCCCCCCTTCCAGCGTCTGGAAGCGGCGGCGCAGCGCCCCGCGCGCGGCTTCGCCAGAGCGCCAGCGCATCGGCGGCGGGCCTGCAACACGGCCGCGGGGGGGGGGGCCATGCGCCTTCGCACCGTGCAGCAGCGAGGGCATCGAGCCCCGGCTGAGCAGCCCGACCGTCCTCCCACGGCGAAGGCTGCGACGCTTTCTCCCCCCGAGCGAATGCATCGTTGGGGAGCCGACCCCCTTCTCGCCATGTGCGCTGGCCTTCTACGCGCTCCAGCCGCTACTCGGTCGACTCTGAGGTCGCAGCCCTCTCCCACGGCCTGAAACTCAACTCCTCTTTGCACTTTGCCTCAGCTTGGCGACAATCCCCCTGGCCATCCCCGCGTTCGAGGTGAATATCGCGCCAATGTCCGCCAGCTCCAGCCCCTCCCCTCGCAGCGCATCGCGAGAGGTGGCCATGGCCCCCAGCAAGATCTCCTCGATCGCGGCAAGGCTGCCGAAGACCCAGCGTGGGTGCGTCGTCGAACCCCCTCGGCTGGCAGCGGCTGCGTCGCGCCGTGAGCTTCCCGAGCGCTCGGTGCGCCACCGCCCTCGCAAGGTTTCCGACGCGCCACGTCGGCCCTGTGGCCCCAGGGCCGCCAATCGTCGGTTTAGAATGTGCTGCTCCTTCCGGCGCCGGACACGCTCTTTCTTCTCCAATCTCGTCGGGCGGGCTGGGGGTGGAAAGGGGGTGGCGGCAGCAGGGCGAAGGGGGGCGCGTTTTTCCGGACTCGCGTCGACTGCCGAGAACGGGCCCCGCCCGGGCTCGCCCCGGGCGCGCGATCGACGCTGGGGGGCGCCGGACTCGAGCGAGGGCCGGCGCAGTCTCGGCGCGGAGCGAGAGGACCTGACCGACGCGGGGCTTCCAGGGCACTGGGGCTGTCTCGAGCCCTCCGCAAAGATGCCGGGCCCCAGGGTTGAGCAGCGCGCCGTCTGTCAGCGACGGCTCGCAATCGCTTTTGAAGCAGGCGTGCCCTTCGACCGACGCAATCTGGGCCCCTGGGCGCTGGGCCCATCCCGACTTGCGAAAGGCCGATGGGGGGGCGCCGAAACCGCTGGCAACTACCCGAAGGTTTTGCTGCGTTTTGACGAAGGCACCGAGGGAAGGGAGCTCGCGGGCATTGTTACCAGGGATGCGATTCGAGCCCTCGAGATACAGACTGATGACAACGGCCGTTGCCCCCTGTCGATGCCAAGAGACGGGCATCTGAACATGGGGCCCACAACTTGCAGCTCGCGAGGCGCCCGACACCGCGGCGCTAGCCGACGCGCAGTAGTGCCTCGCAAGCTCGCGAGAAGAAAACCCCGGCGGCGCGCGCGCAGCCGCGCAGGCACCGCCGCACGAGCCTGCCTCGGAGCGCTCGCTCTCCCGAGGCGCCTAATGTCTGCAAGCTCGCGAGCGCGCAAATGGGCATCCTGCGACGCGCAGGGGCCGAGTGGCTCTATCTTGCGCGGCTCTTGCACAAACTTCGAGGCTGCATGCCCCCCCTGCGCGATGTCGACGACAAAGACATGCCCGGGCGGGCGCCCGGCGCGCGGACACCGCCGCCCGGGCCCCCCTCCCCGGTTCAGGGAGCGGGCTCGTCCGTGGCCGCGGCGCCCTGAGCGCGCGCCTCGGAGAACAGAAAATGATCCCTGGCCGCCGTCGCCGCCGCTGCCCGGGGCCCTGCTGTCTGCGCTGCCGCGGCGGCTTCCTCCGCCGCTGTCTGCCTATCCTGGGGCACGGTGGGCGCTGCTCCGCTGGGCGGCGGCGGAGCCGCGCCCGCTCCTGCGGCGGCGCTCGGCGGGAGCTGGCCCGCGGCGGGCGCAGCGGCAGAGGACTGGCCAGCCTCTGCCTTGCGCTCCTCGGCGGCCTGCGCCCACGCGGCCTCGCCCTGGGCCGCCATGGTCTTGGCGAGGCCCCAGTGGACCCACGGCTTCTCGAAGAACTCCGAGGTCCTCCCGTTCAGCTTTGAGCTTGTTGATCAAGTGTTTCTTGGCCGTCTCCGCAAGCTCGACTGCCTCCTCGTCGACCTCGCTGGCGTCTACGCTGCGGGCCTCGCCGAACCCCGCCATGGCCTGCAACGCGGATGCGTCGCTCTCGGTCGGGGCCATGAGGTCCTGCGTGGGTCTGCGCTGTTCCGCGCCCTCAGCGCTGGTCCACTCCACGAGCATCTCCGCCTCGACGACCTCGCGCGCCCCTTGCTGGAACGCCTCCTCCTGCTACGCGATCCTAGCCCTAGCCTTCTCCGTGGCCGAAAAGGCGACGCCGTAGGCCCTGGCCCGGGCAGCCTCGGCGAGGCGCGCGGCCGTGCTCTTCGCGGGCGAGGCGGTGGCTGAGGCCTTCGAGCTCTCCCCGATGGCGCCATTGAGGTGCTGGGCGACCTCGGGCCTGATCACCGCGGAGGCGAGCTTGCCCGCCACAAGCTCGAGCGCCTCCGCGAAGGACGGCGATGCGAGCGCAGCACCTAGTACCTTGTCGCCGCTGCCGCCTGTGTTCCTGGTGCCCTTGCTGGAGACCATGGCCCCGCACGCACATTTGAAATCCCTCTCCTGCCAGCTCGGACCCCGGCCCCGCTCATGGCAGTTCTTGCAAGCCGCGCACGTGCACTGCTGCTGCTGCTGCTGCTGCTGCTGCTGCTGCTCCTGCTGTTTTGACATGTCCCCGTGGCCGTGATGGCACTGCAGCGCCATCAGCGGCCGCCGCTAAGATGCGCCGCGCCTCGCCACGGCGTTGGCGCAGCCGCCTATGTCAAGCTGGCTAAGACGCGGGGAAGGGGCCGTCGTCGCAGCCTCGCGGGTCTGGCGCCCAGGGTGGCCTCAACTCAAAGCACTCTGCAAAATGCGGGTTCGAGCGTGGGCCAACGCCTAGGAGGAGGAGGAGGGGGAGGAGGAGGAGGAGGAGGAGGAGGAGGAGGAGGAGGAGGAGGAGGAGGTTTGTTGTTGTGGGGCGACCTAAAGTCAGAAAAAAAACCTAAAAGACCTCCCCCTCCGAATCCGAGGCCTCCTCATCCTCGGGATCCTGGGCGGGTCGGGGAGCCGCCTCGCCTAGCGACCTGACCATGTCAAGGTCGCACTCCTGGAGGCCGAATGCATCGAGCACGGCCTGGCGGCAAGCGCAGCCGTGCCTGGGGGGCCGACTGCCCACCTGACCTGCGGCAGGAGAAGGCGAGGGGAGGCAACGAGCACTCAGGAGGTCCCTCTCGGCCTCCGAGAGCCCTCGAGGCTGGGACACAACCAAATTCTTGGACGAGGCCCGACCGTGGGGGTGCCTGCCATCCCGAATTCTCTTCAGCTGATGCTTAACCTGAGCTGAGCGAGGCCTGTGGTTGCACACTGCCACAAGCAGGTCGCCTGGCCTGTAGTCCTCACAGTAGGCCCCGCATGTCACACAGAAAACTACAGGCACTCCAGCACGGACGGGGCTCTCGATGACACAGCACATAAGAGCATGGCCTTGCAGGAAGAAGGCTGAGGTGGCCAGGTCGGCCCAGTCCAAGCAGCCCGCCCCTCCCGACGCGAGGTCCACCCCCTCCCCGCCCACAGACTCTTCTATCTCAGGCTCGGGCTGAGGCGGCAACTCATGAGCCTCGGGAGCACTATTTTCCGAAAGAGCTAGGCCGACTGTGTCTAGACGCCTTTCCGCCTGGCCCTGCAGGTGGACCTCTAATTGGGCAGCCCACTTGGCCGACTCTTTCACAAGACACTTGAACCCTCTGTACAAGTCTACATCCTGCTGGCAAAGTTGGTGCTTTGCAGCGCCCATCTTTGCATTGGAGTCGACCGAATCATTAGCTCGCTTTTCCCACATGGTCGTCTTGCCATTGTGGACATCCGAAATCGAGCAGTGAGCTGCCGTCTTAAACGCCGAAAAGTCTCCTGGAGAAAAACTGGACCAGAAGGGAGCCCACAGGTGGGCCCTGGGCCCTCCAGCCGAGGCCCCCGCCCCTTGGCCACCCCAGAGGACGTCCAGGGTTCCCTGGCAGTCACAGTATAAATCTATCGGCGCCATTGCACACTGAACTAGCATGTATACAGCATAGTCTTCCCCGTCCTTGGCCGTTTGGCGAGGCCCATGGGAGAAAGGGGCGGGTCCGTAACACGCCGAGATGACATTGCCCAAGGGATCGGCCTGGACTAAGGCCCAACCAGCCCTCGACAGCCCAGGGATCCCATCCAAGACGCGGACCCAACCGAAAACAATAGACCACTGAGGCGGCCTGTCTCAGGCCTATTTATCCAAAACACAGTCTGTTCAGGCTCCTGGGCAGGGAAAAGCGCCAGCGGCGACGGAAAGATCGCGCGCGCGAATCTCTCGGCCAGCTCCTCTCCTCCCTCGAGCACACGGGCCGCCCGTCTGGCTAGCTGCGGCGAGACCATGTCCCTCCTGAGCCCAGCGTGTGCGGGGCAGCTAAATTGTCTGTGGAAGAGGGCCCCCGCTTCCTCCTGACAGAGTCTGCACTTGCCGCAACTGTGATACCCATGCCTGTGCACTCTAGCTTGAGGCCAGTGCACATTACTCATTCGGCTCCTGAGGGCTCTCTGATGCTGGGGCTGCCAAGAGGAGGAGGAGGAGCGGAGGAGGGGCCTCACAGCATCCCAGAACAGAGGGTACCCTTGGAGCTCAACGCCAAGCTGTAACAACGCCTGTCTGTCCGACGCCCTGACCGCCGCCGCGCGGACCTGCAAGCGAAACTCCACGGGCGCAATCTGGGAAAGATTCCAGACCTGCCCGAGGTCGGTTTCAATCGTGCGAAAATCTCTAAACGTCCAGCCCACACGGGCAAGGCTGAGCACTGCCACACCCGCAGGTGTCGCAGCTCCCCGCCAAGGGTGCCTTTTCGAATTGGCTCGAGCTATGGCCGCGTCGGCCGTCGCATTCAAAATCGAGACCTTGGGAAAACTGCCCCAGACCGCAGTGGCCCATTGGAAGGCCACATGGCCTGCATAGGCCACAAACGGGTCGACGATTTCTCCCAGACGATACGAATGCAGCCGAATTCCCAGGGAGGCCCCTTTGGGGTGACGTCCTAGTGCGTGAGCCGCCGACAGCCTAAGGCCATGCATGGCCGTCGGCGAGATACCCATGACACAACTGCCCCAGAGGGCCGAAGCTGTGGCCCCCATTCTCTGTGCAAGGGCCACATCAGCCCCTGCCTCCCTCAGTAGACGAAGTCGCTTCGAGCGGGAACCTGCATCAATGAACCTCGCTCTCTGCACTCCCACGCGTCGTCGTGAACCCGTCGTGGCATCCGCGCCGAGGTTGCGCGCGTGCTCGACCCGAGACGTACCAGGCAAGCACCAGGAGCCCACAACATGGGTCTGAACCTCTCGAGTGCACAAGTACTTCGTTTTCTTGATGTTCACATGCAAGTGGAGCTCCTCAAAGCACGAGAAGAGCTGCGCGACTGCACTCGATAGCACCTGAGCGACCTGAACTGGCCGACCGCATGCCTGCAATTCCACGTCGTCTACGACGTTGCGGAAGAATAAATTCGGCCTACCTTGCTGAGTTAAGAGGAGCGGACGGAGCAACAGTAACTTAGCCAGTGTCGTCGCTCCTGAGCATCCAGCCACCACAGCTGCATTCGCCAAGTAGGCCGACGATACGGCACCTCCATACATCAAGGCCTTATACCCAGCATAAATAGAACAGTACCCTCTGAGGACCTTGATGGGGAACCCATACTGGAGCCCCGCAGCTCTGAGGCCTTGGTGCCTAATGTGTTCGTAGAAGCGGCTCAAGTCGACCAAGACTGATCCACTCTGGAACCCCACTTCTTTGCAAAAGCCTCCCAAGATATTGTGAACCCAGCCAGCTCTCTCACAGGTATTGTGTGGCCCAGAGCCCCAATAGAAGGCCTCTGCATGCTTCTTCCCCCATGCCTGACAATAAGGCTGGCGGAGTCTCGACCACAAGCGCAGCACCAGGCAGAGGAGGCCGATGGGGCGCACACCGCCGTCGGGCTTGTCTAAGAAAACCATGTTGGTCAAGAAGACGAGAAGTCCCTGTGGTCTGTCCTCAAACCTGTGCAGAATATCTAAAAGCCTTAGCTGGTGTTCTTCCGTGAGGCTCAGCACCCATCTCGGGTGAAAACCATCCCAGCCCAAGCCTGCACCAGGCCCATACTTACGACAAACTCTCAGGAGCCGATCCAGGGCTAGAGGTTCCAATTGGGCTTCATCTACAGGGACGGACCACTGGGATGGGTGTTCATCTTGCCTATCAGCTACGCACCACAGCGGCACCCATTGGTCTAGAAGTGCCGACAGAGCTCCAGCACCTACTTGTGGGACGCCCTCGGCGTCGAGAAGAGAAGTGACGTTGGATGCCTGCTGCTTTGCAAACTTGTGCGCTGGCTTCCCTCCTCCTTTAACACTTTCCACCGCCCAGGTCCTCCACTCCTTCAATGATACCTTTGAGTCCTCCCGTCTCCTTCTGTCCACCTCCTCGTCCATCTTATGCAGGGCATCGTGGACTGGGTCATCGCCCGTGGTGATGACATCAGCGAAGGTGCACAAAAAACTGGGCGAGAGCTCGGCGTCAGCAGCGAACGGGCCCATGTCGGCGACCATGGCCTCCAGGTCCCTGGACCACTGATCGAGGAGCATGCGGCCCTGACGCCCTGCTTTGCCTACGCGAGTCTGACAGGTTCGCCTGCACAGTGCCACATACGAGATCCAAGCCGTCGTCGATCTGGAAAACCTGCGCCTTTGGTCCTTTTCCCAAACCGAGGCCAAGGAGACAACTTTTGATTTCGGTCCAGCTGCCCTGCCCGCGAAAGCCCTGGAGTACAGCGGGTCAACCCCATGAATCTGGATCAGGCGCCTCTCCGAAAACTCAAACCACTCCTTCACCATGAGGTTGAGATCAGCTGAGGCCCCCACTTCCCAAGACCAATTGTACACCACTGGGGCCTGCATGGGACCTGTGAGCTCCATTGGGAAAGCTCTGAACCGTACCTGCTGGTTGATCGTCGACGTATGGCTCAGATCCTTTAGCTTTAACACGACTGGCACGTGCGGGTAGAGCGGAGCCTGGTCCATGACCGAGATCTCCTCAACACGCGAGGCCAACACCTCCGCAACCACAAAGAAGTCGAGGATCATACTGTCACCTGCTTGGTCTGACTCAGCTGCTCCTCCCGAGATGATCCTGTCGTCCGAGGAGCCCTGCGGGTCCTTCTGGGGTACCTGTTGGGCCTCCTGAGAGTTGACAGTCCTGCAGGTAGGGGACACTGGAGCAACCAACACTCCTCGAACCTTCTGAATCCACCCAGATCCCTGAAGCGCCTCAGGCTCGAAGTTGAAGTCCCCTTGGAGCACCCAGGAGGAGGAGGGGGAGGAGGAGGAGGAGGAGGAGGAGGAGGAGGAGGAGGTGGAGGAGAAGGAGAAGGAAACGCGGCAGGCAGCAAACATGACGTCGAGGGGGGCCAGCACGGAGTGGAACGGGCAGGCGCTGCTCGTCAGGCGTCGGTTGGCCGTCGCCTCCTCCACCTCCCTCATCCTCTTCTTCCCTTATGCCATCATTTCTAATCCCTTTTACTCCACATCCTCCCCCCATCTCCAGACTCAGTCCTCCTCTTTCTCCTCCTCCTCCTCCTCCTTAATCCTCCTTTTCTTTCATTGCCTTTTCCAGCCTCCCTCCTCCTTATTCTTCTCCTCCTCTTATCCTCCTCATTCCTTCCTTCCTCATCCATCGGCCCCCAGGGGAAGGGAGATGGATGAGGAAGGGGGATGAGAGGGAGGGAAGAAGGAAGGCAGGAAGATAGAAAAGGAGGAGCAGCAGCAGCAGCAAGCGCGGGGACACCGGCAAGTTCATGGCTGACGGGATCACGAGCGCATCCACTCGGTGTATCTTCTTCTTGGCGACCTTGGACGCCGGACGAGGAAGGGGAAGACAACGACGACGAGACGGACAAAGGGAGGAGGAGCCAGGGAGGAGGAGGCACGGGGGGGGGGGAAGCGAACGGGGGAGGGGCGATAGCTTTTCCATCTCGGCGGCTTTGGGCACCCGAGGAGAAAAGGGAGTAGACTAGGAGCGAAGATAGTGTAGGACATGGAAGATTGGGGAGGGAAACGCCCAGGGGAGTGTCAGGGAACAGGAGCTATCATCACCAGCTGCTGGGACCATCGTCGACTTCCAGTACAAGACAGCTTCACGGATGGAGGGGGGGTCATCTTCAACATGGATTTCTCGCCTCAGCGCCGCGAACATTCGTCAAACAAGTGAGCAACAGCTCCAAAGTTGGAAGGCATGTTTTGGGGGGACACGGGGCTCTCGCCTTAGCGCCGCGCGAATTCGCCTCAAGCGTTCGCAGAAGCTTCAGCTCCAGGGATGCAGGGCGGCAACTTTTCGGAATGGGGCTCGAGCGCCCCGCGCCGCGCACGCTCGACATGAAAGCTTGCAACAAGTATAGGGATCGGGAGCGGCTACCTTTCAAAACTGAGGTACCTTTTGGAGTCCCGAAACGGTGCGGTGACGGACCGTGCGGTGACCTCGAAATCCCCCCAGACCTCACCGCACGGTCCGTCACCGCACGGTCTTGGGACCCTGGAGGCCCCTGTCGCCCGAGACATCCTCGGAGAGGGACTCGAGCCCCAAAACCGTGCGGCGACCCCGAATCCCCACCGACTCACCGCACGGTGCGGTCACCGCCCCGCTTGGGCGTGTGGGGGCCCCCGATACCCGTGCGGCTGTGCGCGTCCCCGGTGACTCCCCGGAGGATGCAGAGCAGCCCGCTCCTCCTCCGAGCGGGGCCAAACACCCTGGCCATCGCTCGGACGCCCCTTTCCTGTGTTTTTGTTCGGTTCCGTGCGTGGATATTTTCGCCAAGTGGTCGAGGAGCAGGAGGAGGAGGAGGGGAGGAGGAGGGGAGGAGGGGGAGGAGGAGGAGGAGGAGGAGGAGGAGGAGGAGGAGGAGAGGGAGGAGGAGGAGGAGGAGGGAGGAGGAGGAGGAGGAGGGGGAGGAGGAGGGGGAGGAGGAGGAGGAGGAGGAGGAGGAGGGGGGAGGAGGAGGAGGAGGAGGAGGAGGAGGAGGAGGAGGAAGGAGGAGGAGGAGGAGGGGAGGAGGAGGGGGGAGGAGGGGAGGAGGAGGAGGAGGAGGTACCGCTCCTCGAAGGTCCTCGAAGGCCCTCGAAAAAAAAAAAACGCACACGCCCGAGCGATGCCGAGCTCACCCGACGGGCAGGCCCAGCGGGCGCCGGCCGCCTCCACGATCGGGCGCCTCCCCCGCCGCGGAGAAGGGCAGGCCTGCAGGGCCCCGCCCGGGGGGAGGGGGCCCTGCCGGGCGCGCAGGGGCGCGCGCCGCGCAGCACCGCGGCGCCCCGCCGTCCTGCAGGCGCTCGGCACCACAGCCCGCATCACCACCGCCACCGCCCTCGTCGCCGCCGCCACCACCACCACCACCACCACCACCACCACCACCACCACCATCACCGTCCCTCCTCGCCGTCGTCCGCACCACGACCACCGCCCTGCAGCACCGCTGCTCCTCAGCACCACAGCCCGCATCACCACCGCCACCGCCCTCGTCGTCGCCGCCACAGCGTCGCCGTGGGCGTCGCCCTCGCCGTCCTCTCCTGCCGCGATGGCCAGCGTCTCCCGGCCGCCGGCGGCGGGGATCGCCGCGTGCCCGGCAGGGGCGGCGCCCGAGCGCGGGGCCCAGCCGCTGAGGATGAAGCCCGTGTGGGCCACGAGCGCAATCGACGCCAGGCCAACCGAGCGCGCGGGGGTGGAGGTTCCGAGGAGTGGAGGAGGGGGGGCAGGGAGCGAAGGGACGGGGGGAAGGGAGGGCCAGGAGGAGGGAAGAGGGGTGAGGGGGAGGGCGAGGGAGTGGACGAACGCAGCCCAGCCGAGCTAGGGCAGCAGGGCGCATCACGGAGCGGACGGGGAGCGATAGGGAGAGGAGGGAGATAGAGAGACAGAGAGAACTAGCGAGAAAGCGAGAGAGAGACAGAGAGCGAGAGATAGAGAGAGAGAGAGAGAGCGAAAGAGAGAGAGAGGGACACGGGGGAGGACAAAGAAAGGTAATTGAGAGAGAGAGGTGCATGCATGTATACATATATTTGTGTATGTATAGAACGATCGAGAAAACGAGGGAGAAAGAGAAGGACAATCAGAGAGAGAGGGGGGGAAAGAGAGAGAGAGAGGGAGAGAGAGAGACAGAAAACAAAACAACAAAAACAACAAACCGCTAACAAAACATAATGCTGGAGGGAAGCAATTTCCGTACCCTCCCTCCTCCACCCATGTGCCTCTGTCTGTTCCTCCTCCTTGCTCCCCCCTCCTACCCCTACTCCTCCTCCCTCCGCCTCTCCCCCCTCCGTCCTCTCCCTGCCTCCACCCCGAAATACTCCCTCACCTCCCCCCTCCTTCCTTCTCCTCTTCCTCCTCATCCGCAACATCATCATTGTCCCGTCCTCCCTCCCTCCTTTCCGTCCCGCCTCATCCTCCTACACGTTATCCAACTCCTTTTCGTCCTCCATCACACTTCCCTGTCCTCCCTCTCCCCTCCTCCGGCTCCTCCTTTTATCTTTTGTCCTTGTACATGACTCTTCCTCGTCTGACCACCACACGTGTCGGCAGGGCGGGCCAGGCGTTTCCCGTGAGACCTCACCGCAGCTTCTGACCCTGGAACTTGACACCCCCATCCGTTGTACTGCTGGAGGGTGGGTCGTTTTCAAAATGGAGCTCTGATCTCAGCGCCGAGCACATTCGTCTTCACAGCTTGTCACATCTTCAAGGCAAGAGAGCGGATCGCGCGCCTGTACTTTACATCTGCACGGAGAGTATGATTTTTACAAGGGAGCTCTCGCCCGAGCGCCGCGCAAACTCCTCTTGAAAACTTGCAGCAGTTATGGGGAGAGGTGGCGACTCCTTTTCAAAATGGGGTTTTCGCCTCAGTATTCAAACATACAACAAGTATACAATACATGCAGCAATTACGCGGGTGCAGGCCGGTTCGTTTTCAAAACGGGAATCTCGCCTGAGACTTCCTCCAACCAAAAAAATGCGATCATTGTGGATTTGTGCCGCATTTACCCAGATAGAGGGCGGTTCCTCGTCAAAATGAGGCTATCGCCAGGGGGTTCTGCATTGTGGCTCTTTTTCGAATTGGGGCTCTCGCGAGAGACTCCGTCCCATTGGACGACTTCAGGATGGGGAATCTTCCTCCCAACGCCACACCGAAGCCCGAACAACAACCGCAAGACACATGCAGGTTGTTGCACCCCAGCCCCATGCATTCGCGCCTTTACCCCGCCCAGAAAAATCCGAATTAAAGAACCCGTGCGACGGAACTCTCGTGAGTCATCCACTCCGTGCACGAAGCCAGGTTTGGGGCGCTTTGCTCTGGACATCCTCGAAGTCGCATGCTCTGGCCCCTGGCTTGGCCTGGTCTGGCTTAGCAGGGCGCCCCGCCTGGGACATCCTCAGAATTGTCATGGTTTGGGCCCTGGTTTGGACTGGTGTGGGGCCAGTTTCGCCTGAGACGTTCTCAGACTGTGCCTGGCTTGGCTTTGTTCCAGCGCGGTTTCACTTGAGACGTCCTCGTAAGTTGCCCAGTTTGGCTTGGTTCGGTAGCGCTTTCGCATGATAAGTGATACGCCCCCAAGATTTCCCTGGCTTGGCCTGGTTTGGTCGCGGTTTCGCCTGATGCTTCCTTGCGATTTGCCTGGTTGGTCCTGGTTCCAGCGAGGTTTCGGCTCCGAACACGGCGAGAAAAGTCCTCGGGAGTTGGCGGTCGCGGTCGCGAAAAACACTGAGCGCAGCAGCTATGCAGTGTAAAACATGTGGTGGATACTACGTGGCGTAAACCTACATCACCCCCACCCTCACTAACATGTGACCCGATGCAAGCCGGCGTTGGCCCGTAGACTGGCGTTAGGGAAACTCTCCCGAGCGTGTAGAAATGTAAACTTGCCCGATAGTTACACGGATGGGAGACGGTTCCGTTTCAAAACGGGGCGTTCGCTGAACACCTCGTTGAGCTTTTTGATCCTACTGTATATCATCGCATTCCTAACTTATCACCAGAAGGATGCAAGGCAGATCCTTTGAACCTCGCCTGAATGGCAGTCGCGCGAGGTGTTCATCTCTCAGTGGAGCGTTTCTTGTAGTGAAAGGGAAGGCCTGCAGGGACTCATTAGGCGGGAGTTCTGTGGCAGAGTTATTGCAGTGTCGTGGGTGCATATGGTTTCATATGGTCCTCCTCCTCCTCCTCCTCCTCCTCTTCCCTCCCTCCCTCCCTCCCCCTGCTGCAGCGGCAAGAAACCAGCGTGTCGAGAGGCGCCAGGGACTCGGGGAAGGCGGGGAGCACGCGCACGCCCTGGTACCTTTGGCGCCGGAGGCCTCCTCCGCCTCCTTCTCCCTCTCCTCCTGCTCCGCTTCCTTCTGATCTCTCTCCCCCTCCCCCTCCTCCTGCGGCTGCTCCGTCCCCTACGCATCTGTCTTCTCCCTCCACTTTCACCTCACATTCTCCTCCTCGTCGTTCTCCTCCTAAGCCGTAGTCTTCCTCGGCCTCCACCTCCTCTTCCTCCCCCTCCCCCTCCTCCTCCTCCTCCTCCTCCTCCTCCTCCTCCTCCTCCTCCTCCTCCTCCTGATTATCCTCCTCTTCTGGTCCCTCCGCCCCTCCTTCCGTCCCCGATGCCGCCACCACCACCACCGCCCCTACAACTGTCACTGTCGTCGTCGTCGTCATCGTCGCCGCCGCTGCCGTCATTAATTACAAAAGTAACCCCCAGCATTTGCGGAAGATTAAGAGAGTGGGCGCGGGGTGGGTCGCGGGGGGGTCACGGGTGGGTCGCGGGGAGGGTCGCGGGGTGGGCCGCGGGGAGGGTCGCGGGGTGGGCCGCGGGGTGGGCCGCGGGTTGATCGCAGGTGGGTCGCGGGGGGAGGGGGGGGGGCGACGACAACAGCAGCAACAAACAACAAACAACAGACAAGCAGAGTCCGGACCACGGAGTCCAACTCCACCCGCGCACCGGGGGATGGCGTCAGATCGCTCGGCCCCCTCACGCTGATCATCACCCATCACCACCGCCTTCGCCTTCGCCGTCGCTGCCGTCGCGTCCATCGCCGTGCTGCTGGCCGGTGCTGCAGCGTGGCGGGCACAGAAACACGAAGTCCGCAGGCCCACCGAGAACGGTCGGGCGCGAGGCGAAGAGGCCTGTCGGCCCTCGCCTGCCTCGAGACACCTACACACATCCTGGCATCGCTCGGACGTCCATTCCCTGTGTTTTTTTCGGTTTCGGGCGTGGTTTTTTCGCCAAATGATAAAGGATTCTCCTCGATGGTCCCCGCCGGCGGAAAAAAAACACACGTCCGAGCGATGCCAAGACATTGGCGACAACGACGTGGGGCAGGTCCGCGTCGTGCCGACTTCGGCGCTGGGCCCTGACGCCGCGGGATCGCTTCCCCTTGAACGACATGCCACTTCCGCAGCGCCCCGCCCTTCCACATCGACCGCTTCTGGATCGCCGGCGGCGCTCGAGGTTGGACCCCCCCGGCGGCGGGGTCGCCGCCGGTCGCCACGACGCGAACGCGTCGTGGGCTCCATGCGCACAGCCGACGCGGGGCGCGCGCGGGCGGCGCGGCGAGCCACGCGGCCGTTGAGCGAGGGACGCGCGGCGCAGCGGACTGGCACCAGGCGGAGGGAGGCGCCCCGGGGGCGCCCTGGGAGCCGGAGGGCGAGAAGCGGGGGAGGGGGAGTCGCCGAGGAAGACGACTCCTCCATCCTGGATGAGTCCTTCCGCGAGGAGCTCGCCCACAAAGATGCCCTTCGGGACGAGCTCGTCCGGAGAAGCCCGCCCGGAGGAGCGCGTCAGCGGACGATCTCGTCCCCAGACGAACTCGTCTTCGGATGAACGCTTTTTTGGACTCAGCGCCCTCACTGCCTGATGCGCAACGAGCTGTGAGGCAGGCGGCACAGCTCGCTTCAGCAGGGCGACCTGCTGTGCAAATCTCCACCCGATTAGGCAGAGAAAGACATGGCACCTGCAGGCCATCCTGCAGGTGCAAAAGAAGCGCGGCCCACCCGCTCGCCACTGTGCACGTGAGCGGGCGGCTGTCGCAGCCAGCGCGCTGCCTCCGCCGCGAAGCGTTGGGGCCAGGAGCTCGAAGCAGCCTAGCCGCAGCAACGCCGCAGTCCGAGCCGCTGTCAGGGCGGGCCCAAGCCCGCCCCCGTGCTCGGAGAAAGAGAGATGTCCACACACGAGTGCGCTTCGCGCCTTCCCCCGAAGCGGGGCGCCTGACACGCGCGCCGAACGAATCGAGCGCACGCGCGGGCCGAACGAACACAGCGCACCTATGCCGAGGCAAACCAAGCGGAGGACAAAATAACACAAGAAATAAGAATCGACCGCCCACACAAGGACGACGACACCTACAATCCCTGGTGCAGAGAGCGCCAGGACGACCACGGGCCTCGCCCCAGGTGTGGGGCATGCAAGCAGAGCCTCCTGCCCAGGAGACAACGCAATGGCCTGGGGCCAACGAAACAAACTGAAACAGAGAGGCAGAAAAATCGACCGCCCACACAAGGACGACGAGGCCAGCCGCCCCAGGTGCAGAGAGCGCCAGGACGACAGCTGCCCTCGCCCCAGATGTGGGGTGTTGCACGGATGCCTGCCAAAAGGGTCAGTCGCATCGGGCCGTGTATCAGAAACTGTCATTGGAAAGAAGAGCAGGAGCTCGCCTGCCGAATGAAAAAGAGACAAGAGTGCGACGATTCAATCCGAACTGTCAGACACTTCTTGGCGTCGGCGCGCAATGAAAGAGACAGCTGCAGTGCAGGGGGATGAGCTGGGCTTGTCCAAGCCGCCTTCCGACACCGTCGACCTGAGAGAAAGGAAACGTGAGCCCCTGTCCCCGCTGAGTGCTGGGGCCACCACCAGCAGAGCTGATGGGATTGGAACTCCTGTCATCATCGCCAGAAAAATCAGGGTTCGACGCCAGGAAAGTGTTGAAACAACGCACCAGCGTGGTATCGTCCACAGTCACACCTTTGCTAGAACGAGAATAGAGAGGGTGGAAGCCCTTGCACAAGGCGGCCCATCCTTGGCGTCCAGCCCTCGTGGGCTTCGCGCGTGCATCTCCTAGACCTCGGACCTTTTCCCCCGAGGAGTAGCACTTACATTTAAGGCAGATGAATAAAATAGACTTGTCTGAACAGTCGAACGCCACCGTTCTGTGTCCCAGGGCATCCTGGCGAGCAGCGTGCAACTTGGAATCCTGGGGGCATCTTCCTGGGGGAGGGCGAGACAAGCCCCTGCGCCCTCGGAGGCGCGCGGCGCACCTCCAGACACCAGCCAAGCATTCCCAACGGCGCCCCACTCTGCAGGGCCTGCCCGGGCGCACAGAGAGGGAGGGGGGGGTGGGCCAGAGGGGCGTCGAGGGAGAGCTTGGGCCACAGAGGGGGCAAATTGGCCGCAAGGATGCAATAGCCCCTGGCGGCTTCCATTAGCTTGTCCACTTTGGCTAGTTCAAACGAGTCCGACGGGTGTAGCTGCAGTGCATGCTTGGCACTCGCATCCGCGTCAGCGTTTCCCATCCTGAGAAATATTGCTCTATCTGTGATGCCTTCTTCGTTGACATCCAGATGAGCTTTAACTTTAACAATATCTTCAACAAAACGGCCCTCGAAGTTATTGGCCTGCCTAATCATACCCGAGTAAGACCTCCTGCGAGAGTAACGCTCTGGCAACGGCAACTTACTGTGAGCAACTACACTAGCGCAGTCAGAATAAATGATAGAGGGCAACGCAATAAACTGCCCAGCAACACAACGCGCAACATACTCAGAGGCCCGCGGAGTCTGCGGAAGGTGGGCCCATACAGGGCCCCTGGCCTCTCCAAGGCAAGTACCGTCCTCCGCATGCATACAAACCGCATAAGCAGCTCTGGAAAGTTCTTTGATCGGGTGGCGCTGGCAGGACCCATCGATGAAGACATGGCCCCACATTTCCCCGTTCTCAGGAACCCTGGGGCCTTCTGGGATGGGGAGCTCCTTGCTATGCCACGCGTAGAGCAAAGCATTCGTGCCCTCCACAGCAGGACGCGGCAAAACATCGGCGGGGTGAGCGAAAGCTCCTCTCGTATAGAGTGCGCGAACGTGAGGGTCAGGTTCCGCCTGAGCCGCCCAAACATCAATCGCATCAATGGCGACTGTGGGCGGGACCAACTGGGCCCTCAACTCTTGTACCGCCTTCTCCGTGCATTGCCAGAGCCTGTGACAAAAAAACAGAGTCGGCCCCGGCAGAGCAGAGAGGGCAAAGCGGGCAACCTTGATAACCGCACTCGAGGGCCTTGTCCGCAGACCAAATAGCATCGCACGAACAGGCCCGAATACAGCCCCTTTGGGCCGGGGTAAACTTCTTACTGCTGCAGGCAGCTTTGGGATGCCCAGGCACGCTCTGCACTCCAGGCCCCATGTTTCCCCAAGGTCGCGCTCGAGCCCCCGAAAGTACGCTTCCTTGCGCAAAGTCTCCAAAAGCTTAGGGGGGGGATCAAACCAAGCTGCAAACGATAACCACGGTCATCCGAAATAGTGCCATAGTCCTCCATGATCCAGCCCAACCTAAGCAAGGTAAGACGGAGGGCAGAGACAGGGCCTTTGCCAGTCGGCCAAGTGATTCTAGGAAGAGAGAAGACGCTCCTAAAGCCATCTCGAAGCTCTCTGTGGGGGATGGACCAGGGGTACTCGTGCGTTTGCGCCAACCACACCTCCTTGCTCCATCTTAACACAGGGGCACAGGCAGCTCGCCAGCACGGGTCATCCGACAGGATGCTGACAGCCGTGAGACCTGCTCTTGGCAAAAGGCCTGACGGTCGAAAAAGCTCGCCGCCTCATCGCCTGGAGGACCTGGTCGCTAACACCCAAAATGTCCGCCCCATAGGCCCCTCCAGGGAGGGGGCCCGAAGCGAACACTCTGAGGGCTTTTGCGACCGAGGTTGCCTGCCTGACGCTTGATGAGCCTAGCCTTCCTGCAGAGAAGAGCCAGCCTGCTCTTGAGCTTAGAACAGCGCCCCGAAGCTCTGACCGAAGCTCCAGCACAATAGTCAACGCCGAGGTTGACCGTCGAGGCAGTGATCTTTCCTCCTAGCTGGCCAAGGGCATCCGACAAAGCTCTGGCAAGACCCTTGGACAAAGCAACGATGCAAACCTTGTCTAGAGCGAGTTGACAGTTCATCTCTCCCTCATCAATAATTGCATGATGAAGGGCCGAGGATACAGCAACAATGGAGGAGGCAACATGTGCGCGGGCGTCAGTGCAGGAATTGCCCGTGTCACCATTGTAAATGTCAAATTCCTGGGAGGGGTAAGAGGGGAGCTTATCCAGGGGGAACAAACTGTATATGCGAATGAGCGCAGTGGCCATGCTGCATCCCGCAACTACCCCTTTCTGAACAACAAAAGTCAATCGAGCAGACCGACAAGAGAAACGAAACGCCCGCACCTGCACGCATAGAGCGAGAGACGGGTCAGCACTAACGGAGACTGGCGCAGATGGCAAGGCTGCTCAAGAACATCAAGATCAATCGTTTCGTAATATTTGAGCATGGCATAAAACACGCTAGCACTCTCTTCGCCATTGGAGGCACCCGTTTCAGCACGGAACGCCTGACGCCACACCACATCCGCAGCTCCACGAAACGCCCCAGCAGCCCAGTACCGACGGGGGCGTTGCTGTTCCCAGTGTAGGGCCTGGGGGCGCCGAAGTCGCCCCTAGACCCTATGCCAGGAGCAGAACACCCTAATCGGCCTGTATCCACCGCTGGGTTTCGAAAGCAAAGCAAGGAGCACGGCAGATCTGGCGGGGAAGCTGGCCAACCGACTCCACCAGCTGAAAAAGCATGCCAAGCGCTACCAATCCATCGTCGCACAAGAGGTGGACATGACGACAGTCGAAACCGTCGTAGGTGACCGACGAAGTTCTCTTGCACTTCTTGCTGACTGACCTAAGCTGGGCAGGGTCAGCGCGGGGAAGCGCTTCAACTAGCGCGCAGCTGGCGGGGTTGCCCAAACCTTCCTTCCAAAAGCTGGCAAACTTGGAACCTTCGCTGGTAAGGGGCGAGAGGGGGTCGGCAACGACCGATCCGTCTCGAGCAAGGGTCGCGGTAGGGACCCAAGGGGAGGGGTCTCGGGCAATGGCGTGGACCCTGCGAGCTCCTTGATCCATGCCCTCGGTAAGCCAGGCTCTCCAGTCCGCCTGGGCGCGAGACCTGAACTCTCCATTGGCCCCCTCAAGGACCGCGACCAGGGCGTCGAGAAGCTCTTCGCCACAGATGATTGTTTCGAGGGGGGCATGGCGGGAATCTCCTTTCAGCGTGAGCAAATATTCTCTGACACGACTAAAAGAAGAAACACACTTGTCCGAATAGCTGGCAATGGAGGAAGGGGGGCTGACAAGCAAAGCACGCAGGCTGGCGGCCTGGTCTCCGCAACCTTGGTTAGCCCGCTGCAGCCCCAAGAAAGCTCTAAACTGAGCCACCGGCCACTGGGTGGCGCGATGCTCAGGATACCTAGGTTGCATGTCCCGCCCAACTAAGCTCTCCAAACTAACTGAGGCCCCTTACTCCTGCTCCCCATCTTGACCAGGTCGGCACCCAGCACATGAACCAACCCCCCCTCCGCCTTATCTGCCCACGCTCCGCAGGCAGGGGAAAGATGACTGAGGGCAGAAACAGCGTCGCCAGCGGCGACCGCACCAAGGCCAGCCTGAGCGCGCGAAATGACTTGGTCCCAGCATGGCGGAGGCAGCGTCGGCCCTATGACTCAACCCCTTGGCAGCGGGGGGGGGGGGGGGGGGGGGCTTCCTGAAGCTGAGAGCCTTGAGAACAGCGGAGGGGGGGGGGGGGGGGGAAGAAGTCCACGGGCCGATGGGGACTGACTTCCGTCTCCAGATCTATCCCGCACGACTCAAGCGCTTTTCCCAACCCACCGCTGCAAGCAAAAAAATCTAGAGTCGAACGGGGATCCTGAACCGAAATGCGCGTGGCCCTCAGGGTTGATGAGCAGGCCCTGAAGCTGACCGATAAACTTACTGCTGACAAGCTCTCCAGGAGAGACGTTGAAATCTCCGCCGACGACAAAGCTAGAGCAGCAGACGGAGGCACATGCCCCAACTCGGCTTAGCAACTCCATGTTTCGCTCTGACAGACCTTCAGCGACATGTAAGTAGACCGAAAACATGTGGTAACTGAGACCCCCTGGGACTTGAATGACCCCTTGAGTAGCTCGCCCTGGAACAACAGCGTGACCAGAGGAGGGGGGGTAAAGACCAAGCCAGCCCTTGGCTAAAATGGCGGTGCCTCCTGAGGTTCCCTTTTCAGTGAGCACGGCAGGGTCCACGGCGATTTCCAACCGTTGCGAGCGCACCACGAGGAGGCCACATCGATGTCTTGATGAGCGGCCAGTCTATGTTCCTGAACCAGGAGGATCGTAGAAGGCGCGCGAGGAAGCATTCTCTTCAGGGCCCCCCAACTGTTGCAGTTGAGGGCACGAACAGACAGGACGACAGAGCTCAGCCCATCCGACTCCAGGGGCCCAGGAGGGGGAAGGGAGGAGCTAGGAAGAGGAGCCTGGGAGATCCTGGGACCAGGCACCACCTCGATCGGGAACTGAGAGCCTGGGGCAGCCACAGGGTAAGCAGGACCAGACCTCGCAAAATTGGCAGGCTTAGATAGAGTCGCCTGCAGAGCGTCGAACCTTTGGCTACCACCTGACAAAATCGGGCGAGACCTCCACAGCGCATGGCACACAGCAGCCTTCAGGCCTTTACAGCCAGAGGTGCGAACGCCACTCTGCGAGCGGAGGGAACGACGGAGGTGAGGCCGACAGGCCGAGAGAGTCATGTTAGACTTGAAAGAATCATGCGGCAACTGGGCCCCCCCGCTGCCCCTCGGCGGCGAGGGGGGGGGGGGGGGGACCTGTGACAGAAGACGCTCAGCACGGGCACGGACATATTCGCGGTCTGGTGACACAGCTGCAGCTGCGCTCCCACCAGGACCGTCTGACGATGAAGCTGAGGCAGCCGCTCCTGGGCCTGCTGAGGCACCTTCCGTGCCCGCAGCTGGCGCACCTCCGACAGGGCCTGCAGCTGCACCCTCGCCGTCTCCGTCCTGGCGCCGCCTCTTGGACGAGAGACGCTCCAGCATCTTCTTCTGCTCGGCCTGGAACGGCTGGGTCCTCTCCAGCGCATCTCCGAACAACATGCGAACGGCATCTTGCAACGACTGCTTGAGCTCCTGGGCGCGGCGGTTGGCCTCCTCCAGATCCTCCCCTGCGATCTCGAAATCGTCCTGGGGGGCCAGCAGTGAGTCAATCGAGATAGGAATCTCTTCAGCCTTGCCCTGGATGATGGCCGCAATATCAAGGCTCGCCACTGGCGGAGGGGCCGACACAGGTGGCGGAGCCACCTCCTCGTGCAGCTGCTGCACGAGCCTGGTGTGAGCCTCCTCCGCCAGCTTGAGCTCCCCCGAGAGCGTCTTGATGCGGCCTCGCTGCAACGACAGTTCCTCCTCCATCTTCTCATACACGTTGCACGCCTTGTCCGTCCTCTCCCGCAGCTGGCGCAGCTCGTGGAAAGCCTTGTTAACCTTGGCCTGCAACGGCACAGCGGGGGCTGAGGCAACGCGCTTCTTATGATCAAGTGCGAGCTGATGCCGACGCGCACCCGTTTTGTCTCCACATGTAGACAATAGATCCACCAACTTCTCCAACTCATGAATGGATGTGTCCGCATGGTCCATTTGGGGGATGACCACACACTGCCATTGCCTGTACCACCAGCAGCACCCGTTCCGCCGTAGTACTGGGCGAACTGAGGGCCTGCACGCAGGGGAAGGGCGGGCCAGTCGTTGTCGCCGCCCGCATACCAGTTGCCACCCCGCGACGTGGTGTACTTGCCAGAGTCAAAGGAAGAGTGTCGGGCAACTTTGCAATGCTTGCAGAACCACCATGACACCTTGTTGCGCCTGCATCCACAACTGCCGCAGGTCCACAACTTGCCATTGGCTGAAAGAGAGGCCCAGGCAGAGCCTTCTTCGCCCCCAGCCGTGGTCCCTGAACGAGTCCAAGGAGCAACAGCACTGGGAGCAGACCCCATGGCTGCAACAGCAAAGGAATCTGGATACCTTGCTTTAGCCTCCGAGGAAGCTCTCAAGCCAGCACACTGATGGTAACAGCACAAGGTAAGACTGGCACAGAAAAGCCTGAGCCAGAAGGGCTTGAGTTCGGATGAACTCGCCATCGGGTGAGCTCGTCCAGAAGAAATTGGTTGGACGAACTCGTTCGGAGAAACTCGTTTCGAGTGACCTCGCCTGGACGAAACGGCTTCGGATGAAACGGTAGGGCACCGAGCCCCGCGCGCACAACCCACGCACACGCTCACGTCTGAGTGCTTCGCCGCAGAAATTTCGCTCGCTTGTTCGCCGACGGCTCTCGGGCAGCATCACATGTGGCCTCCTGCATCCTGGACCGGGGCTGGCTTCGGCTCAGGCCTGCGCGACGCTTCGCCCGATTGGGCGCAAGTGGTCTCGCCTGGGGGCCCAGCTTTGGGGCACCTGGAGCCCACTGCGCTAAAAAACCCTAAGAATGAATGGCGACATCCCTCTCTCCAGTGCCGGTAGCCCCGCCTGGTTGCTAGCCTAGAACTGCCACGGGCGCGCCTTGGTGTCAAAGGTGGAAGCAGACCTCATCGAACAAAATCATCGCGTGCCCTGGTGTCCTGACAAGGGGCATAGCAAGCGCATAAGCATTCAATGTAGAAGGTCCGCGCGGACTTCGTGGATCGGAGGTGGACCACCCCTCCCTGGCGCGCCAAACGCTGCCTCGCCCGAGAGGCACCGATCTCGCGCCGATGCCCCTGACACACTGCCCTCCTGCCCTCCTCCCCCCCCCCCGACCCAGTCCGCCCCGACCCAGCGACCCGAACTCGGTGGCGGACCTGCGCAGCGGCGCGAGTAGATGATTCCAGTGGAGTCGAATCGAAGCTGGCCCTGTCTCACCACGTCTCGCCCGACATCTGCTCAGCAAGTCCTCCACAGTCCCCGGATCATAGCAGCGTCGTGGGCCCATCTGGCGTCTCCGACCCGAGCTCGACTGTCCTCCCCTAGTCACATGCAGGCTCCCTCCTAGGTTGCCACCTGCAGCCTCTGGGAGGCGCGCATCTGTGCGCCGACCAGTTCGGGCCGTTTTTGGGGGGGAGCGCGTGGGCCACAAAACGGTGTTGGCGCCGTCGCCGACAGAGGGCGCGAGTGCCACGCGGCCCGTCTGGGGCGCGCTCGAGCGGGCGCGGCCGAGGCCAAGGCCGCAGCGGCCCAGGCACCTGCCGCCAGTGGTCTTGACGCCGTCCCCAGGCCTCGAGGCCCTATGGGCGAGCGCAGCCGCGCGCCGACGCCACGAGTGCGCGCCGGGCTCCTTTGGCCGCACGTCACCTCGGCTGATACAGTCGGGGCGCTGACCTAAGGAACCCTAAATACTGAACGAGGCCCCTCTTTTTCCATGAGTTAAACCTCGATTTCCTATCGAAGACATACGGAAAACCTGAGGCAAGCTGTGAAACACTAAGGAACGCGGAGCCCCTCCCCAACCAAAAGGGTTCCTTCTTCAGGGCCCCGACTGTATCAGGCCCGATCCATGTTGCCCAACCACGCCGAGTTTCGGACAGCCGGCGGAGACATCGGCGGCACTGCCGAACGAGGAGGCTGAGGAGGGGAACTGGGAGGGGGGGCGCAGAGGGTCGCCGATGCCTCAACTGGCTCGCACGGGGCAGGAGGGAGGATGGATGGGGAGGAGGGTCACCAGAGGAAGGAGGAGGGAGAAGGAGGGAGGAGGGTTCGGGGCGGAGGAGAGGAGCGATGAGGTTCGCCGATGACTCAACTGGCGCCCCTCCAGGGCAGCGAGCAGGGAGGAAGAGGAGATTGGATGAGGGAGAAGGAGAAGAGGAGGATGGATGAAGGGGAAGAGGAGGAAGAGAAAGGAGGAGAAGCAGGAGGGACGCCGATATCTCAGCTGACCCTTCTCTGAGAATCAGATGCCGTTGGGCCGTCGTTATCGAACTCGCCGGCGTCGTAGTGGCCACTCCCAGAACTCCGACGCCGTAATGTTCTCACAACGAGGACGTGGACCCCCAGAAGCCTGGACCCTGGGAATGGCTTCTCATCCAGACCAAATATCTGACTCGGGCGTCTCAGCACGGTGCGGTGACAAACCCTGCGGTGACCTCGCAATCCCTAAATACCTCACCGCACGATCCGTCACCACATGCGTTTGAGACACTGGAGGCCTCAATCGACCTTGACATCCTCGGAGAACGACCCAAGTCCCCAAACCGTGCGGTCATCCTGACTCCGCACTGACTCACCACGCGGTGTTCTCGCCGCACCGTTTGGGGATCCCCGGTTCGAAGGCTGCCGGGCCCAGCAAGGCCCCCTATAGGCCAAAATGGACCCACACCTTCCGGCGTGCTCCCAGACATCCACCGAGAACGGTCGGGCGCGAGGCGAAGAGGCCCGTCGGCCCCCGCCTGCCTCGGGACACCTACACACATCCTGGCATCGCTCGGACGTCTATTCCCTGTGCTTTTTTCGGTGTCGTGCGTGGCTTTGTCGCCATATGATCGAGGATGCTCCTCGATGGTCCTCGCCGAAGGAAGAAGGCACACGTCCGAGCGATGCCAAGTCCTGGGGCACGATAGCTGGCCCCAGAACCCGACATCGAGGAGAACCGCCCCCGACTGAAACAAAAAAACAGGTCGTCGGAGATCGAGGTCTGCTCGCGACGCGAGGGAGCCCAGCGCCGAGCCGAAGAAGATGCCCCCCCCGGGAGCTCCGCCCCGCCGAGGCCGGCCTCGCCGAGGTCGTCGGAGATCGAGGTCTTCTCGCGACGCGAGGGAGCCCAGCGCCGAGCCGAAGCCTCGCCGAGGTCGGCCTCGCCGAGGTCGGCCTCGCCGAGGTCGGCCTCGCCGAGGTCGGCCTCGCCGAGAGCCCCCCGGGGAGCTCCGCCTCGCCGAGGTCGGCCTCGCCGAGGTCGGCCTGACCGAGGTCGGCCGGCCGAGTGCCGCCTGGCAGGAGTTTCGCCTGGCCGCAGTTCCGCCTGGCCCAGCCTTGCGGAGGAATGAGAAATGGCGCACACACACAGAAACTGTTGGAGCTCCGCGCGGACTTTTTGGATCTGCGCTGGACCCCCCTTCCTGGCGCGCAGAGCGCGCCAGGGGCGGCGCTGGAGGCGCCACCGGGGGGCCCAGCGGGGATCCAAGAAATCCGCGCGGAGCGCCGGAAGTTTATGTTTACAGTTTGAAGCGCTTTTTCTTCTCCGATCTCTTCTTCTTTACGTGCAGTGTTTAACGGGGCGTTCGCTGAACACCTCGTTGAGCTTTTTGATCCTACTGTAACTGTATATCATCGCATTCCTAACCTATCGCCAGAGGGATGCAAGGCAGATCCTTTTGAAAAGGGGAACCTCGCCTGAATGGCAGTCGCGCGAGGTGCTCATCTCTCAGTGGGGCGTTTCTTGTAGTGAAAGGGAAGGCCTGCAGGGACTCATTAGGCGGGAGTTCTGTGGCAGAGTTATTGCAGTGTCGTGGGTGCATATGGTTTCATATGGTCCTCCTCCTCCTCCTCCTCCTCCTCCCTCCCTCCCTCCCTCCCTCCCTCCCTCCCTCCCTCCCTCCCTCCCCCTCGCTTTTTCTTCTTCGATCTCTTCTTCTTTACGTATAATGTTCATGACGTTCGATGTTTACAGCGCCCTCGTCCGACGGGGGCCCCCGGCGGCGCCGCCGCAGGCCGCCCGGGCTAGAACAGGCTGGCGTTGACGAAGCCGCCGGTGCGCGGGCTGCCTCTCTCGCCGAGCCCGAGCGCCTGCGGTCGTCGTCGGCGCCGTCGTCGTCGTCGTCGTCGGCGTCGACGTCGGCGTCGGCGTCGGCGTCGGCGTCGCCGTCGCGGTTTGCATCGGCATCGTCGCCAGGCCAGGAAAAGGCGAACTGCGGCTCACGAGGCCAGCTCATCATGATTGTAAGAACTCCTGTGCGGAAGCACCCTCAGAAGAAAGTGCTGCATGGACGCACCGTTGCTGAGTTCTGCGTGCGCTTCTCTGCTTCTTTTCTAGATTGGAGGGGGGCGGGCGGTTCCTCTCTCAACCTGCGTATCCCCCTCATCCACCTACGCCACCTCCTCCTCCATGCTCCGTCAACCTATTGCACCTCATCCCTCCGCTTCTTGTTCTCCATCCTCATCCTTCTCATCCTGATCCTTATCCACATCCTTCTCCTCCTCCCTCCTCCTCCTCGTCCTCGAACTCCGCCTCCTATCTCCCGCTCCAGCCTCCCAGGGAACACCTAAGTAAGCCCCCTGCGACCCACGGCCCTTCAGAAAGGCCCTACAGCAAAGGGCTACGGGAAGGTCCACGAGGCCGGGCCTCATGCAGTACCGCAAGAGCGTCCGAAGAGGGCTTCAAGACGGTGTTTGCCGCGCTCACGCAAAGGCGCGTGAGGTCAGTGCCCCACTTTTGTTGGCCGAGTGGCTCCCAAGGAGCCCAGGTTCGGGAGCGGCCAAGAGGGGGGTGTCCAAGAGGGGGGGGTGCAAATCATAACCGGCGGGATGTGCGCGGCCCAGCGGGGGGGCCTGGGACGTAATAAAATAAGAAGAGGCGCCATGAAATCTGGGGAAAAATCATGGCCCGCGCCATGAAATCCACCCCCCCCCTAGTCATCACCCCCCTCTTTTCCGCTCCCGACAGGTGGCCCCCGAGGGTGCCCAAGAGACGCCCGGGAAGCCTCCGGCGCTGCAGCGAGAGGGCCTCGGGAAGCCCCGAGGTGGCCACACGACGGCGCCAGGAGCCCGAAGCGGCGCCGACGTCCGGTGCCGCCGAGCCTTGTCGCGTGCGGCCGGGAGCCCGCTGCCTGCCCAGTCCTCCGCCTCTCTGACTACCTACCAGACCACCCCAACCCAACCCGAAGACCCGAATTTCGGGTTGGGGGGGGTAAGGGTTCCACATGAGTTTTTTCGATGTTTCCCGACCCCCCCCCACTGGAAATCGAGGGTAAATTTGGGCCTTCGGGTTGGGTTGGGGTGGTTTGGTGGGTGGTGACTCTCGGCGCTCCTCTCCTGCTCCGTCGCCTCCGAAATTGGTCCGTCTTGAGTCAAGCGCTGCTCAAGTGCAACCGCCTCCAGCGGCTCATCGACGCTGTCTGGTGGCCCCCACACCCCCCCGTCTCCTGCACGTTTCGGGCCCTTGCGATGGGATGATCCAACGACATCAAGACGCACGACTTGTTAACACGTGTCTTGCGGCTGAGAACTAATCGAATGGGCGCGTAGACCGCTGTGGCTACGCGCGGGCCTGGGACACGGTGAGAATCCCGAGCCAAATGCTGCTACAGACACTTCGTGAAAAAACAAATAAGTAAGGACCCCGTCCACACCTAACCAACCTCCAATTAGCACAGTGCTACGCGACCAGTGCGAAGGTCTCCAGAAAAGGCTGTTCCTCGCCCTGCTGTGCAAGCTTGCAGATCGCTCGAGCATGTCCTAATTACTTTCCCCCCTTGGATCAATTGGCGGACACGTTGGGCGCTGCCGTGCACTGCCAGAGACCGTCGACGAGCTTCACGACAAAGGTGTAGCTTGACAGTGCGAGGAATTGGGCAAACGACCTTGTAAAGGTCAGGGTTCGGAGCTCCGCAGAACCCGAATGGTGAACTGGGAACTTTGGACACAGCAATTCGTTCAACGGCCACGCGAAACAAACTGGCACACTGACACGGCTGTCATGCAAACGAGAAGCCCCGTCGAAGCAGGCAACGTGATCCAAAGGAGAAGACAGCATGCCGTTGCTGCGAGCTTTGCGCCCCCATGCGTGAACCCCCAAAGTACTACACCCTGCGAAATGCTCTAGAAATCATGGGTTAAGAAATTCATAGTCTCAGAATTCGGAGAGAAAACCCAGAGTGTCGATTCAAATCTTAGGATTTACATTGAAACATTAAGAATAGTCGAGACTCTGGCCAAAAACTTAAGTTTTCTTAAGCATCGCCTAGAATGTACATCTCATTCGAGCTAACAGCTGTCACTCTCAACTGTCTATCTCGTGCCCTACCGTCGACGCTCCAGTGAGTATGTCTTCGACATGTCGTGCCGAGGGACACTCGCTGCGTATATCGGCAAGGGCTCGACAGCAACGAGAAGGCGAGGGAGAACTGTCGGAATGCATAGCAGCGACGATCAACGAGAAGACGGCATCACCATTCGGCACATACTGGTGCGTGCCCACGCCTGGCGGATAGATAGACGCGGGCCCAATCGAGTTCCGAAGAGGTTCCAGGGCCGTCCGGAACCCAACGGATCCATGAGAGACCCCCCTGGAACCAGTTCACATCACCTCTTGATCCAGTAGGGCTGCATCGACGCGGCGCAATCTGCACTTCGGGCGGCGCCAGTGGACCGCGAGGTCCCTTTGTGGCTCTACGTGGGACGCCTTTCCGCTGGATCCCGAGGGGCGCTGCAAACTGACGACAGTTGTACGCTTGGCAGGATCTATCTAAAGAAGGCAAGGCCCTGCCTGAGTTTGGGGATGGATCGGCCTACGTGCCGAACTCAGAGCCCCTGGGGTGATGGCCCCAGCTCGCGTCTGGAGGCGGCTGGGTTCCTCAAGTAGAGAAACTACTCTTACAGCTGTAGGTAGAAACACACCCGTACGCACTACTGCGACGCTGCCTGCCTCGGCGTAGGACGCCGCCCCGATGAGCCCACCACGGGTGGACCAACGTGGCGGCGGCTGCATGCTGCATGCTGGCAGCGCGCTGAGCGGCCGAGGCCCCGCGTCGGTCTGCGCAGGACGCCCCTCCGCTGGACCCACCCAAGGCGGGTCGGCGTGGCGACGGCTGCACGGCTGGCAGCACACCCGTGCTCTGATCGGCGGCCGCCTGGATCCGAGCAGCGGTAGGCGGTAGGGCCACGGCGGTACGCCACGAAGCAAGTCAAGGCGCGGACACACGGGCAGCACGCAGGGAGGGCCAGGTTTGGAGGCGGACAAGGGATCGGAACCGGCTGGGAGCCTAGAAACTCGGTCAGGACAGGGGGGGAAGGGGGGTCCTATTCCGCTCAAAATCGGCCCCCGGACCCCTCCAGGGGGGTCCATCTGCGCCGGCTGCGCCCGCGCCGCCCGCCGACTCCGCCCCACGGCGGCCTGGGGCACGTCCCTCGGCATGCCGAGCAGGGCGGGCTGCAGGCCGCTGGCGGCGTTGAGCGCGCCTGCGCGCCGCTCCGCCGCCGCTCCTGGGCCCGCCGCCGCCTCGCCGTCGCCTCGCCGTCGTCCCGCCGCCGCAGCCGTCGGCCGGCGTCGTCGTCGTCGTCCTTCGTCGCCGCCGTCGTCCTCGTCGTCGCCGTCGGCCTCGTCCTCGTCGTCGCCGTGCCGCCGCCGTGCCGTCGCTGCAGCCGTCGCCCGTCGCCGTCGGCCGCCGCCGTCCGTCGTCGTCGCCCGTCCTCGCCGTCCTCCTCATCGTCCGCGCCCTCCTCTCCCCCCCCCCTGCCACCCACACCACGCACCGCAGCCAAAACGAGGCGGCCGTCTTGGGCCGGTCTGGGGCCGGGGGCGGGGCTCTCGGGCTCTCGGGCCGTGTTGGCTGCGGTCATTTCGGGAAGCACGGCGATTCATTTCGGTAAATGGTGTATGTACGTGCCCTAGTTGGCTTTGGTAAGCAGCGTAGTTGGTTCAGCCCCACCGCAATTCGCCGGCCCAACGGGCCAAGGGCGTGCTAAGATCTCCGGTAACTGGTTAACAAGATTCTAGTTCGCGCGCGCGGGGCCGCCCCTGGGGGTCCCGGGGTTCTCCCCAGGGTCTCGAGACCCCTGGGAGAACCCCGGGGCCACCCCTGGGACACTCGGATCAGAGATGCCAGACTGGGCAATTTTTCGACACCACTCACGAGGATCGTGGCCTCCGAGGGGGAGGGGCGCAATCGACTACCCCCCTCCTGACCCAAGAGGTCTCCAAGAGCCCCCCAAGAGGCTGCAGGGGCCCACAAGACGTCGCCAAGGAACCCCAAGAGGCTCCCAACAGGCCCCCAGGAGGCCTCCAAGAGGCTCAAAAAATACTCCCAAGAGGCCCCAAAGATCGCTGCAGGGCCAACGCATTTCATCCCTGGGCGGATGGAGGGAGTCTCTTACTCACAACGCTTGCAGCTGCTCTCCTGAAGCTGCACACTCCCGCCCCCGCCTCCTCCATTGTCTTATCCTCCTCATCTTGCTTCGCTTTCCCCCTTCTTTTCTCGCCACTGCACTGTCGCCCTGTGCACTGCGACCACCCCCTTTTCCTCCTTTCCTACCAGACACACACACTCTCTCTCTCTCCCTCTTTTCCCTCTCACGTCGAGAGGCATAACTGTTGCAACAGTCACACTGTCTTCATGGCACCCGCAGGAGCATCCACGAGCAACGACCCCCCACAAGGGCGCCAGGGACACCCCAGGACGGCACAACCTAGAAGACCCGTGGAAACAACGATTCCCCCGACACCTGCTCAGAGGATCGCCACGAATCGACACACAACGCCTCAGAAAAAAAGCCACCGCCCCCTGCAGCTCCGCACTGCCGACGACCTCTTAGCCAGTCGACCGCGGTGCGCAATATGGACGCGAGCGAAGCGATTGAATTATGTTCGGCACGGCTTCTAATTATCATAATGAATTCGGCCGCAGGTGGAAATTACGTACAGAACTTGTGGCGATTGAGGGAGAGGGGTGTTCGTGGCGCTTCAGAAAATCGACAGGAGAACTGCCGATCCTGGCCAGACCCGGTGTATGTGCATAGTCCCCTTCGCCCAGAGGTCATAACAAACAGAGGGTCACGGATGGCGCAGCCTCGTGTCGCCACGCAAGGGCACCGGCACGACCATTGCGGCGGCCAGTGGGACTACTTTCCTTGCGCTCGCGCAATCGCTCAGACCTTGGGCCACGCATGGATTTCTGGGCCTGAAACATCTGAGAACGCCACCGTGCTGCTGAGAGCGAAACGGAGTGTACTGGGGTCAATGTAAGCTCTGACCAGGATTTCCAGAATTCTGGTGCACGTCTGGGCGCTCCCAGGGATCTCCGCAGGAGCGTGGTTGGGATTCCATACTTCCAACGTGGCCTAGGATGGTCCCAAGGCTCCGCCCTGGAACCTTCTTGAATCCGCTTGGGCCGGTTTCGAGGCCCTCGGGGCAAAAACCATTGATACAGCTTTGAGCGTGGAAGGCGGCCCAAGAAACCTCAAGGATCCTTCCAAGACGGCCCCCAAGAGACGACCCCAAGAGGGGCTCCAGTTAGGAAGGCACCAACTATACACCAACACCGATCCTGGCCAGGATCACCCTGGGCCCAGGTTCGGTGTATACGCCCTCCTGCCTTGCGCAAGAAGGCATATACACCGATCCTGGGCCCAGGGTGATCCTGGGCCAGGATCGGTGTTGGTGTATAGTTGGTGCCCTCCGACCAGTGGGGGAACCCGAACATGTCGAGCCCTTCCACGCAAGATGGCCCCCGAGTCCGCCAGCGAGGGTCACAAGAAGCTCCTAAGAGGCCCCAAGAAGCCCCCTTCAGAGGCCCCCCCGGGAGCTCCCCCAATGAAGAGGCCTCACAGGAAGCACCGAGAGGTCTCTACGAAACCTCGCGCCCACGACGCGGACACGCAGCCTCTCACCACAGTGCAAGGACATCCAGAACAAGCTTCTTTTGTGCATCCGCTCTCGGGGGCACGCTGTTGCACCCATCACGTCTCCGTTGGTGTACGATGCACGGTGCTCCGTCTGTTTTGCAAATCCTGCGCACAGCGCGGACCCCCGAAAACACCAGAGTGAGGGGGCCGAACGGTGCGTGGCTGAGGTGGGGTTCCGCGGTGCGGAATCTTGCTGGTGCGGTGCGATTGCGTTGCGTTGTTTGCTGTCGTCGACGTGGCCCGCGACCCGGCCCGCGAGTGACGGAGCGGCGGGGTCGTCAGCACTCTGCGAGGCCCTGCGAGGCTCTGGGGAAGACCCCCTCGCTCTGATTTCTGCAGCTGGTTTTCCTTCGAGTCGCGCGGGAAGGGGGCGGCCGCGCCCAGGAACATGCAGAGGAACGAGAGCTCTGTGGGCAGCATGCGCTCCTGCGCCCACGGGAGGAAGAGGCGCACGGCCTCCCGACTCGCCGGGCGGCCCCACTCGGCCCCACTCGGCTCCTCCTCCTCCTGCTCCTCCTCCTCCTTTTTCTCCTGCTCCTCCTCCTCCTCTTCCTCCTCCTCCTGCTCCTGCTCCTGCTCCTGCTCCTCCTCCTCCTCCTCCTTTTTCTCCTGCTCCTCCTCCTCCTCCTCTTCCTCCTCCTCCTGCTCCCTCCTCCTCGTATTCATCCTCCTCTGTTTGTTGTGTGTAGTGTTCTTATGCTTATCACTGTTATTCTTGTTCGTACGGTTGTTCATATTGTTGGTACTAGTTGTATTACTGATCCCATTGCTAGTATTACAATCAGAAGTGCCATTACATTACTACTACTAGTCGTATTACCGTCATTCGTAATGTCATTGTTAACAAGAGTTTTCGTGGCAGACGTAGTATTAGTAGCATCAGCATTATTAATAGTAGTAGTGAAGTAGTGATATTGATATTATTATTAATACCAGTTGTGGTCGTATCGTTCGTACTGGTATTACTGGTAGTACTATCACAACGAGTATCATTAATACTCGCAGGAGTATTGCGACTACGACTACGACTACGACGACTACTACCACTACAACTAAAACTATTAATATCCACACTAATAATACAAGTCGTATGCTTCGTATTCGCACGCGCACTACTATGATTTTCATTCGTATTAGCATCACTAGTAGTCGACATGTATACCTACCAGCATTATCATTACCATTACTATGCTGAAATGAACTAAGAGCAAAACGATCGTTCCCACATTCGTATTGGTAATAGCTTCATCACCATCATCATGTTCACCATCCGCATCATCACCATCAACAACGACACCATTAGCAGTAGTAATATGAGTGTCCTCCTCCTCCTGCTCCTGCTCCAGTTTCTGCTCCTCCTCCTGGTCCTGGTCCTCGTCCTGGTCCTGCTCCTCCTCATCCTCCTTTTTGTTTGGGGAGGTCTTGCTACTAGGATTGGCATGATTAGATGGTTTGTGTTGTCCACCTCCTCCTCCTCTTAAACCTCCTCCTTCTCCTCTTCATCCGTATTCCCTCCCTCCCTCCCTTCTTCCCTCCTTTCCTCCTCTTCGTCCTCGTCCTCGTCATCTTCCTCCTCCTCCTCATCCTCATCCTCCTCCTCTCTTTTTTCTTCCTCCTCCTCCTCCTCCTCTTCCTCCTCCTCCTCCTGCTCCTCCTCCTGCTCCTCCTCTCCCCCTCCCCCCCTCCTCCTCCTCCTCCTCCTCCTCCTCCTCCTCCTCCTCCTCCTCCTCTTTCCCCCTCCTCCTGCTCCTGCTCCTGCTCCTGCTCCTGCTCCTGCTCTGCTCCTGCTCCTCCTCCGCCTCCTCCTCCTTTCCCCCCCCCTCCTCCTGCCACGCCTCCCCCTTTCCTCTCCTGCTCCTCCCCCGTCTCCTCCACCCTCTCCTCCTCCTCCTCCTCCTCCTCCTCCTCCTCTTCTTTTTCTTAGTTTTATTCTTATTTGTCTTCTTCTTATTATTATTATTCTTATTATTATGCTTATTATTATTCTTAGTATTCGTAGTATTTGTATTATTAGTATTATTATTATTATTCCTCTTCCTCCTCCTCCTCCGCCTCCTCCGCCTCCTCCTCCTCCTCGCATCCTCTCCTCCTCCTCCTCCTGGGTCCTCTGTCCTCCTCGTCCTCGTCGTCCTCCTCGTCCTCCTCCTCCTCCTCCTCCTCCCTCCTCCTCCCCTCCTCCTCCTCCTCCTCCCCCTCCCTACCCCTCGTCCTCCTCCTCCGCCCTCCTCCTCTCCTGCTCCTGCTCCGCTTCGCTTCCTCACCGCCTCCACTCCTCAGCCCCCGCCTCCGCCCTCCGCCTCCTCCGCCCTCCCTCCCTTCCTCCCGGCCCCCCATCTAACGCTCCCATCCTTCCATCCCTTCCCTCCTCCTCGTTCCTCGTCCCCTCGTTCCTCGTCCTGCTCCCCCTCCTCCTCCCCCTCCTCCTCCTCCTCCTCCGCCTCCCTCCTCCTCCTCCTCCTCCTTCTCCTCCTCGTCCTCCTCCTCCTCCTCCTTTTGCTCTTTTTCCTCTCCTTTTTCTCCTCCTCCTCCTTTTTCATCCTCCTCCTCCTCCTCCTCGTCACTTCTCGTTATCCTCGTCCTCCTCGTCCTCCTCGTCCTCCTCGTCCTCCTCGTCCTCCTCCTCCTCCTCCTCCTCCTCCTCCTCCTCATCGTTTCTACGCCTTCTACTCCTTCTACTCCTTCTACTCTTTCTACTCCTCATACTCCGTGTTCTCCTTCTCCTCCTCCTTGTCCTTCTCCTCCTCCTCCTCTTCCTTCTCCTCCTCCTTCTCATCCGCTGCAACCGCGACCCCGGCACCCTTCCTGTTTAGCACTGGTGGCCACCGGGGCCAGGCGTGCGAGGGCGCCGTCCAGTCCACACGCACCTGTGCACCCCCACGGCTTGCGGGCAACGGCCCCTGACCCAGATCGGGGGGAACAAGGAAGTGAAACAACGAAAGCAGCACACCTGTGCGGGCGGCCCGGGAGGGGGAAGGACGTGGCGGGAGGTGGGGACGGACGGGGGTCGGTCGTCGTGTCGTCGTTCCTTGGCCTGTACTTGTTCCTCCGCACCCTCAGCCTCCACTCCTCGACCACCTTTGGCCCCGCCGCCCGTCCCCCAAGCTGGTCTCCTCCTCCTCCTCCTCCTCCTCCTTCTCCTCCTCCTCCTCCTCCACCTCCTCCTTCTCCTCCTCCGCCTCCTCCTCCTCACCCTCCCTCCTTTTTTCTCCTCCCTCCCTCCTCTTCCCCATCCTCAGCCTCCCCCGTTCCCTCCCATTCATCCTCCAGGCGACGCGAGGTACGAGGGCAGGAAGCCTACCCCCAGAGGAACAGCGGAGCACATAGAAACACAAGCTGGCGCACCAGGGGAGGCGGATGGCCCAGAGCCGCCAGAAGGACCCAGCGCCGATGCAAAAATTCAGCGCGGGCCTCCGAAGCTTGTGTTTGTCATGTCTTGTTGCTCGTGCCCCCTCCCCCGGAGACGGGGCTCCTCATCCTCCACCTCCTCCTCCTCCTCCTCCTCCTCCTCCTCCTCCTCCTGCTCCTCCTCCCCCTCCTCCCCACCCCGGAGACGGGGCTCCCACTGCACACCGTTCAAAACGGCGAGGTCGTAGGCGACGACGTCGAGAAGCCAGAGGGCGCCTGGCTTGCGAGCCGGAGGGCCGCGGCACGCCCTCCCTCCACCTCCTCCTGCACCTGCTGCCCCATTCCGCTCTCTCCTCCTCCTCCTCCTCCTCCTCCTGCTCCTCCTCCTCCTTTTCCTCCTTTTCCTCATGTTCCTCCTTTTCCTCCGTTTCCTCCAGTTCCTCCTGTTCCTCCTTTTCCTCCTTTTCCTCCGTTTCCTCCAGTTCATATTTTCTGAGCATTCGTATCATTCGCCGTCTTCTTCGTAGGATTCGCATTCGAATTATTATCGTTGCATGAGTACAGCTATCCTTCCTATTTGTATTATTCTGATTATTAGTATTAGTATAATTAGTATGACTTTATTCTTATTATTAGTATTATTAATATTATTAGTATTCTTATTATTATTATTATTGTTATCATTATCATTATCAGTATTATTCGTATTCTTAGTATTAGTATTAGTATTATTATCACTATTATTATTATTCGCATTCGTATTTGTAGTATTATTAGTACTAATATAATTATTCTTCGTATTATTATTATTATTATTATCAATACTCGTACTCGTACTGTTGTTGGTATTGTTGCTACGATTACAACCATTAATGTTAGTATGATTAGTGTTATTCATTTTGGCAGTGTCAGTACTATGTTCATCTGATTTTTTATTTTCATTATTATCATACTACGATTAATATGACGACGGTGCTCATATTCGTATTGCTGGTATGCTTGTTAGTGTTGTGGGCATTCGTAGTATCAGTTGTAGTATTGTTAGTAGTAGAAAAAAGTATTCGTACCATCGTGATTCGTAGTCGTATGCGTATTAGAACTGTTATGTTAGTATTATCTGCGCTCGTATGATTATAATTTCATTACGATTGTTGGTGTTCGAATGATTATCATTGCCAGCAAAATATTATCATTGGTTGTCGTAGAATTACGAATAGTGTTGCTACTATTACAGGTCGTATTCGTCATATTCGTAGTATTACACTTATCATTACTACTATGTGATTTTCTTCTTCGTCATGCTATTATCGTTCATCATACTCCTCCTTTTCCTCTTCCTCCTCCGCCTCCTCCTCCTCCACCGCCATCCTCCGCCTTCCTCCGCCCCCCCCGCCCTCCTCCTCCTCCTCCTCCTCCTCCGCCTCCTGTTCCTCCTGTTCCTCCTCCTCCTCCTCCTCCTCCTCTTCCTCCTCCTCCTCCTCCGCCCTCGTCCGTCCTCATTATTGTCCTCCTCCTCCGCCCTCCTACGCCCTCCTCCGCCTCCTCCGCACTTCCGCCCTCCTCCGCCCTCTTCCGCCTTCCTCCGCCGTCCTCCGCCCTCCTCTGCCCTCCTCCGCCCTCCTCCTTTTCCTCCTTTTTTTACTCCGTTTCCTCCTTTTCCTCCTCCTCCTCCTCCTCCTTGTCCTCTTCGTCCTCCTCCTCCTCTTCCTTTTCTTGCTCGTCTTCCTCCTCTTCCTCCTCCTCCTCTTCCTCCTCCTTTTTTCCGCAGCCGCCAAGCGCGGTTCCACTCCACCGCGGCGCCGCCCTTCGCGGCGCGGGGCCAAATCGCCGGCGGTGCCGCCGCACGCCAGCGATGGTAAGTTCCGAAGGGGGGAGGGAGGCCACCTTGCAAACCATCCTCTGTCCTGAACCTCCCGAAGGAGGGGGGTGAGGTGGCGGGGCCGCTCACAGGATGTCGCATCGGTTTCGGATGGCAGAATACTTTGCCCGTATGGATGTACATGGCGCGCCTCGTCGGTGACGCTGTTAGAGAGGTAGCGTATTAGCCACAGGGCTAAAACTATTTAGTTGTGCCCGGAGTGGTCGCTGTGGCACATCAGGGCCCGTCGTTTCCACCGGCGCGCTTCGTAGTTTCGCGGGGATCGTGTGGCAGAGCCTGCGCTGGTAGCCGTCGTCGTTCAGCTGGATGCCATCGTGGCTCAGCCAGTGGTCCACGGGGCCACGCTGGTGGTCGTCGTAGTTTAGCTTTCAGCTGGTGGCCCTCGTAGCTCCGCAGGTGGCCCCGCAGCTCTGGCTGGTGGCTCTCGCAGCGCACGTGTAGCTCAACAGCCGGCCCTCGTGGCCCACGCAGCACGCGCGGCTGCCCTCGTAGCACTAGGAGTGGTTCTCGGTGCTCCGCCCGCGGCCCTCGCAGCCCAGCTGGTGGCTCCGGTAGCTCACCCGGTGGCCCCCGCAGCTCCGCTTGTGGCTCGTGTAGCTCCGCCGGGGGCTCTCGTAGCTGCGCCCGTGGTCCTCGCAGCTCGGCTTGTGGTCCCCGAAGATCTCCCGGTGGCCCCGGCAGCTCTGCCGGCGGCTGCAGCAGCTTCGGGCGGCAGCGGGCCGACTCCGAGCTTGGCGACGTCGGGGGGGGGGCCCTCGGCGACGTGGCCCGCAGAACTGAGCACGGCGCCTTTCCGCTCTTCGCTTCGGCTTCTTCCCCCTCCGTCCTCGGCTGCCATTCCCGCCCCGCTCTTCCACCGAACCCGCGAGTCCATGACCAGGAGCGCGACGGTGCATTGTTTCTCTCGGGCGACGTCTTCGCGCGCGCACTCGGCGCCCCGGGCCCCGTGGCCCCCCCCCCACTCATGCAAGGGGTGGAGCCGCTGCAGGTGGGCCATGGCGATGGCGTCGCCACGTGCGACTGGTCGATTCAAGAGGTCCAGACAGCGGGCATCCTCGAGCTCCTGTACTATTAGCGTCGCCTCCTCCTGCCTCCTCCTGATCATCCGCCACCTCCTCCTGCCCCTCCTCCTCCTCCGCCCTCCGCCCCCTCTTCCTCCTCCTCCTTTTCCTCCTCCTCCTCCTCCTCTTCCTCCTCCTCCTCCTCCTCCTCCTCCTCCTCCTGCTCCTCCTTTTTCTCCTCCTCCCTTCCCTCCCTTCCCTCCTTCCCTCCCTTCCCTCCCTCCCTCCTTCCCTCCTCCCTTTTCCTTCCTCCCTCTTCCTCCTCTTCCTTTTCCTCTTCCTCCTTCTCCTCTTCCTCTTCTTATTATTCTTATTATTATTATTATTATTATTATTATTATTCTTATTTTTCTTCTTCTTCTTCTTATTATTCTTCTTATTATTATTATTCTTATTATTATTATTCTGATTATTATTCTTCTGATTCGTATTATCTTTCTTCCTCTTATTATTATTTATTATTTATGTGTATTATTATTATGATTATTAATATTATTATTATTATTACTATTACTGTTATTTATTATTATTATCATTGTTAGTATCAGTATTATCATTATTATTGTTAGTATTGGCATGACTAGTATTATTAGTATTATTATACGTATTATTATTCGTATTCGTCTTCTTATGCTTCTTCTTATTAGTATGCGTGTTCGTATTGTTCGTATTATTATTAATATTAATAGTCGTATTATTATTGGTATTATTCTTCATAATCTAATTATTATGATTCTTCTTATTTGTCTTATTCGTACGCTTATTCTTCTTCGCACTCTTCTCATTCGTCATATTCTTCTCCGTATTACTATTTTAAATATTAATCTTAATAACATTAGCAGTATTCGTCTTCGTCTTCGTCTTACTATTATCATTCTTATTACTATTAGTATTCTTCTTCTTATTCTCATTATTCGTATTCGCCTTCTTTGTCATATTATTATTATGATTCGTTTTTTGTTCCTCGTCTTCCTCCTCCTCCTCCTCCGCCTCCTCCTCCTCCTCCCTCCTCATCCCTCCTCCTCCCTCCTCCTCCTTCCTCCTCCTCCTCCTCCTCCTCCCTCCTCCTCCTCCTTCTCCTCCCCCGCCTCCTCCTCATCCCCCTCTTCCTCCTCCTCCTCCCCCTCGGTCGGTCGGTCGGAAGGCGGAAAGTCGACGACGCCACAATGGAGAGATAAGGGCGAGAAGACCACTGGGTGAAGAACGGAGCAGCGGCAAAAGCAAGCAGATCAGCAAGGGGACCTGCGCAGATGCCAGCGCCAATAGGCGCGATCCCACACTGGCCGTGGGCTGGCACAAACAAAACAAAGGGGTACTATCGCTTAAAGTGGAAGGGCACTTAAGACAGGAACAGGAAATACAAGAGGGGTAAGAAAATAATAAACCTTCCCCCAAGGTAGACAAGAGTGCTACTGCCAGAGGCGCAGCGAAGCTTCCCATATGGAACACTTCACACCACGCAACTACTGCCAAGAAGGTGGCGCGCCTGGCGGAGCTTTGGTGGGCTCGGCAATCCGTCATTGCATGGCCATTCGCACTCCTATCTAGTTCGTGGTGGCCAGCCACGTTTGCAACTCTGCAACTCAATAGGATAATGATGAAGAGAAACAAGAGAAGCATACCGTCACGTCACATTACACACTCGGGTCCGACTGAACTGTGCGATTGTGGATCATACAATCCATGGCCATCGTTCCAACCACGTAGGGGCCGAGTGGGGATGTGAACAGTCGTAGTCCTATCGGCACCTCCCAGCCGTCGTCACAACTGCTGAGGTCGATCCTGCTCCTGAGTGAACGCTCGTCATTGAGGGTCCATCGGAGCCTGCTAGCAGCTGCGGACGGGTGAGGGGAAGGGATTACGACTTAACTCGGGATAGCGTACCGAAATCTCCTGGACCAAAGATGCCGCCAAAAACTGGAACAGCAGGGACGGATAAGTCTTGGTGTGCGCTGTGCGCCTCAAACCACCAACACCAACCCCCGACATACCCCTATGCGGCTGGTAGTGGGTGCACGTGCCTGCCCCTTCTTCAGCATCCAAAAAGGTGGCCATGGTTGGCGCGTGGATGGCAAGGAGGGTGGTCGGTTTCAAAAATCTGGCTCCAAACATGCACTGGTGAATGTGGTGAGCATTGACCCCAGAAAACCCCAGGGGACGAAGCATTTGGGGGAGATGCCAAGAGTTGGGGGCCTCAGGAACCAAGGGGGTGGTGGAGGGATGCTCCATGATGGCTGGCACCTCGCGAACCCAAGCCTCGTACAAGAGCCTGACTGTAGTGCGCAAGAGTACATTGCCAAGTCTTACCTGCTCGCGCCCACGACGGTTGAGATGCCCTAGCCCCCACAAATGGTATGCAGTGCGAAGGGGTCGAGGGGGTCGCCTGCCTTCCTCCAGGCGCATCGGCACGGACGGGCAATAATCGCGCCGGGAACCAAGTTTCGCAAGGCGGCCCCGCAAGGATGGCCGCCACGCGTCCCGAGCGGAGGAGAGAAATCCAGAGGGCAATCGTGTCAGGGGCCGCGAGATCCCCATGAACAGGGTGGTTGACGATATCCACGCTCAGCACCACCACGTTGGCAGGAAAACGCCCCAACATTTCCTCAACATGCCATTGGAAATCATAAAGCCTCCGAAATCCCGAAAACCGGTGAAGGATAAACTTGAGAGGCCTGGTGGGGGGCGGGAAGTGACAGAAGGACCCAGGGATAAGGGGCTCGGGGGGGACCTCAACAACCAGAACTGGGCGGGTTTCCTTAAGCTGCCTTCGCGAAACTCTGTGCCAGGCGCCAACAGGGGAGCCCTCACATTGCCTGGGGGGTCTTTCTGCAAAATTGTCGGGCCCCCCTTTCTGGCGGCTGGCCGCCGAGACGCGCCTTTGCCTCGAGCCTGGCGTCCTCGACTTCCTGGTCAGTCGGTTGCGCCACCCCTGACCTGCTCCAAGAAAAGCGGCATGAGGGAGAGTTACGTGGGTGCTGGGTAAGGCGAAGAATGGAGGAAAAGTCCTTGAAGCACACTTGGCAACAAGATCCCGTCGCAAGTCGGGTTGGTGCTCCTGGTTCCTTGTGCCACTTGCCCATATGGGCGCGTAGCTGCTGCTCGGACACGGCTTGGCGAGAGCAAAAGGGGCACGTAAACAGGGCATCGGGGCGACTGGACGTGCCCAAGGAGGTGCCCTCTGTGGCCTTGCTCAACTCACGCTCCCATGTTAGCCTGTGCTGGACGTTTTGCTCGTATGGCTTGGCGTGGAGAATGGCAGCAGCAAGAATAGAGCGAAACGCACGAGGGTGGCCGAGCACAAAAAGCGGACCAAACCAGCCGCAGACAGATCGTCGGGCCTATGGGTCGGTTCAGTACGAAACCACAGCCATTCAGCATCCCCTTTCAAGAACTGAGCCCATCCCTTAGCACAATCCCAGGTAACATCAACTAAAACCCGCACGAGGGGAGGGGCATGAGCAAGCATGCGATTCGCATGCTCGCTCATGCCCCAAGGTAGCGCAAGCGAGATATACACATAAAAACAGGGTGGGGGAGCCGCTGGGCGTCATACGAAACCTGAGCCGTCAGGTCATGCTCATGTGCATTGCTAGTAGAAGCCAAGTTGAGCGCTGTCCTATACACTGTGGTGTGCAGTGTAGCTACCATGCGCCCCTGAACCAATGTGAAAGCCGGCCAAACATTAGCAGCATAGTATAGAACGGAAGAGGCGAGTGCCTCTGCATACAATATCTTGGCTCTGGTGGAAAGAGCAGCTCGCTGGGCAACTGACTGTTGCACGAATGGGCGCAAGTGCCCCTCTGGCTTTGGAAACACGAGTGGAAACCTCACTGGCCATGGAATTTGATGCCGAAACTTGAACTCCCAAGATCTTGTGAACCTGGACCACCGGAAAAGAAAACGACCACTTATCAGATGACACAGCCTGGACGTCATGGGTCGACAAACCTGGTACACTCCTGGACCCCTTGCCCCTCAAAAAATACAGGATCTTGGTTTTGGAGCTGTCGGGCCTCAGTCCGTGCGTGACGCATGCAATGTATACTGGCTCAGAGAGAGCAAGAGCTAAACGAGGCATGTCACGCGCTGCTCGCACAACGAGGGAGACAGTTAAGTCATCCACAATAGAAAGATCAGCTTGAGCTCCCTCCCAGTCTGCCACAGACGCACAAATGAGTTCAGGCGCAGGAAGCGCATGCCTCACTTCTGAGTCTAGCTGTGCTACCGACTGCCGAATCTTGAGCAACACAGAACGAAAGACAATGTTGAAGAAATCAGTGGCCAGGATTGTTCGTGGTCGCGTGCCTCCCGCAGGCGCAACATAATTGTCTGCGTTCCTGACCTGCCAACACGTGCCCCTCTGAGACTCTCTGATCAAGGCAACTAGGTGGACACATGTTAGGTTGGCCTCTAGGGGCTTCCGAGACTCAAGAATGGCTTTGGCCCCCTCCTTGAGGGCCTCGGGTATGGCCACCTGCTCAAGAGCATCTGCTAGCTTATCCTCCTCCCCAGGAAGAGAAAGAGCAAGCTGTTTAATGACACTACAAAACGCGTCAACAAGGTCCAGGGAAAGACACAAAAGCGAAACACACTTAGCCTCGCATGCCACATTGAGTAAGTGGATACCATGGAGGGGCATCTCGGGGCCCTTGCAGGCCACGCCACCACATTGTTCGGCAAGCAAGCACATGCCAAAGAAGTCTAAAGCCAAATTGCGTCAATGTCTATGGTGCAACTTGCATATGGTACTGGCCATGGTTATGTCGCGCTGGGCTCGTGCTAGCTGGGGTGGTCCAGACCCTGTGTGTGTGCTCTCTCTCTCTCTCTCTCTCTCTCTCTCTCTCTCTCTCTCTCTCTCTCTCTCTCATCAAAGAAGCCCTGCACGACACGAGACCGAAACATACCAGCATGTGCCAAGACAACAATCAACGAACACTGCGCCGAACACCAACCACACGGGAATTCAGAAGTATCAATCCCACCAGCCCTCTGGGCGTCGGTGTCTAGAGAGATTCCTCTTCCAACCTCCTTTTTCCCCTCCCTACCCCCACCCCTGGATTCCCTTCTCACGACAACTCGCCCAGGCATCAGTTCTGGATGGGCTGGTGAAACTCCTGGGACGAAATTTTAACGTCATCGACGACGACCGCGGATGTCAAGATGTGGCCACTCGAAAAGGTGTTGTTTGGGCAGCGATGCAGTCAGAAAGCGAAGTGCACAAAGCAAGCCGCTTGTTTGCTTTGTCACCCGCGCTTGCGCCGTCGGGCCTTCGCGCCGACGTCGCTACGTCTACCCCACGTTGCTTCGCGAGAAGACGGATGCATTCATGCAGCCGCCGCGGTGTATTTGGGATATGGGCACGTGCACTCCGCATGGACAAACATGGCGCTCGAGCAGACCACAGCAAGCCTGCGACCTCAAGGTGCGCGCAAGACGCGAGCGGAGAGAGGCGCAAGGGGGGATGGGGAGGGGCGAGACAGAAGGGGAGGGGGGAGCTAGGTCACCTAACTTCGCGCATCGCGCCCCGCGATGCGCGGTTACCTTCGCGCCCTCGCGAGGTTGGAGAAGGGCATCTCTCCTGCCCAGGCCGCGACGCGCGAAGCGCGATCATCTTCGCGCCCCTGGCGGTGATCTAGGGAGAGGGGCAGGAGACGAGAGGGGCTGGGTCGGGGGCCGGGGCCAGGGGGACGGCCCAGGAAGCCCACCCAGGCCACCAAGATAGCCCAGAATCGAAGATGATCCCAAGACGGCCCGAGAGGCCTCCAAGAGGCCTCCCAAGAGGGCCCCAAGAAGCAAACATCAACGATTTACCAGACGTTTTTGAAAGTAGATCGCCCCACGACGGCCCTAGAAGCAGGCCCCCCAAGACGGCCAAAGAGGGCCCCAAGACGGTCCAAGAGGCGCCCCAGACGGCCCCAAAGGGCCATAAGACGGCCCCAAAAGGAGCCCGAGAAAAAGTCCACGAACCGAAAACACGACCTTTCCGCCCCGAGAGGGCCTCAGAAGGCCCCAAGAAGGTCCCAAGAGGCCCCCAAGAGGCCCCAAGAGATCCAAACTATTGTTTCCAAGAGGCCCCAAGGAGACCCCCAAGAGGCCCCAAGGAGACCCCCAAGACACCCCCAAGAGGCCCCAAGGAGACCACCAAGAGGCCCCAAGGAGACCCCCGCGCAGCCGCCCGCACAAGTAAAAGGGGGGCCGGCGGCAGTGGGCGAAGCCATTAAGATAAGATGACTGAAACGCTCCGACAGCACCTCTGACAGGGCCACAAGATGTAAATTTCATTCATTTTTCGATGGTTTTTTACAGTTGTTCGGCTTCCCGCAATTTGGGCTTCCAGACGCTCCAAGACGGCGCACGAGGCCCCCAAGACCGCCCTAAGACGGCCGAAAAGCCCCCCAAGAGAGGTCCAGGACGGCCCAAGAGGGCACCAAGACAGCCCAAGAGGCCCCCGGGACGGCCCACGAGGGCCCCAGGACGGTTCCAACAGAGCCCAGAGGGGGAACCTCAACGGACACTCCGACTTTCAACTCCCACAAAGCCTTCAGGAGGGCCTCAGGGGCTCCCAGGAAGCTCCCAAGAGGCCTGCTAAGTTGCACGGGGTCCACCTCCAGACCCTGTTTGCTCAATCTCAGCATGGGAATCCATGCCCTAGGCAGCCCAACTCGGAGTGCGATTTGCTATTGCTATTGCCGAACAAGTCCAGCTCTTTGCTATCTTGACTCTTGCAAGGAACACCCATTTGAGTGCGATTCTTGCCGAAGATCAACACAGCGGCACCGGGGTTTTGGTTAACTCGCACTCGCCAAGGCTCAGATCGCACAAAAAGGCCCCGATGAAATTGAGCTAACGAAAAAGAGAAACAGGGAGGGCGGGACGGGATGACGGGGGGCCCAATGAGGCCAGGGCGGGATTGACTCATAATGATATGCAAGGCGAGATTTTAGCCAGATGATGATAAATATACGGGCTCCGGATGATGACGCCGTCTTCCTCACATCTCAGCATGCTGTCTATGCGCCGCAGCCCGCTCTGCCGCGACTGCTGATCCCAGGTGCTCCTGGAAGCCGGGATCTCACAACTCGCAAGCTCGGAAGGAAATCCATCGTCACTCCTTTTTCGCCCCCTAGTTCTTCTCCTCCGCTCTCCTTCCCCCCCCCTCTCAGCCCCCCGCGCCCTTCGCGGGCGGTCGAAGGCCAAGAGGAGGAGGGGGTAGAAGAGGGGAGGAGGAGGAAGAGGACGCACCCGACATTCTGATGATTCCAAAATCCTGGATCACGGCCCGTAGCTCATTCTCTGCCGCAAAATGGCACCACTGACTCTGGGTCGCGACCCTCCCACGGAACAGTGCCAGGCAGCAGAGTGGCGAGACGTTCTTTCTCCTTCCCAGCTGCCGAACAAGGGGGGCCCCCAGGGCGGGTGAGGGAGCAGGAAAGAAGGGAGAAAAAGGATCTGGAAGAGCAGCGAAAAGGAAGGGGAAGGGGGGGCGGACCGGGGTGAAGCCAGAAACTGCTGGAGCAAACGCGCCTGGGCTTGCTAGGACTAGGACCAGGACTGTCCGGACTTCCTACCTTTCCCCTCGCGCCCCTCGCCCGCCAAGGGCCGGGGGGGCCTCTGGGTCGGAGCCGCGGCGGATCACGATCATGAGCGCCACGAGCGTTTGCAAGAGCTGGCCCCGCCGCGGTCCACGCATGGAACCGGGCGGCAGAGGGTCGAAGTCATGAGGGCTCCAGACTCCCAGGAGGCCCCCAGGGATCCCCAGCTAGATTCCGACATCCTGGCAAACGATTTGGGCCTGAAGCGCCAACCGAAACTCGCGAGATGTTTGCGGATGCTAGGGCCTTGCGGCGACGAGCGACAGGGGCGGCGACGGGCCGGATGGCCACGAAAACGAAATTCATCTCGGAGCTGAGGAGCCATCCAAGCCTAGTAAAATCTGATCTCCCTTATCTCTTTCAGGGCAATCGCAACTGGCGATTCCCGCGCGCACACGTGGCGGGCACTGGCAGCGCGCTGCCAGCCGCAGGCCAGCCTGCCAGCTGCTGGCTCCGAGCTGTCTGGGTTCGGCGGCCGGCCGCAGCCGGCCCTGGCCATGCCCTAGCCGGCCGCGAGCCTCGCTCTGGCCAATGCCGAAGATTGGCCGCATGGCGAGCCAGGCGGGCCAGGCGGGCCAGGGGCGGGGCAGCCTGCAACGAGAGGTGGAGTAGAAAGGGATGGTGAGCGGGAGGAGGGTGGGGTAAGACGGTCGACGGTCAGGGGGTGGTGGCACGGTGGTGGAGGAGGGAGAAGAAGAAGGCACAGGGGAGGAGGAAGAGGAAGAGGACGAGCGAGGGGCAGAGAGGGCGAAGGAGGGGCAGGCGGCCGGGGCACTGAGGGAGAGGAGGACAAGAAGAGGAGAGACGAGGATCATAATGAGAAGGTTGCGGGAAGAGGACGAAGCACGATCACGCTCGCGCCCGCCGCGGCCAAAGACTCGACCAGGAACGGAGCCGCGGGGCGGCGGCAGGGCGCCTGAGGCCTGAGGCCTGAGGCCTGAGGCTCGAGGTCAGGCCTGGGCACTGCACTGGGCACCAGGCGCGAGTCTCGCGAGGCGGGCAGTCAGAGCAGCCAACCTGGAAAAAAAAAAAAAAAAAAAAAAAAAAAAAAAAAAAAAAAAAAAAAAAAAAAAAAAAAAAAAAAAAACGCAGATCATCGCATTGCGAGGTAGGCTCATGCCAGGGCCGCCGAAAATCACCCTGGATCCCACGGATGAACGCATGTCATTTACACTGCACCCCGGGACCGCGACCGCCAAGGCCAGCAGGCTACCCTTCTGGCTCTGCGAACGTCGCCGTCGCCCCCCAGGGCCAGGAGGCCCCTCGACAGCTCAGCGCCCTGAATTCCGCATCCTCCAATCGTTCCTCAAAGCCCGCCCTGGCTCTCTGAAGCAGCTCGCCTCTCGCCTCTTGCTGTTCCTCCTCCTCCTCCTCCTCCTCCTCTTCCTCCTCCGTTTCCTCCTCCTCCTCCTCCGTTTCCTCCTCCTCCCCCCCCTCCCCCTCCTCCCCCTCCTCCTCCCCCTTCGCATCCTACTCTGCGGGGGCCCGCTGGACGCTGGAGCGCTGGAGGCCCGCTCTCTCGCAGATGACCTCGCATAGGCCAAGTGAGAACTTAGCTGGCCTGCTCAAAATAAGCAACGCAAGCGGAGGCAGCGGCGAGCGCCCTCTCGTCCTTCAACGACCCGAACAAGTCCATCATCTTCCGGAAGCAGCTCGCCGCCTGACCGTCCTGCCTGCACAAGCCGCGGATGAAGAAGCCGACGGAGTTCTCCGCCGTTCCGGACTTCTCGATCGTGATCCAGCCAGCCGGGGTGTACAACAGCGAGCCGTTGCCGAGCGTTGCCTTGAACAGCCTGTACTTCTTGATATATTCGGACGCCTGCTCCGAACCGAGGAGCTTGAAGGCAGCGGCAGCCCTGGCTGGGGCAAGCTGCTTCTCATCGAGCTTCAGCTCGGTGGTCATGAAACTCAAGACGTCGACCCACGGCACAATCACCACTTGTTTTGAACCCGCTGAATGGTACCTGAGGCTCGCCATGAACAGCGTCTCCGTCGTGGCCTTCACAATGCCCTTCGCGAAACCGAAGGTGTGAAGATCAAGGAGCTCCTTGAAGCGATCGCCCGGGATCTTATTATCAAAACCAGGCAGCACGTCTCGGAGAAGCTTGGCGATCTTGCCGTTGGGCTCGGTTGCCGCCGGGCACGCCATCCCGCCGCGGCCGTGGGTGGCGCGGATCTTGGCCTTCAGGAAGTCCGACGCAAACTTGGCCGAGACGGCGCACACGTCCGGTTCGCTCAACTTCGCCTGCAAGCCCGGGAGACTGAAGATCTGCGGCAACCCCAGGTCGAGCGCGATGCCCTCAGCACCCTGGCTGCCCTGGCTCTCCGGCTCCGGCAACGTCGCCACCACGCTCTCCTCTCAGAGGGGGAAAGCGGGAGGCGGAGGAGGAGGAGGAGGCAGGAGGGAGGAAGGACTCGGACCGAGGGGCCCAGGGGCCCCGGGACCCGGCCCCGGGAGGGGGGAGGCAAGGAGCCAGGTGGAGGGGGAAGCGCTTGGAAGGTCTCACCTTGAATCCCACCAGCCCTTTGGGCGTAGGTGGTTCAGAGAGTTTCCCCTTCCAACCCCGTTCCCCCCCGGGCCCCCCCCCTTCGGGGAGCGCCCTAGACGGCCTCGGCGAGGAAGCCACAATCGCTGGTTCTACTGAGGCGCAGGCGCCACTTTGGCCCCCCCTAATCATCATGGGCCCCCCCCCTCCTGATCGATCTCGCCCAAGATGGCCCAAAGGAGGCCCCCAAGGCTCCCAGGGGTGCTCCGAGAGGTGGCCGCCAGGAGCCTCAGGAAACCCCAAGAGGCCCCCAGGGCGCCCCCACGAGGCCCCAAAAAGACCCCCAAGAGGCCCCAAGAGACCACCCAGAGGCACCCACGGCGCTCCAAGAGGCCTCGGCGAGAATGCCAAATCATTATTCTACTAAGGTTTTAGCCACACGCTGGCTTCTCTGATGGGGGGGCCCTGGTGGGGATGGGGGGCGCTGATTAAGATGGCTCCAAGAGCGCCCAGGAGAGCCCGAGACGACCTCCAAGATGGCTCAAAATATCTCAAGATTTTTTTCATTGACGCGCACAAATCCCATATCATATGACGTGGACATGTTCTAAACTATTTTAGAACATGTCAGCCCCGTTCTCGCAAGAGCGGGCGCGCCATCTTACGAGAACGTCCCGTACTCGCAAGAGCGGGCGCGCCATCTTGCGAGAACGTCCACGTTCTCGTAAGAGCGGGCGCGCCATCTTACGAGAACGTCCCGTTCTCGCAAAAGCGGGCGCGCCATCTTGCGAGAACGTCCACGTTCTCGTAAGAGCGGGCGCACCATCTTAGGAGAACGTCCCGTTCTCGCAAGAGCGGGCGCGCCATCTTGCGAGAACGTCCACGTTCTCGTAAGAGCGGGCGCGCCATCTTACGAAAACGTCCACGTTCTCGCAACAACGGGAGCCCCAAAGCAAGATACACGGAAGGCTTTCGTGTTCTTCAGCCCCTTACCGAAGCAATTCCTCTGGGCATCGTTTCTGGATGGGATGGCGGGGTTGCGGGGGGCGTCTGAAATTCGGACGCGCGCTTCTGTAAAACGCGCCCGGATTCCAAGGGGGGTGCCCAAGGAGGGGCAGGCGGCAGGCCGCCTCGCTGAGGTCGCAGACGCCGCGGACGAGGGGCACCGGGGCATCCAAGCAGGTATCTGTGACCTCCTCTTCCCCTCCTGTGACCGTCACTGTGACCTCCTCTCCCTCCTCCTCCTCCTCCTCCTCCTCCTCTTCCTCCTCCTCCTCCTCCCTCCTCCTCCTCCTCCTCCTCGCCCTCCTCGTCCTCGTCCTCGTCCTCCTCCTCCTCCTCCTCCTCCTCCTCCTCCTCCTCCTCCTCCTCCCCCCCCCCCCTCCTCCTCCTCCTCCTCCTCGCCCTCCTCGTCCTCGTCCTCTTCCTCCTCCTCCTCCTCCTCCTCCTCCCCTCCTCCTCCTCCTCCTCCTCCTCCTCTTTCCACTCCTCCTCATCCCTCCTCCTCCCCCTTCTCTCCTCCTCCCCTCCTCCTCGCCCTCCTCGTCCTCGTCCTCTTCCTCCTCCTCCTCCTCCTCATCCCTCCTCCTCCTCCTCCTCCTCCTCCTCCTCCTCCTTCTCCTCCTCTTCCTCCTTCGGAATCCTTCGGGGATGGACGGACCCCCCTTTAGTAAAACGTGGTTTAGTGAAAACAACCTTGGGCCCAAACCTGGCGGGCGCAAGCCTAGGGAATAACGGCCGCGGCGCCCTCTCGAACCGAAAGCGGACAATTCACCAATCGACGTGTCACTGTTGGGGGTTCTGTCCACCCCCGACCCCTCCTCCTCCTCCTCGTCCTGGCCGGGGCGTCCTTCGACAGGTGCGACGGGTCGAATTCGGGCACGGCCTCGCCGTCCTCGAAGGCGACCTTGAACAGGAGCGATCCGTCAGTCACTGGCCCAGAAGACGCAGACGACGCACCAGGCTGCTCTTGACCGGCCTTGCCCTTGCCAGCGCCTTTGCCTTTGCCCTTCTTGCCGCCCTTGGCGGTCTTCGGTTTCATGGCTGAGTCGCGGGCGCCGGTCAGCTCCTTCGTGGCATCCTTCACCGAGGCCGCAAGCTCCTTTATAGGTTTCCGCAAGTCCGCGATCCTCCTCTTGACGCCCTCGAGCTCGTCCGCGGTGCTGACGTCGCTCAGGCCGTGGGCCGCCACTTCGATCTCAGCCATCACCACCACGTCTCTGAAACTGGCGCAGGGGGGCGCGGCGCCGATCGCCGAGCGGCCCGCGGCGGAGCCCCCCGGCTTGCCTGGGCTCGAAAACCAAAGACTCTTCCATCTCAGACGTGCGCCTCCACATCCCACATCTACATCGTCCTCTTCCTCCTCTGGCCTCCTCTCCTCATCCTCCCCCTCCCCCTCCTCCTGCTTTCCTCTGCCTCCATCTCCTCCTCCTGCTTCTCCTCCGTATCCTTCTACCCATCCTATCATATCTCCTATCCTCCAACCAACCGCCAACCCTCACCGCCCTCATATCCTCACTCCAGTCGTCATCAAGCGCCCATTGGAGGTGGCCAGTCCCGAATGGCGGTCGAGGCACAGACGTTCGACGACGCCCACTCGATACCAGGACAGCCCCGCCGCTCGGCTGGACCCGGGGGGCCCTTCTGCGGGCGATATGTTGCACCCCCATCGGCCCAGGCACAGTCTGGAGTCTAGCGGCTCGCGGCTGCGCTTGCCAACTGCGTCGATGACAGATGACAGCCGCAGCTCGCAGACTAGGCCTGGGCTGGGATGGAGGTTTCAACATATAGCCAACTGGAAGGAGGAACGATGAGCGAGGAAAAAATATCCTGGCAAAGCAACCTAACAGCGATGTGTGGAAGCATATCTGGAAGCATTCCCCTTAAGATTCAGATGATAAACCAGTTGCAGTGGCATTCGCAGTCGCAGTCGCAGTCGCATTCGCGATGACAGTCGCAGTGGCAACGGCCGTCGCAGTCACAGCCTCAGCCTCAGCCTGCCTCAGCATCAGCCTGCCTCAGCCTCAGCCTCAGCCTGCCTCAGCCTCAGCCTCAGCCTCAGCCTGCTTCAGCCTCAGCCTCAGTCTGCCTTCAGCCTCGGCCTCAGCCTCAGCCTGCCTCAGCCTCAGCCTGCATCAGCATCAGCCTCAGCCTCAGCCTGCCTGAGCCTCAGCCTGCCTCAGCCTCAGCCTCAGCCTGCCTCAGCCTCAGCCTCAGCCTCAGCCTGCCTCAGCCTCAGCCTCAGTCTGCCTTCAGCCTAAGCCTGCCTCAGCCTCAGCCTCAGCCTGCATCAGCCTCAGCCTCAGCCTGCCCCAACATCAGCCTGCCTCAGCGTCTGCCTCAGCCTGCCTCAGCTTCAGCATCAGCCTCAGCCTCAGCCTGCCTCAGCCTCAGACTGCCTCAGCCTCAGCCTCAGCCTGCCTCAGCATCAGCCGGCCTCGGCCTCAGCCTGCCTCAGCCTCATCCTCTCCTGACTCCTGTCACCGGTCCTCTCCTCTCGGGCCGACAAGGCCCGCTTCGGAGATGTCAAACGAGCTCGACGAGAGCCCAAGAGAGGCCTCGAAAAGGCCCCGACCAAAATCGTACCATAGGCCTCTGGTGTAGATATGCTCCACCTCCTTCCGGGGGACTTCTCGGAGGCCTTCTTGGACCCACGTTCAGATCCACAGAGCCGGTTTCGGAGCGCTCGAATGGAGTCCAAGAGCGCCTAAGATAATCCCCGACGAGGCCCCGAACAGAACCATACCGAAGGCCTCCGGCATGGTTCTGTTCTGTTCGGGGCATGGTTGCCTGACCCATTCGCTATCTCTCACATTGTATCGACAGGCTTTGTGCAAGCAGCTCTGTCGGACCATTCTTCGGTGCGGTCGGCGCACTTGCTGGGACCTCTAGCTTACACGTCATGCTGTAAAGTTTTACTTCCGGCCGTGCCGGCCAGAACAACTACAGCACTATGAATGGCATGGAAGATCTTGCTGCGCGCTCGTGCGCGCTCAGAGGGATTCGGTCACCACCAACCTCCTCATCGGCTAGACTACAACCGGAAAAAGAGCCACCGGAGGGCCCCCCCCCGGGGGCCCCCCCTCGGACATTCTGAAGCCCTCTGCGAGCCCTTTTCGAAGCGACCAAGCCCGCTTTGAAGAGCTCGAACGGTCTCCACGACGGCCCCCGCAGAGTCCCCGAAAAGGTGCCCAACAAAACCATACCGAAGGTTTCCGGTATGGTTATGTTCGGGCTCCTGTCTCAGCCTCAGCCTGCCTCAGCATCAGCCTGCCTCAGCCTCAGCCTCAGCCTGCCTCAGCCTCAGCCTTCCTCAGCCTCAGCCTCAGCCTGCCTCAGCCAAAGCCTCAGTCTGCTTCAGCCTCAGCCTCAGTCTGCCTTCAGCCTCGGCCTCGGCCCGGCCTCAGCCTGCCTCAGCCTGAACCTGCTTCAGCCTCAGCCTCAGCCTGAGCCTCAGCCTCAGCCTGCCTCAGCATCAGCCTGCCTCAGCCAAAGCCTCAGTCTGCTTCAGCCTCACCTCAGTCTGCCTTCAGCCTCGGCCTCGGCCCGGCCTCAGCCTGCCTCAGCCTGAACCTGCTTCAGCCTCAGCCTCAGCCTCAGCCTCAGCCTCAGCCTCAGCCTCAGCCTGCCTCAGCATCAGCCTGCCTCAGCGTCTGCCTCAGCCTCAGCCTCAGCCTCAGCCTCAGCCTGCCTCAGCCTCAGCCTGCCTCAGCCTCAGCCTCAGCCTGCCTCAGTATCAGCCTGCCTTAGCCTAAGCCTCAGCCTGCCTCAGCCTCAGCCTCAGCCTGCCTCAGTATCAGCCTGCCTTAGCCTAAGCCTCAGCCTGCCTCAGCCTCAGCCTCAAGATGCTTCAGCCTCAGCCTCAGCCTGCCTCAGCCTCAGCCTGCCTCAGCCTCAACCTCAGCATGCTTCAGCCTCAGCCTGCCTCAGCCTCAGCCTCAGCCTGCGTCAGCCTCAGCATCAGCCCGCTTCAGCCTCAGCCTCAGTCTGCCTTCAGCCTCGGCCTCAGCCTCAGCCTGCCTCAGCCTCAGCCTGCCCCAGCATCAGCCTCACCCTAAGCCTGCCTCAGCCTCAGCCTGCCTCAGCCTCAGCCTCAGCCTGCCTCAGCCTCAGCCTCAGCCTGCCTCAGCCTCAGCTTCAGTCTGCCTTCAGCCTCGGCCGCAGCCTCAGCCTGCCTCAGCCTCAGCCTGCATCAGCCTCAGCCTCAACCTCAGCTTGCCTCAGCATCAGCCTGCCTCAGCCTCAGCCTCAGCCTGCCTCGGCCTCAGCCTGCTTCAGCCTCAGCCTCAGTCTGCCATCAGCCTCGGCCTCAGCCTCAGCCTGCCTCAGCCTCAGCCTGCATCAGCATCAGCCTCAGCCTGCGTCAGCATTGCAAAATGTTGCCCAGGAGTGGAATTCTGGGAACTCGAAGAACACGAAGTGGCCTACAACTGGCCCGGTGTATTCAAGATCATGCCCAAGAATGGAGCTCTGGGAACTCGAAGACCACGAAGTGGCCTACAATTGGCTCCAGGCATTCGAAATCATGCCCAGGAGTTGAGTTTTGCGAACTCGAAGACCACGAGGTGGCCTACTGTTGGCTAAAAAGGGAGTCCCCGGTTCCCCCCGACATCCCCCGGATCCTACCCTCTGGGGAATCAGGATGCTCTCTTTTGACACCGCTAGAAACCTATCAGTCTTCGCTGCTGGGTTAAAAAAGAAGAGGAGGGGGAGGGGGAGGAGGAGGAAAAGGAGGAGGAGGAGGAGGAAGAGGAGGAGGAGGAGGAGGAGGGGGAGGAGGAGGAGGAGGTCGAGGAGGAGGGAGGAGGAGGAGGAGGTCGAGGAGGAGGAGGAGGAGGAGGAGGAGGAAGGAGAGGAGGAGGGGGAGGAAGAGGGGGGGAAAAGGAGTCCAGGAGGATAAGGAGCAGGAAGGAGGAGGAGGGGGAGGAGGAGGAGGAGGGAGGAGGAGGAGGAGGGGGAGGAGGAAAAGGATGGGGAGAGCACCAATTTTAACCTACAGTCGGACTCGATTGGAGAGGACACAATACCCTTCCGATGTCCACGCTGCAACAGAAATGCAGGACACAAGACACGAGGGTATCCTTGATCTGGCAGGGTCGACCTACTAGACTCTAGACTAATCCGGGCCGCCTGCACTGAGCTGGCGGAGGCGCGGGAAGAAGACGGACATGGGTGATGGGATGGGTGAGGAGCAGGCCGGGCAGGAAGCGGAGGGGGAGGAGGGGGATCAAAGCTTTCGAGCCGCAACGTGCCTGGAGAGCCCTCTGTGAACTTCTTCTTCTCGTCGGCCAACTGGGTGTCGGACCCGTCCAAGCACGCGGAGAGAAAGCTGAACCGGTTCCTCAGGACGCGGGTCTCCGCCTCGATTTTGCTCTTGACCTCTGCCGGAGACGCCTCTGCCAACTTCAGGGCCTCGTCGGCCTTCGTGTGGACCCACTTGATGTTCTGAAGGAAAACCTCTTGGGCAGTCTCGTGCGCTCTCTTGGCCTTAGGCACGACCTTGTCGAAGTCGAACCACTTCGCCTTCTTGGAGGGCGGCTCGGCGGCGGCAGCGTCCTGGCTGTCCTCCGCTTTGATTCCGCCAGCCCCGTCTTCACCATCCGATGCGCCCATGTCGGCGTCGTCTGGCTTGGCGAGAGATTCGACGTCAGGCATGTCGATGCCCCTGGTCGTGAATGCCTCGGAGCCGCCAGCCTTCACCATCTGCGCGCCCTTGTCCCGGAGGCTCTCCTGCAGCGAGCTGGCGCCCCCCATCATGTCGTGGTCGAGCTGGATCCTCTTGTGCATCTCGGAGAGATCGCTATCAGACGCATTTTTCTTTTCCTTCTCCAGCGAGGTCATCGTCTTCGAGCGGGTCAACTTGTTCTGCAACTTCATCACGTCCTTAGTCTTGACCCAAATCCTCAGCTCGCCGTCCTTCCCAGAGGAGTCCTTCCCCTTCTTGTCGGAAGGCGGCCACGACGACCCTGGTTCCTCAACCTGGGCCTTCCACTCGGACCATTGCATCTCCGCTTGGGACTCTGTCAATTTATTTCCGTCCACGGTGTCAGCGAACGCCGTCCACTGCCGCTTCGTCATCATCTCGCCGATCTCCTCTACGATGACCGACGTGCTCGCCACCACGGATTCCATGTACTGCAGCGTGATGTGCCGAGGGGTCCTCTTGCCTAGCCCCGCGGATGTTCTCGACGTGTACTCGACCATCACCTGCTGCAACTGGATGTCGTTGGCTTTGACGTCGGACCACCACTTGGACTTCCCCTGGCTCTTGGCGATCTTGGCAACATTGTCCATGCGATTCTTGCACGCGTGGTCGTACGGGCACCCGGGGGCCATCATGCCCTCCTCCCACCACAAGGCGCACGCGCGGCACTGGCGGTTGAACTTCTTCGAGGACTTCTTCTGGCCTCAGGGGCGCCACGGCATATAAAGGCGAAGGGCCAGGCGGCCAGGGCGGGGGCGAGGTGATTGGGGGGGCGGGTCAGAGGAGGGGGGCGACGAGGCTGAGCTTCAGCCTTGGCCCGTCCCCACCTAAGCCTCGCCTCGCCCAACCCCCCCGCCCCCTGCCCCGCCGCCCTCGCCCTCGCAGGATTGACTCGAGAGATCGGAGGTCAGGGTCCTCAGAGACCCCCTGGGGCCCCAGAAGATGGCGCCATCGGCTATTTGCACCTACGGTGGTGATCCGATAAGGGGAGGGGGGGGGGGGGAGTTGGACATCCGGCAGATGTCCAACTCTGAGAAGGAGAGGGGGAGGAGGAGGAGAGGAGGAGGAGGAGGAGGAGGGGAGGAGGAGGAAGAGGAAGAGGAGGGGGGAAGAAGGGGGGAAAAGGTCGAGGAGGAGGACGCTCTCGGAAGAGGAGGACGACGATGGAGTCATGGGAGCAATGCAGAGATCACGAGCACACCTCGAACTACGGAGAACGGAAACCGACCACTTTGGGACGAAAGTGGTCGGTTTTGTTCTGAGGAAGGGGAGGAGGGGGAGGAGGAGGAGGAGGAGGAGGAGGAGGAGGAGGAGGAGGGGCAGGCGGCCGCGGAGGAGGAGGAGGCAGAGCAGGGGGAGGACGACCTGGGGGGGAGGAGGAGGAGGAGGAGGAGGAGGAGGAGGAGGAGGAGGAGGAGCAGGAGGAGCAGGAGGAGCAGGAGGAAGAGGAGGAGGAGGAGGAGGGGGGAACTTAGCCTGCATGACTGGGCTTTGCCTCGAAGGGAGGGGAGATCCGGCGGGGAATCAGAGGGGCGAGTCAAGAGAAGGAGGGAGGAGGCGTGGGCCAGTGGGAAGTGAGAGGACGACGCGTGAGAGTGAGGAACTCGATGAGCACGAGGGCGAAATGAGGCTGAGGCCAGGCTGGGGAAGGGCCCGAGCCTTTGACCTCGCTGGGCTTGGGCGCCGCTGCCGGCCTCGCCGCGGGCGCGGGCTTGGGCGGCGGCGGCTCCGATTCTGCGCACGTGCTGTCGGCGACGGAGGTCTGCTGGAGCGACGGCATCATATCCTCTGCGCCCTCGTCCTCAGAAACGAGACCTGACATCATTGCGTCGATATCTTGCGAAGCCATCGGGCGCTCCGGAGGCTGAACTGCTGAGCTGGACGAAAGGCGGAAGTCGTTCGTCGGCAGACAATCGAGCCTCGAGCCGAGGCGGGGCTCTGGGGTCTGGGCAGTGGCAGCTGGACATCATCATTCCCGGAAGAGGAAAACGGGGGGCGAGAGGACCTGGCGGGGGATAAGGCTCTCGGAGTCTCGGAGGAGGGAGCAGGAGAGGGAGGGGGAGGAGAAGGAGGAGGAGGAGGAGGAGGACGAGGAGGAGGAGGAGGAGGAGGAGGAGGAGGAGGAGGAGGAGGAGGAGGAGGAGAAGACAGTGAGGACAGTGCCGAGAGCGTGCAGGTGAGTCACGAACACGCCTCGAAAAGGAAAGGGACGAGAGAGAGACCCTCATCCAACAAGGGGCACTCTCCGCGCCGTGCGCGGGGCCGGGGAGCAACGGTGCGAGGGTCACTAACGGCGCACCGCCGGGCAGTCCCCACTCGCACCGCGCCCCCCGTTGGGTAGACAAACCCACGCCTGTGCTTCCGCCCACTATGCAGGTGCCTCGGGCTCGGGCGCCTGCTGCGGCATCGCAGGCTCCCCGAGCTCCGAGAAGACGAGCGGCTCGAGGGGCTCGCCCGTCTTGGGATGAGGAGGGGGGGAGGGAGGGAGGAGGAGGAGGAGGAGGAGGAGGAGGAGGAGGAGACGGAGGAGGAGGAGGAGGAGGGAGGAGGCTGGGGCCCCGAACGACTCACACCAGGAGGAGGGGCCCGAACGACTCACTCCAGAGGAGGGGCCCGAACGACTTCACACCTCACACCAGGAGGAGGGGCCCGAACGACTCACTCCAGGAGGAGGGGCCCCGGACTCACACCAGGACGAGGGGCCCGACGACTCACACCAGGAGGAGGGCCCGAACGACTCACTCCAGGAGGAGGGGCCCGAACGACTCACTTTAGGCGGAAGGGCCCGAACGACTCACACCAGGAGGAGGGGCCCGAACGACTCACTCCAGGAGGAGGGGCCCGAACGACTCACACCAGGAGGAGGGGCCCGAACGACTCACACCAGGAGGAGGGGCCCGAACGACTCACTCCAGGAGGAGGGGCCCGAACGATTCACGCAAGGAGGTGGGGGAGGGGGAGGCGGAGGAGGAGCAGCAGCAGCTACAGCGAGGAAGAGGAGGAGGAGGAGGAGGAGGAGGAGGAGGAGGAGGAGGAGACGGAGAGGAGGTCACAGATACCTGCTTGGATGCCCCTCATTTGTGACCTCAGCGAGGCGGCCCGCCAGGAGGGGTAGAGGAGGAGGAGGAGGAGGAGGAGGAGGAGGAGGAGGAGGACGAGGAGGAGGAGGAGGGGGAGGAGGAGGGGGTAGGGAGGAGGAGGAGGAGGAGGAGGAGGAGGAGGAGGAGGAGGAGGATGGGATGGGGATTGAGGGAGAAGAGGATGAGAGGTGAGGAGGAGGAGGAGGAGGAGGCGGAGGAGGTGGAGGAGGAGAAGTGAAGGAGGAGGAGGAGGAGGAGGCGGAGGAAGAGGAAGCGGAGGAGGAGGAGGCGGGAGGAGGAGGAGGAGGAGGAGGAGGAGGAGGTAGGTAGGTAAGACGCAGGCTGGGACGCTGGGTCGTGCTCTGTGTGTCTCAACGCGTGTGGCGTGCTATGACTTTGCATCGGCTCTGGGGCCGCAGATGGGCACCCAGAGTGGGAATGAAGAGGGAAACTGAAAGCGCAGACTCCGTGACAGCCAGAAGGCTACTCTGGCAGGAGGAGGAGGAGGAGGGAGGAGGAGGGAGGAGGAGGAGAGGAAGAGGAGGAGGAGGAGGAGGAGGAGGAGGAGGAGGAGGTCGAGGAGGAGGAGGAGGAGGTGGCGGAGAGGAGGTCACAGATACCTGATTGGATGCCCCTCATCTGTGACCTCAGCGAGGCGGCCCGCCCAGCAGGAGGAGAGGAGGAGGAGGAGGAGGCTCCCTGACATGACGCCTCCCTGACATGGCCAAGGCAGAAACTTGGGAACTCCGTGGTTCCCGCCTTTTGTTGGTTTGTGACGAACCAAGACTCGTGGAGAATACCCAAGAGAAGCACTAGCAGGATTAGCAGGAGGGGGAGGAGAAGGAGGAAGAGGAGCGGGGGAGGAGGAGGAGGAGGAGGAGGTGGAGGAGGAGGAGGAGGAGGAGGAGGAGGGGAAGAGGAGGTCACAGGTATACCTGCTTGGATGCCCCGGCGCCCCTCATCCGTGACGTCTGCGACCTGAGCGAGGCCCCTCCTTGGGAGGCGTTTCTTGGAGCGTCTTGGGCGCATCGGAGGGCTTCTTAGGGGCCTCTTGGGGGTCTCTTGGGAGCATCTTGGAGGCCTCTTGGGCGCCAGTTGGGGCCTCCGGGGCGCCCCTCGGGACCCTCTTGAAGCGCTCTCGGGGGCCTTGGGAGCGCTCTGGGGGCCACCTTGAAGGACATCTCTCTGGCCACTTGGAGCCGTCTTGGAGCGGTCTTGGGGCATCTTGGAGCACCGTGGGGGCCATTATGAGACATCTTGGGATATGTTGAGCCATCTTGGAGGTCGTCTCGGGCTCTCCCGGGCGCTCTTGGAGCCATCTTAATCAGAGCCCCCCATCCCTACCGGGCCCCCCCCATCAGAGAAGCCAGCGTGCGGCTAAAGCCTTTGTGGGATAATGATTTAGCATTCTCGCCGAGGCCTCTTGGAGCACCATGGATGCCTCTGGGTGGTCTCTTGGGGCCTCTTTGGGGTCTTTTTGGAGCCTCGTGGGGGCACCCTGGGGGCCTCTTGGGGCCTCGTTCATGACGTCGGATCTCTGGGCGCGGTGGGAACGCCCCTGGCGGCCCCAGCAAGGAGGGCGTCAGTGTGCGGTTGGCGTACAATGGCCCACCCGCGCCTGGCGTGGCATCCTCGTCAAAAGCAGCGTGATGCCCCTGGCGCTGGCGCCCCCCGTGCGCATGGCCCAGACAGATGCGGACGTGGTGGGAGGGCAGCATTGTTCCGGGCCTGCGCGCAGCAAACGCCATCACGCGCTGCGCGCACTACCGCCGCCACAAAAAGGGCAATGCAAAGCGACGCCTAGCTTGCAGCGCGTCTCATCAGCTCGAGCCGTTGCCCAGTTCTCAGCACGTTAGCAGGGCCCGCATATACTTAGGGGGGGTGTTGGGCTCTAGAGCTCCGCCCTCATGGGCGCGAGATGCCTCCAGGGGAACATTTATGGACTCTACAGCCCCGCCCTCATAGGCACGGTTACCGAGCCGTGGGACAGCCTGCAAGTCACCCCCAGCTGAGGAACCGATCGAAACAACCTCGGAGCCCTGGGTCTCCTCGCCCTCCCTCATCCTCATCGCCCTCCTCATCCTCATCCTCCTCATCCTGGGCAGCTTCAGCAGGGGCCCTGGGGCCACGGTGGGGCGGGGGCGCCAAGGTGGGGCAACGGGCACCGAGAATGCCCGTGGGCCAGTCTGCAAATCACCCCCCAACTGAGGAACCGATCGAAACAACCTCGGAACCGTGGGTCTCCCCGCACCCCCCCGCCGCCTCCGTCGCCCACCGCCCTCCTCATCCTGCTCATCACCCCCCTCCTTCCGCTCTTGCATCCTCCAACGCGGACGCGCCAGCTGCTGATGTTATGTCATGCTGTCCTATAATATTAGTGATGAAATACCAAGCCCACGCATCCATCCATGGAGGTTGACGGCTGCCACCGCAGGCTGCGCGCGCCGACCAAACGTCGGGGCGCCGGGCCAGGCCGTCTATCCGAAACAATCCATAGATGCAAATGCGAAGAGGACAACGGAGCCCACTGACGCAACGTTCATCCCATTGCCAGTGAGCGCACGCGCGCCACCGAGGCCGCTCTGTGCGACTAACTCGAGGAACGCCTCAGAATCAAAGTACTTCGCAGCTGCGTGAGACTTCGGCAAGAAAACAGGGATGCATTGCATGGCAAAATATTCGCTTGGCATAGCTGGCCTGTCCAGATGATCGTCCAAGCTCGTTCTGTAAATATAAGAGTTTTTGATCAAGGCTGGCACGCACGACGTGTAAACACTCTGCCGCTCGACATTCTGAGTCAGCGTGAAGACTGCAGGGTCAACGTCTGCCATCTCGGCCTCAATGCGCTCAAGTCTGCGCCGGGGGCCATCAGGCATAACGGCGCGCCACTTCCATGTCACGTCTGGGGGCAGGTGCTTGGCGACAGCCATGGCAGCGCGCATGCGGCGTAGCTCGGCGGCTGGAGCCTGGAAGAACACGTTGGCATCAGCCGCGAGGCGGTGGCCAGTGGACAGCAAGAAGCGGTCAGCATCATAATGGATGCGCGGCTCCACTGCCCCTCTCAAAAAACACAATGTGTATCTGCGCTTACGGACCACTGGCATGCCAAGATCTGTCGGGTTGAAGGTCGTGCTCTGCACGACATACAAGGGAGACTGCTCGCAGCTGCCCCAATTGAGGGCCATGTGTAGTTTCTCGGGCGGGAACCCTGGCACGCATTCGCGCACCACTAAATGAGGTCGAACATGTCTGAGCATCCAGGCCCACACGCAGAAGACCAACGATGAGGGATCCAGCCAAGCCCACTGCTCCCCGAACGCCGAAAAGCCGACGCACGTGCTGCCAGCTATCTCAACGTGCAACTCGCTCGGCATCAACTTCGGGAAGTGAGCGCAATGACCACCGTGCCTGGCGCACCGATGCTTACAGCCGTGCACCCAAGTAAGCATGGACAAGTCCTTCTGCATTCTCACGAATAAACGATCACCCTCAACGCGGACGCGCTCTTTCCTCTTTTCAGTACTCAAGACTTCAGCACTTATCTGCGCCCTAGCTCTCCCCAAGATAGTTTCCCACTTCTGAACGAACGAGGGGGGGACGACGTCCAGTATTGACTCGAATACGTGGCGTGGTCTGAAAACTTGCGACGGAGCCCGGACTGAATGCAGGAGAACGCGCTGGCACAGTGGCACACAATCACACGCGCTATAGCACCGAAAGAACACCCCTGCAACGTCGCTGACGCGCTTGTCCTGATCGAGAAAAGCGTTGATCACCCCGCAAGCGACCTCCGCGGTGCCCATCCCAGAGTAGTGGGTGGTTATGGCCACCCTGTTGCGCACGACTCTCCTCAACCTCTGGAGGACGTCCTCTCCGAAGTGCTCAATCATGCTTGAGATTTGTCTCGCTGGCCAGTCGTGCAAGCTCTCATAAGTGGAAGGGCCATGACGCAGATGCTGCAGCGCCTGTCCGGGACCCCCCTCTCCGCCATCATCCTCGGCATCTAGAACCAGAGTAGCGGCGCCGCCGCTGGCGCCGCCGCGGGCGCTTCGCCGCGGGCTCCTGCTGCTGGGGCCTCGAGCGACTGCACGAGTCGCCATCCATCATCCAGGACGGCAACTGCAGGGCGCCACCGGGCACAAGGTCACTGAGCCGAGTTGGGTTCGGTGGGTGGGTGGTAGGTGGTTGGTAGGTGGGTGGTGGACGGGTGGTGGGTGGGTGGTGGGCGGTGGTGTGGGTGGTGGGTGGGTGGTGGGGTGGAGGCTGAGGTGGGTGGGTGGGTGGGTGGTGGGTGTGGGTGGTGGGTGGGTGGTGGGTGGGCCTGTGTGGGGTGGGTGGTGGGTGGGAGGGGTGGGTCTGGTGGGTGGTGGGTGGGGTGGTGGTCGGTGGGTGGTGGGTGTGTGCTGGGTGGGTGGGCGGTGGGTGGGTGGTGGTGTGGGTGGTGGGGTGGCGGCTGAGGTGGGTGGGTGAGTGGGTGGTGGGTGGGTGGTGGGGGGCCTGTGTGGGTGGTGGGTGGGTGGTGGGTGGGTCTGGTGGGTGGTGGGTGGGTGGTCGGTGGGTGGTGGGTGGTGGGTGTGTGTTGGGTGCGTGGGTGGAGTCGAGGGTGGGCGGCGTGCGGGTGGTGGGTGGGCGGTGGGCGGGCGGTGGGTGGATGGTGGGTGGGTGGTGGGTTGGTGGGTCCCGTGGGTGTGGGGGTGGTGGGCCGTGGGCCGGTTGGTGGGTTGGTGGTGGGTGGGCGGTGGGTCGGTGGTGGGTGGGCGGCGCGTAGGCGGCGGGCGGGTTGTGGCGGTGGGTGGGCGGCGGGCCGGCCAGAGATGGCTTCCAATGTGCTTCAAGATAGCTGGCGCTTGGTTCCTACTGGCTCAAGATGCCTCGGGAAGCACGGGATGACTTCCAATGCGGTTTAAGATTGCCGAAGGGGCAGGAGTCGGCGGGTGGTCCAAACCACCGGCGCTTTTAAATTACCCCAGTGCGACCCTACCTAGAAGTTGGAGCCCCTGGGAAAGCAGCATTAGTTGCTATGCTATGCAATGCCATGCTATGCGCTCTGCTATGCTATGCTTTGCTATGCAATGCTCACCAGAGTGACGCACTACATTCTAGTTCGCCGGGGTACCAGAGCGGCGAACTAGATTCTCCTTCGCCCTTTTGCGGGCGCCCTGGGGGCACGAGAGTGACGAACTAGAGTCTAGTTCGCCGTTCCGGCGGTACTCTGGGGCACCAGAGCGGCGAACTAGATTCTCCTTCGCCCTTTTGCGGGCGCCCTGGGGGCACGAGAGTGACGAACTAGAGTCTAGTTCGCCGTTCCGGCGGTACTCTGGGGCACCAGAGCGGTGAACTAGATTCTAGTTCGCCCTTTTGCGGGCGCCCTGGGGGCACGAGAGTGACGAACTCGAGTCTAGTTCGCCGTTCTGGCGGTACTCTGGGGCACCAGAGCGGTGAACTAGATTCTAGTTCGCCCTTTTGTGGGCGCCCTGGGGGCACCAGAGTGACGCGCTAGATTCTCGTTCGCCATTCTGGCGGATGCCGCGCTATGCTAAGGTATGCTATGCTAAGCTGTGCTACGCCATGCTGCGCTATGCTCTGCTACGCTGGTGTTGCTTCGCCTTTGCTTTGCTGCTATGCTATGCTCTGCTATGTTATGTTATGATATGCTATGCTGCGCTGTGCTGTGCTATGCTCTGCTGTGCTGCGCTATGCTATGATATGCTATGATATGCTGCGCTATGCTATGCTATGCTATGATATGCTGTGCTGCGCTATACTATGCTACGCTATGCTATGCTATGCTGTGCTCTCCTATGCTAAAGCTCAGCGAAGCTAAGATGAAGGTGAGCTAAGCCAAGATAAACCTGAGCTAAGATGAAGCTAAACTAAGCAACTATGAAATAAGCGAAATATATGATGAGATAAGCAACGCTAAGCTAAGGAAACGTAGCTGAGGGAACCGCGGGGCGGATGCCGGGGGAACCGCCCGGGGCGAGGCCCGCTGCCCAGCCCTTTAAGCGCACAAGGTAAGAACCCTTCTAGGCAGAGCCTGGGTAAGGAACAACAGCAGTCCTCCTCCCCCCTCTCCCCCTGGCCCCCCCCTCCTCCCAGCCACTGCTTCGACTCCCCGCCTAGTCCTCCCGGAGTCCTCACTCCTCCCTGTAACCTGTACCTCGTCCTCTCCTCCTCCTTCTCATCCTCTTCCTCCTCCTGCTCCTCCTCCCCCTCTTCCTCCTCGCCGCTCCTCGCTCCACTTGAGCCCCTCTTGGGGCGCTCTTGCGATGCCGATGCCGATGCAATCGACGCTGCCAGGTGGGAGGTTCACAAGAGTGGCAAACTGCATAGAGAGGAGAATACTGATAAATGATATTTAAGGCGGAAGCCTTAGATCACTAGAAACACTTACCAACGCGGACGAATTGGGACCCCCTGTAGAGACCAAAGTTCGGCTTATGAGAACCCCGAGGTGCTCTATACATTGGGGCTGAGAGAGGCGCCTATACGGAGCCCTCCGCGCGCCCTCCGCGCGCCCCGAGGCCCAGGCCCTCGCAAAACGGGGCCTTCGGAGGATCTAGATGAGCCTGGGGCCCGCGAAGGCTGTGGCCTACATGGAACCCATGTGGCGCCCATGGGGAACTGGGGGATGATGATGCTGATGGCCACTGTGGCGATGGCGGTGATCATGACGACGTCTCTGCTCGGCCTCCGCGAAGGGATGGCGATCGTAGCGCCTGCGGTCGCACAACTGCGCCCAGCGCGCAGCAACTAAACTGGCAACTGCTCTTAGCAGTCTTAGCAAACGGGCAGGGCGAGAGCGGCTGAGTCAGGCTGAGCGGCTGACACCACGCAGCGCACAAGACGAAACACAGCTGCAAACAGCAATGCGTTTGGAATGAACGCGCCAAGAGCTGCCGACGCGGCGCCGCCCAAAAAGCGACGCGCCGCAGACGGCCTGCTGCAGCGAACGGGCGAGGCAGGACGTGACTCTAAGGAGGTGGTGGTTCGCCTTCGGCATCCGTGTCGATCTCAGCCTGCATCTCCTTCATGAACTCAGGGGTGCGCTTGTCAAACGAATCCCACCTATCGAACGCATCCCTGCCGGCTTTCATGACGTTGTTCAAGGAGGCCCTGAAGCCCCTGATGACGCGAGCCTGCCGCTGGATGATCAGACCTTGGATGCGACTCTTTTTCATAAGACGCTGGACCCTCTTCTTCTCCTTCGGGCCGAGATTCTGGAACCACTTGCCAACTGGCTGAGGCCCTGCGAGAGGATCTGATGCTTTCGGCATGGGCTCGGGCAGGGTGCTCTGTGCTCTTGTCTGGCGCGCAACGAACGCACTGCAAACTCACACGCTGGCGCGCGGGAGCTTGATCCACAAAGAACCGCTACGGAAACAACGAGGCTTCCCCTCGTTTACCCCGTGGAATCGCCAGGAACACGAAACGATGGGAACATGCAAGGGGCATGCATGCAACGTATTCCACCAGGCCCATCGCCCGAATAGAATCAGGACGAACACGGCACCAGGCCCCACCGCTTTCCATGCGCTGTGGTTGGCGGGCGGTTAGGACATCCCTGGGTGAGCGGGCGGGCGCCCATGGATTCTGTCCGGCACTTACGAAGATACTGAAGAACGCCAGCTGGCCTCTCTCTACATAGGGCGCCAACCATAACACTAACGCTCGGGACTCGGTTGCCGTAAGTAAGTAACCTGCCCTGAGCCTCACCCTGCGTCCGATGCATCCGACGAACCGTAACTCACCCTCCCGGGCTCCCTTTGGGGCTCTCTTGAACTCTCCCTGGGAAAACCAGAATCATCGATTTCCCTCGGGAGACGCGCGCCCAACGAATCGCACCCTGAGGTCTGACAGGCACGCTTTATGGGGGGCACGTTGTATGTCAGCTTGGGATAATCCATGTTTGGTCAAATAGAATATGACGGTTTCCAGCAACATGCGCTGTTATTATAAGCTTGCCGTGGGTGTGTGTTTTTTTTTTTTCTACATTCTACTTGCCCATCATGTCCTTCCTTGTTTTTTAATTCCTTGCCGCTCCTCCCTCCGCCCCCCCTTTTCCCCTCTCTTTCCCCCGCCTCATCCTCCTCCTCTTTGTCCCCCTTCTCTTCTCATCGGCCCCATTCCTGCCGCGTGCGCGGCTGGCTCTCGTCGCCGGCGACCCGTCGCCCGGCGCCTATGGATGCTGGATATTTACACTTCGGCAACTGGGGCAACTTGCATCTGCATCGCCACATGGTTGTCCGACGGGGGCGAAGGAAGCAAGGAGAGGCAGACGCCCGGCGTCGATCGGCGTTCGCTCCATCCGTGTAGACTAAGGGGCGCCGCGACACTGCCTGGCGCCCGACGACTGCACCTTGCCAGTAAATCGCCCCAGAAGAAGAGCCCAAACTTGATATGATACCCGCGTGGCAGGCACATGTAACATATTGATTATGAGTCGCATGTCCATAACATGTTCAACGATAGTCAAAGTATAATGATGCATGTGTCGTTAGGCCGTGTAGCACGCCAAAATCAAAGCATTGACATTGAACGTCGAAAGCACCGTGCGTGGATCATGCATGACATAACGTTAAAGTTGCTTTCATATCCGCGTGCGCACGGTGCGCAGGATCAGTCATGCATGTGCACCATATGACATGTATGCTATTTGTGGCGCCTGATGCGGATGTAGGCAGAGCTGCCGTGCACGCGCGCGCACGCTGCGAATGCCATCTGGCTTGCGGCTTGCATGGCATGCATGGGGCTTCCATCGGCCTTGCTTCTGTCTTGCATCTGGCTCGCACTCGGCGCGCGCCTGGCTTGCATCTGGCGCGCGCGCGGCCTGCATATGTGCATCTGGCTTGCAGAAGGTTCGCATGCGTCTCGCACCTGGCGCGCTCATGGCTAGCAAGGGGGAGGGGGGGTGCATCTGGCTGGCACCTGGCTGCGTCTGGCACGCATCTAGCTCGCACCCGGCTTGCATCTGGCGCGCACCTGGCTTGCATCTGGCGCGCACCTGGCTTCCATTTGGCTTGCACCTGGCTTGCATCAGGCTTGCATCTGGCTTGCACTCGGCTTGCCAATATCCTGCATCTGGCTTGCACCTGGCTGCACCTGGCCTGCATCCAGCTTGCACCTGGCATGCATCTGGCGCGCGCCTGGCTTGCATCTGGCGCACCTGGCTTCCATCTGGCTTGCGTCTGGCTTGCACATGGCTTGCACCTGGCTTGCATCTGGAGCGCGCTCTACTGCTTACGTCCGCCTTGCATCTGGTTTAAATATGGATTGCACCTGGCTTGCATCTGGCTTGCACCTGGACTACGTCTGGCTTGCACCTGGCGCGCAGACGGCTTGCACTGCGCCCGGCTTGCATCTGGCTTGCACATGGCTTGCATCCAGAATGCGCCCGGCTTGCACCTGGCGCGCGCATGTCGTGCATCAGGCTTGCATCTGGCTTGCACCTGGCTTGAATCTGGCTCGCGCCCGGCCCGCACCTGGCTTGCGCCTGGCTTGTACCTGGCTTGCGCCTGGCTTGCATCGGGCCCATCTGGCTTGCGCCTGGCTTGCATCTGGCTTGCGCCTGGCTTGCATCTGGCATGCACCCGGCACGCATGCGGCTTGCGCATGGCGTGCATCTGGTTTGCACCTGGCTTGCATCTGGCTTGCATATGGCTTGAACCTGGCTCGCGCCAGGCCCATCTGGCCTGGCTTGCATCTGGCTTGCGCCGCCTGCCGCCGCATCGGCCTATCGCCCCACCAACCAGCCAGTGCGTCGGCCCCCCGCCCCCCGCCCGTCGGTCACTAACCTACCTGGCCGATCGGCCACCGGCCCGCGGCGCGCGGGCTGGCCGACGGGCCATCTCGGATCATCGGCTATCGGCCCATCGACTTATCGGCCCATCTGCCTATCGGCTTGCGTGCGCGACAACAATCGGCTGTGGGCCTGTTTGCATCAGTCGGTCTACCTTCCCATTTTCGCCTGGCCTACTAATCTACCAGCGACGCGCCCATCTCGCAAATTTGCCGCCGTCGGCCTACGCGCTTGGCCGCAAAGCCCACGCGTGTGCCACCATCAACAACAGTCGGCCTGCCAGAAGTAAGCCGATCGGCCCAAATGCCAATCGGCCGCCTGGCGCGAGCGCACAGCGCAACATGCGGCGATTTCGCCTCTCGCATGGCGTCGCTGCGAAAAAAACGCGCGCGCGGGGCGAAACGGGGCAAGTTCAGCGCGCAGCGCGGCACGACCGCGCGAACGGGCGCCCGCCCGCGCGGAACCAGCGCGAAACAAGCGAAAGTGACCAAACAAGCGCAAAACAAACGAAAACATAAACGAACATGATCGGACACTACGCAGAACCGCGATAACTACATGCGAGACGCGCGAAACAAAGCGAAACCAACCGACATGCATCGAAATGCGCGCGGGGCGGCGCAATTATAACCCAAAACGCATGACAACAACGCCAAAACACCGCAATTGACGAAACAACGACGGTTTCGCCGCGGAACCGACGCAACGCCGCTGGGTGGTGATGAAATTATGCCCAAACCACGCTGCGCTGGACAGCTGCCCGAGAATCCTTGGAAACAGGCCATGGCTGAGATTTTCGGCACGTGCGACCGATCGCGTTACGATCGCGTTACGATCGCGTGTGATCGCGCGAACGATCGCGCTACGATCGCGTTGCGATCGCGTTACGATCGCGTGCGATCGCGCGCGCCACGCCTGCGCCTCGAAAGGACCCAAATTGCCAGCCGTCTGAAAAAAGCCTCCGTCGCCAAAGGCATCGGGGCGAAAATGGCGCCCGCGCGACGAAGTCGCCATTCGCCAACGCAAATCCGATCACAAGTGGGCGAACGCGCAAAAAACGACGCCGCAACGAACTGAAACGGCATCGACACCTTCGATGTCGACGCAAACCAGAACAAACCGAAGCAACCAAGGCAACGTGACCCAAAACGCTGCAACAACTGAGCAACCACTATCAAAATTCACCCAAACGGGAACAAAAATAACCAAACCGACACCAAACGCACCAAAACACGCACTCGGCGCGCACGGGCAGTCGCGACACTGCCACGCCGTTCAACGCGCAAGAAAAAAAAGCAATGGCTGCGTGGAAACGGCACAGTCGCACGAAATCGCGACGCAGAGCAAGTGGCAGTGCTGCTGAGCGTCCTTCCAAGAGCAAACATCCTTCTTCCAAGCAAGCGCCCTTTCTCCGCAGCGGCGCTGTCGTCGACCACCCTCCGCACTTCCCACCGCGCCTGCCGAATCTCTCTGCCCCGCCAATGGAACCCCCCAGGTTCCCTGCCCCCTGTTTCCCTGCCCCCGTGCTGCTGCTGAGCGTCCTTCCAAACGAGCAAAATCCTTCTTCCAAGCAAGTGTCTTTCCGCAGCGTGCGCTCGATGCACGATGCACCCCTGCCCCCCCCCTGCCCCCAGTGGCCCGGCCCCCCCCCGCCCCAAGTCGCCTGTAGCCGGGCCATGCTGCCGCCATGGCGCCGACGGCAGAAGCCCCCTGGGCGCGCGGCGCGGCCGCCTGAGAGCCGAAACGCCTGCAGAACGCAACGCGCAATTCAAGGCAATGCAACGCAAGCGCTCGACGAGTGATACTATGCCCCCAAGATCACAAGACGCAAAGCACAAGCGCATGCAACAGCGCGCAACGCAATTCAACTCAAGGCAACGCTAGCACGCGCGACGCCAGTGCAATCTCGGTCACACGATACCACGTGTATGTATGTGCGCGCGCACGGATGCATTCATATGTGACGCCAGCCCGTTTGGTGTTTGGTGTTGTACGCGCCATTGGTTGCAGTTGAATGTCGATATGTTATAACAGTGAAACATGATCATGCCGCGCATGACATGAATGACGCATATATGCATTTTGTTCTACTAGCGCGTACGCAACGCGCATACATGCACCAATGCGTATGTCATATACATAAATATACACATATATATGTATATGTATATATATATGTCTATACATACATGTCACTCTGCGTTTACCGAACCTCCTTCTCCTCTTCCTCCTCCTTCTCGTCTTTCCTCCTCCTCCTCCTCGCAATTTCCAGCGGTTTCTGCAGAAGCCAACTCAGAAGCTATAGGTAGTCAGTCGCGCGCGTTGCCCGCAACTTTTTGTTGACTGCGGCGTCATTGATGATTGCTTGGCTTCCTCGAGCTAGTTCAAGTTCAAGTTCCCCCCCCTCCTCCTCCTTGTTCTCCTCCACCTGCTCCTCCTCCTCCTCCTCGCCCTCCTCCTCCTCCCCCGGCCCCCCATCCCCCTTGTCCCTCCTCCTCTCCCTCCTCTTCCTCCTCCTCCTCCTCCTCCTTCCACTTCCGCACTCAGTAGCCTTCCTGTTGCTGGTGTTGTTGCTCTACCTCCTCCTCCGCCGCATCTCCTCCTCCTCCTCTCCTCCTCCCTCTCCTCCTCCCTCCTCCTCCTCCTCCTCCTCCTCCTCCCTCCTCCTCCTCTTCCTCCTCCTCCTCCTCCTCCTCTCCTCCTCCTCCTTCTACTCCTCTTCCTCCTTCCCCCTCTCTCCCTCCTCATCGTCATCATCTGCCCTCACCTCCTCATCCTCCTCCTTCCTTCCTCCTCCTCCTCCTCCCACCCACTCCCCTCCTCTCCCTTCCTCCCTCCTCTTACTTCCTCCATTTCCATAATCCTTTTCCTAGCCTTCCTGTTGCTTGGCGTTGCTCCTCCTTTCCCCCCTCCTGCTACTCCTCCTCTCCGCGTCCTCCTCTGTCTCCGCATCCTCCTCCTTCCTGAATCCTCCTCCTCCTGCTCCTCCTCGTGCTGCTCATGCTGCTGCTGCTGCTGTTCGTCCTCTCCTCCTCCTCCTCCCCCCCCTCCCCGCCCCCCCCCCACCCCCACCTCCTGGAGTGAGTTGTTCGGGCCCCTCCTCCTGGAGTTGAGTCGTTCGGGCCCTTCCCTGGATGAGTCGTTCGGGCATTCTAGTGTTCGGGCCCCTCCTCCTGGTGCGAGTCGTTCGGGCCCCTCCTCCTGGTGTGAGTCGTTCGGGCCCGTCCTCCTGGAGTGAGTCGTTCGGGCCCCTCCTCCTGGTGCGAATCGTTCGGGCCCCTCCTCCTGGAGTCCTGGAGTGAGTCGTTCGGGCCCCTCCTCCTGGACTGAGTCGTTCGGGCCCGGCCCCTCCTCCTGGTGCGAGTCGCTCGGGCCCCTCCTCCTGGTGTGAATCGTTCGGGCCCCTCCTCCTGGAGTGGCCCGTTCGAGCCCCTCCTCCTGGTGTGAGTCGTTCTTCGGGCCCCTCCTCCTGGAGTGAGTCGTTCGGGCCCCTCCTCCTGGTGTGAGTCGTTCGGAAGTTCGGGCCCCCCCTCCTGGCGTGAGTCGCTCGGGCTCCGAACGCGCCCAACGTGCCAGCTACAGCGTTTCCATGAATGCCTATATGCATTGCTTGCTTGGCAATTGCATGTGCTTGGATTGCGTTGCGTGCGGATCATGCCGACGCCACGTGGCCAGGCAAGCGTTCCCCCCAAGGCGGCGCGGCTGCAATGCGACGGGAACGCCGCTCCGCTCCAATTCGAAACCCCTTGAAACGAAGACGAGGCACCTACACGCACTTACTTCTTCACCTTCGGAAGCCAAGTGTAACAAGGATGCAACAAGCCTTTCCTAGATAATCTCTGCACTGGCCGACGCGCCCGCGGAAGGACGGCCCCCCTCGGCCCAGGCCCAGAGCCCCCGGGCCCCCTGAAGGGAAACAAAACCTACGGGCTAGCGCATCGCGCCCCCGAGCTAGGCCCCGGGGCTCCGCCCCCAGACCAAGGGCCTATCCCATCCCTCTGCGCGCAAGCGCCCGCCGCGATTCTCGGCCGTGCTGGCGGCAGTCGCCTTTGGCGGGCTCACGATGATCAAGTCATCTGGCAAAGCGAAAAGGTCGACGCGCTTGACGGCGCAGCGGCCCCCGCCGTCGTCGCCGCCAGCCGCCTCGTCTTCGGAAATCACAACAACCTCTCCGCGGATGAACTCCCTGGCAAGTGCGTGGCACCCTCTCCGTTGGAGACGTCGAACTACAGGGAGGTCGCCATTGCATTTCATGGCACCCCGCCGGTGAAAAGGGCAATCGGAACGGAGCCTCGACCCGAGAAGGCGGCCACAAGACGGCGACGCCGGGCGCTGGACAACTGGGCCGCCCAGGCTCAAAAAGGAAAGCAGTAAGCCGATTGAGGCCCCAAACATTAAGGCCCCAAACTTCGAACCCCCCCGGGCGCCGGCGCCCCAGGCCCAGCCTGGCCCCCTGGCCCCCAGGCAGAGGCCGAGGCCCCGGGCCCCAGGCACCGAGGCTTGGTTCGAATGGTCACAATTACCCCAGTGCGACCCTACCTAGAAGTTGGAGCCCGTAGGAAAGCAGCATTAGTTGCTATGCTATGCTATGCTACGCTATGCAATGCTATGCTGCGCTATGATATGCTATGCTAAGCTAAGCTAAGCTATGATATGTCCTGCTGCGCTATGCAATGCTACGCTGTTGCTGATGTGCCTTTGCTTTGCGGATATGCTCTGCTATGCTCTGATATGTTTTGCTATGCTGCGCTGTGCTATGATGTGCTGTGCTGTGCTACGCTATGCTATGCTATGCTATGCTGCGCTACGCTATGCGATGCTGGGTTATGCCATGATATGCTGTGCTGCGTTGTGCTATGCTACGCTATGCTATGTTATGCTGTGCAGAAGACAGCGAAGCTAAGATGAAGGTACGCTAAGCTCAGATAAACCAGAACTATGATGAAGCTCAGCTAAGCTAAGATGATATGAGCGAAGATGAGACCGATATAAGCAACGTTAGGCTAAGGAGACGTAGCGGGGAACCGCGGGGCGGATGCCGGGGGGGCCGCCCGGGGCGAAGCCCACTGCCCAATGCCCGGCCCTTCAAGCACATAGGGTGAGAACCCATCTAGGCAGAGCCCCTAGGCGGCGAATCAAAAACCCAAACAAGGACGCGCCGCGCGGACGCAAGACCCTTGGAAGCCGAAGCTGCGATTTGTTGGGGCGGCGGACGACGAAAACCTCAAGGACGCAAGAGCTCGGAATAGCAAGGTCGCAAGGGTGCCCCGAGCAACGTCGCGCGTCCTGATTAGGGTTTTTGACTGCAACTTCCGAGGGCGGGAAGCCCCTCGTCAAAGAGGGGGGATTCGAAGCAGAAGACCTCGGACTTCGTGGACTCAGCCTTGCGCTCACACGCATGCCCTCAGAACTCAGAATGCCCCATGGCCGCCGCGGGCCAGGCCGTCTCGCGGAGGCCCCGACGGGGCCGGGCGGGGCCCTCAGGGATCTCTCGGGAATACTGCGAACAGGAAGGGGCTGAGAAGGAGGTGGGGGAGAGGAGAGGGCGGAGCCCCAGGAGGAGGAGGGAGGAGGCAGGAGGAGGGGCCGGGCCCCTGGAGGCCCCGGAGGCTCGGAAGAGGAGGGGGCTGGGGCAGGAGGAAGCTAAATTGACAAGCAGTCTCTCTCAGTCGGAACTGTCGCTTGAAGACGACGCCGAGGATGACGACGCCGACGGCGACGAAGAGCTGCGGCTGCGGCGGTCGCCGCGGCCGCCCCGGCCCGGGCCGCTGCCGCCGCCGCCGCGCCCGCTCGCCCTGCCGGCGCGGCCGGCGCGCCCAGGGCCACCTCGGCCTCGGCCGCCTCGACCTCGGCCCGCTGGAGCTGCAGGCCCTGCGCCAGCGCCTGCGCCGCGGCCGCCGCCGCCAGCGGCACCGCCTGGCAGCGGCAGCGAGCAAGCAAGGGACAAGAGAGGAACACGATGAGGAAGGAAGGGAGGAAGGAAGGAAGCAAGGAAGGAAGAACAGAAAGAAGGGAAGGAGGGAGGGGGTCAGTCACTCGGAGTCGGAGGGAGGAGGGAAGGGAGGAAGGATGGGGGGGGGGCGGGAAGGAGAAGGGTAGGAAGGGCTCGGCTCGGAAGGACCTCAAGGAGGAGGAGGGGGATGGTGGGTGGTGGGAGGGTGGCGGGGGGGGAGGTGGGTGGGTGGTGGGTGGGTGGTGGGTGGTGGGTGGGTTATGGCGGGTTGTATGTGGGTGATAGGTGGGTGGAGGGTGGTGGTTTGGTGGGTGGGTGGGGTGGTGGGTGGGCGGTGGGCGGGGGGGGCGGGTGGTGGGTGGGTGGGTGGTGGGCGGGCGGTGGGCGGTGGGTGGGTGGGTGGCCCACGCGGAGGAGGCGGAGAAAGAGGAAGGAGGAGGAGGGAGAACGGAGGAGGGAGGGAGGAGGGAGAAGAGGAGGAGAACGAGGAGGAGGAGGTGGAGGAGGAGGAGGACCAGCAGCAGGAGCAGCAGCTGCTGGAGAGCAGGGAGGGACGGAGGACGGAGGGAGGCAGGCGGGAGGGAGGGCCCCAGGGGGGATCCGGGATGCAGGCAGCTGCAGGCAGGAGGCAGGGGTGAAGTGTGAAGGGAGGAACAAAAAGAAGGACCTTCGCCGCCGCTGCCTCCGCGACCTCGCCCGCCACGGCCCCGGCCGCGGCCCCGCGCGCCGTCGGCGACTCCACCGGCGCCGCGGCCTCGACCTGGACCTCCGCGACCTCCGCGGCCGCCGCGGCCAGGGCCGCCGGGGCCGTCGCCGTGGCCAGCTGGCGCGTGGCCGTCCAGCTCTTCATCAGTGAGAACGCGGCCAACTGGCCTCTCGCTCTCGGGTATCATCTGGGCCTCGACGACGTCGGCCCCCGGATGCAAGAACACGCTGCGAGGAACGGCAATGTGTTTCCACTGCCTGTCATGTTTCCTGGCTTGGTTTGCCCAGTGCTTCAAGGCAAGGATCGTCTCTTCCTTGCCGAAAATAGGATCGACCTTCAAACTTCCAACGCACAACGTTTGCGGCGTCCTACTCTTCTGGTGAAACGGGCACACGCACTCCCACCCAACCACCTCGCCAGCTCTGGGCCCGTGCGTCAATCGCTTTGGCCTGAGCGTGAAGGCCCCCCAGCGGAACTGCACGTTGCCAGCGGGGGCAGCTGGCACTGGCGCAGGCGGCGCTGGCGGGGCCCGCGGCCGCGGCGGAGCTGCTGGCTCTGGCGGCGGCGCGGCGCCCTCGCCGTCGCAACCCGGCGCGGCCGCGGCCTCAGTGACGGCGCCGTCGCCGCCTTCAGGCAGTGGCCCTGGGCCGCCTGCGCCTGCGCCGCCGCCAATCGCCGCGGCTGCGGCCTCGGGGTCGATCTCGAAGTCGCCGCCGCGGTCGCCGCATCCAGGCGCGGCCGCCTCGGCGTCGGCGCCGCCGCTGGCCCCGGGCGCGCCGCCGCTGCCGCCGCCGCCGCCGCCGCCGCCCTCGAGCCCGGGCGGCATCAGGGCCGGCGCGGCGGAGGCCTCGGCGTCGTCGAGGTCGAGCTCGTCGAGGCCCTCGACCTCGAGGTGACCGCCTCCATCGACGCCATCAGTGCCAACAGGCCCGACGCCATCATCAAAACCATCGCCAGCGCTGGCCTCGGGGCCAGGGCTGGCGGGGCTGAGGCTGGCCGGCGCTGGTCCAGTAGGGGTCGCAGTGCCGCCAATTTCTGCAACAAATCGCGCCAGGATCTCGGGCTCGGGCTCGGGCGACCCCGGCAACAACCCCGGGGCCCACTTGTCCAAGTCGTCGTGGGCGGCTTCGCCGCCACCGCCGCCTCCGCCAGGCGGCGGCGGCGGTGGGCCCTCTCCGCCGCCGCCGCCGTCGCCTCCTTCCTCTTCCGAAGGAGAAAACAAGTCATCGTGCATCTGCGCAGCGTCGGGGTCAAGACCGCCGAGGGCTGGCGGCGGCCGCGATGCCTCCTCCGACCCCGCGTCCTCTGCAGACGAGAAGCCTATCTCTAGCTCCTCGAGCATCATCCCGTCATCCACGAGCTCCTCGCCGCCGCGGCCGCCGCCGTTCTCCCCCCCCAGCTCCTCCCGGTCGCGGCCGCCGCCGCCGCCGCCCCCGAGGTCGCGGCTGACGTCCTCCGCGGCCGCGGCCTCGATGGCGGCGAGCGCGCGGCGAGGCCGCCTGGGCCGCCTGGGCAGCGGCGGCAGCGCTGCCTCGTCGGGGCGAGGAGGAGTAAGACAAGGCGAAGGGGGGGGGACCCGGGTCGGACCCGGAGGAGGAGTGAGATATGGGGGGCGGGCGCCGGGCGGACTTCGCCCCCCATATCTCACTCCTCCACCTGGGCGGGCCGCCTCGCTGAGGTCACAGACGAGGGGCATCCAAGCAGGTATCTGTGACCTCCTCTTCTCCTCCTCCTCCTCCTCCTCCTCCTCCTCCTCCCCCTCCTCCTCCCCCCCTTCCTCAGAACAAAACCGACCACTTTCGTCCCAAAGTGGTCGGTTTCCGTCCTGTGTCGCTGTTCGACGGCCCCGGGGCCCGCCGGGAAATTAACTGGGGGCCGCGAGCGCCACGAACGTCGGTGGAAGAAATCTGACGGCACAACAGAAAAGCACCCCGGGCAGTTTTTGAAGGATCAAGAGGGCCTCCAGCTCCATTGGGTCCTTGAAAATTTGCCCGGCGGGGCTCGGGCCAACTGGGGCCACTTCGGGCCCCATCTTGAGGCCCGCTCAGAAAGCCTCTGGAGGCTGTCTTAGGTCTGCGGCCATTGGAGAGCCCAACCCAAGGGGGGCCTTCGAAAGGGGCCCGAACAGAACCATACCGGAAACCTTCGGCATGGTTCTGTTCGGGCCCTGTTCGGGGGCTCTGCGGGCCGTCGTGGAGAGACCGTTCGAGCTCTCTGAAGCGGGCCTGGTCGGTTCGAAAAGGGCTCGCAGAGGGCTTCAGAATGTCCGAGGGGGAGCCCGGAGCCCCCGGGGGCCCCGGGGGCCCTCCGGTGGCTCTTTTTCCGGATGTAGTCTAGCCGACGAGGAGGTTGGTGGTGGCCGAATCCCTCTGAGCGCGCACGAGCGCGCAGCAGGATCTTCCATGCCATTCATAGTGCTGTAATTGTTCTGGCCGGCACGGCCGGAAGTAAAACTTTACAGCATGACGCGCAAGCTAGAGGTCCCAGCAAGTGCGCCGACCGCACCGAAGAATGGTCCGACAGAGCTGCTTGCACAAAGCCTGTCGATACAATGTGAGAGAGAGCGAATGGGCCAGGCAAAGTCCGTACCCATTTTGGCTCAAGACGCACAGGTGTTTGCCGAGGAACGCAAAAACGCATTCTTCTCACCGGGCTCTCGAAAGGAGCCCGAACAGAACCATGCCTTCGGCATGGTTCTGTCGGGGGCCTTGTCGGGGATTCTCTTAGGCGCTCTTGGGCTCCATTTGGGCGCTCCGAAGCGGGCTCTGTGGATCTGAACGCGGGTCCAAGAAGGCCTCCGAGAAGTCCCCCGGAAGGAGGTGGCACATATCCACACCAGAGGCCTTTGGTACGATTTTGGTCGGGGCCTTTTCGAGGCCTCTCTTGGGCCCTCGTCGAGCTCGTTTGACATCCCCTCTCGCGCCTTGTCGGCCCGAGAGGAGAGGACAGGGGTCAGGAGTGGAGAGGAGGAGAGGAGTGGAGAGGAGAGGAAGAGGATGAGGAAAAGGAAGAGGTGGGAGGAGAGGAGAGGAGAAGAGCGGAGAGGAGACACGGGGCCCCAGCCTGCAAATGGCGCCCGGGGCGGCGTTCGGTCTCGACCGCCTCGCCGTCCAAGACCATCCTAGGCTGGGCGGCAACCGCCGCGCTCGCCGCCGCCACGTCGCCGGCGAGAAGTGCAGTGTAGTACTTTCTCGACCTGCCATGCATGATGCAGTCTGCCCCAGCAGCCTGCACTCGGGCTGCCTCGACGAGACACCTCAAATATTCAGCGTCGATATCTAAGCCGGTGGAATAAAAATACTTCTCGCCGTCGAAGCGGTAAGACAAGGCCTCGCGCGGGCCGCTTCTACCGCTTGTCTTACCCCTTCCGGGCCCCTGCCTCCTCCTCCTCCTCCTCCTCCTCCCCCTCCTCCTCCCCCGCTCCTCTTCCTCCTTCTCCTCCCCCTCCTGCTAATCCTGCTCGTGCTTCTCTTGGGTATTCTCCACGAGTCTTGGGTCGTCACAAACCAACAAAAGGCGGGAACCACGGAGTTCCCAAGTTTCTGCCTTGGCCACGTCAGGGAGGCGTCATGGTGGAAACTTGGGAACTCCGTGGTTCCTCTTGGGGATCTTGGGGGTCGCGGGTCTTCTCCACGAGTCTTGGGCCGGCACAGGGGTTCGAGCGCGCGCAGCTTCAATGACCCTGGCCAGCCTCGCGGTCCTGAACTTTCTTTGGCAAGGCCGACCACTGCCACCCGCGCTGCACGAGACGACGCAATAGAACAAATGCGCTGTGATCCTCAACGGGCAACGATTCATCGATGCAATCTGCGATCCTAACCGGCTCGTGCAGAGCTTGGCCCATGCGGATGTCTGCGCAACCCAGCGATGTCAACGCCCAAGAATTGGCATGCTCCCCCGCTCCGTTGTCGATGTACCCAGCGGCGCGCATCAACTCAATGCAATTGATCACCTCGCAATCATCTGACGTGCACACGAACCTGCACGAAGGGCCGCATCCAACAACGGCCCTAGCGTGAAGCATGTCGCTCAAGAGCCGCGAAGCCACGAGTGAGTCGGCCAACTCTGGAGGAGACCCGAACCGATATACAGGCGCATCATCTCGGAAATTCCAACGCTTCAGCCCCGACAGCAGCTCGTCGAGTGGCATTCCCCAGCACAAGCCACGAAATCCCACCAGCCCTCTGGGCGTAGGTGGTATAAAGAGTTTCCTCCCCCAACCTCCCTCTTCCCCCTCGGGGAGGGGTTTGCCGCCGGCCACCCTCCCTGGACCTGGGCGGGGGGTTGCGCGACGCGTTGGAGCGCCCAAAACGACCCGGCGAGGAAGCCAAAATCATTGGTTGCACTCAGGTTTTGGCCCCATTTTGGCCTCCTGATAAGAGGACCCAGTCAGGCCCCCCCCTTTGCCTTTCCCCCCCTCCGCGATCGACCTCGCCCAAGATGGGCCCCAAAATGGCTCCCAAGGGCGCCCCGGGAGAGCCCCGAGACCCCCGAGAGGTGGCCAGGAAGCCTCATTAAGAGGCCCCGAGGACCAAGAGGCCCCCAAGAGACCCCCATGCCATGAGGCCCCGAGAGATCCACCGGAGGCACCACAGATGCTCCAAAGGCCTCGGTGATAATGCCACATCGTTGATTCTACTACGGTTATAGCGACATGTTGGCCTCTCGGGGGGGGGGGCACTGATTAGGACCGCTCCAAGAGTGCCTGGGGGAGCCCAAGATGATCTCCAAGATGGCTCAAGATATCCCAAGATGTCTCATAATTGCTCACGCGGTGCTCCAAGATGCGCCAAGACCGCTCCAAGGCGGCTCCAAGTGGCCAGAGCTCCCCCAGGAGGCCCCGAAGAGGCCAAAACCGCAAGAACATCTGTGCGTGTCTTTCTCGCCTTTTCGCTTCCGATGGCCCCGGGCCTGGCCATCCGAGACCCGAAGACGGCTCCAAGATGGCCCAAGAAGGCCCCAGTGGCCCCAGGAAAGGCTCAAGAGAACCGAAGACGGCCCCAAGAGCGCCCAAGAGCGCTCCAAGAGCGCAAGAGCACCCCAAGAGCGCCCCAAGAAGCGTTTTTTGGGGCTCCCGAGTGGCAACGCTAACTAATGCTCGCCTCTCGTTTGATCGATGTCCTCCAAGATGGCCCCAAGAGCGCTCCCAAGGCTTCCAAGAGCGCTTCAAGAGGGCCCCAAGAGGCGCCCAGGAGGCCCCTACAGGCGCCCAAGAGGTCCCAAGAAGCTCTCCGAGGCACCCAAGACGCTCCAAGAGGCCTCCACTGGAGGACTCTTCCTCTGGGCTGGTGGGGTTGCGCGAAGCGTCTAGAATATTGTGACTGGGTCCCGAGGGTATTCAGGTTCGGAACACACGCGCAAGGAATCAACACCAATGGACCACACTGGGTGGATGGCCACGCACATGTCTTTCTTACATAGACGTTGCCCTGCTACACGGGGCATTGAAACCACGTGCCAGGCTGCCGGGTTACTCCTGATCACTTGAAAACAAGCGGCGCCATTAAGGTACTCTCCCGATTCAGCGGCGGCCTCCGCACTCGGCGCCCCAGACGCATGCGGCGCGATGGCATTGGTATCTGAGCTGCCAATGGCCTCGCAATCCACCGCGTCGCAGCCGATGTCAGGGGGCGCCGGCGGCGCCACCGCCGCCGAGCGAACCTGGTCTGACGCGAGGAAGCCCGGAGGAGGAGAAGGAAAGGAGGAGAAGGAGACAGAGGAGGAGGGGGCTGCGGCTCGGAAGGCTCGGAGAAGGAGGAGGAGAAGATGAAAGAGGAAAGGGGGGGGGGGCTGAAGGTCTCGGCTGTCATTGCAGCGCGCTAGCCGAGCTCGGTACAAGTTTGGGAGATCAATTGTTGAGCTTGAACTAGGCCACACATTCTGGGGACTGCTTCTGGGGGAAACATGGAGAGGAGAAGTGGAGAGGGAGGGGCGGGAAGTAATGGGGGTGGACGCCAAAAGGGTCACGGAATCACTTCCGCGGAATAGAATACGTCGGCCCGGGGCCCGGGCTCCTCCAGGGTCCAGGGCCCCTAGGAGGTGGGGCAGCACAGGGAGGGAAGGGCCGGGAACCTGGGCGCCGGCCATTGCTGCATCAATAGAGAACCGCTGAGCAGCATCTGGCAAGGGCGAGCTGTACATGACACCAGGGCCGTCCTTGGCGATGATCTGACGAAAATGATCAAAAAACGCGTTCGCCATGATATTGTGGAAGTGCACTGGGACATCCTCCACCAATGCGCCTGCGCGCTGAAGGACTGCCAGTTCGCTCAACCTGTGCCGATAAGCAACCCTTTCGTTGTGTTTTTGCGCAGATTTGACATCGGGGAAGAGACTGTCGACGTCGGTGCCATAGAGCAGCTGCCGGAGATGCCTGATCACCTTCAGGTGAATACTACGAGGGAGGCGACCAGGCGACCCGCAACCCAGGCGCCAGGGCCACCACGGGGCCGACGGGGCCGTCACGCCATAGCGGGGGGGGGTCGGGATTGCGATTGCGAGGAAGAGCGGGCGCGCCATCTTACGAGAACGTCCAAGATGGCCCAAAGGAGGCCCCCAAGGCTCCCAGGGGTGCTCCGAGAGGTGGCCGCCAGGAGCCTCAGGAAGCCCCAAGAGGCCCCCAGGGCGCCCCCACGAGGCCCCAAAAAGACCCCCAAGAGGCCCCAAGAGACCACCCAGAGGCACCCACGGCGCTCCAAGAGGCCTCGGCGAGAATGCCAAATCATTATTCTACTAAGGTTTTAGCCACACGCTGGCTTCTCTGATGGGGGGGCCCTGGTGGGGATGGGGGGCGCTGATTAAGATGGCTCCAAGAGCGCCCAGGAGAGCCCGAGACGACCGCCAAGATGGCTCAAAATATCTCAAGATTTTTCATTGACGCGCACAAATCCCATATCATATGACGTGGACATGTTCTAAAATATTTTAGAACATGTCAGCCCCGTTCTCGCAAGAGCGGGCGCGCCATCTTACGAGAACGTCCCGTGCTCGCAAGAGCGGGCGCGCCATCTTGCGAGAACGTCCACGTTATCGTAAGAGCGGGCGCGCCATCTTACGAGAACGTCCCGCACTCGCCAGAGCGGGCGCGCCATCTTGCGAGAACGTCCACGTTCTCGTAAGAGCGGGCGCACCATCTTAGGAGAACGTCCCGTTCTCGCAAGAGCGGGCGCGCCATCTTGCGAGAACGTCCACGTTCTCGTAAGAGCGGGCGCGCCATCTTACGAGAACGTCCACGTTCTCGCAACAACGGGAGCCCCAAAGCAAGATACACGGAAGGCTTTCGTGTTCTTCAGCCCCTTACCGAAGCAATTCCTCTGGGCATCGTTTCTGGATGGGATGGCGGGGTTGCGGGGGGCGTCTGAAATTCGGACGTGCGCTTCTGTAAAACGCGCCCGGATTCCAAGGGGGGGGGCCCAAGGAGGGGCAGGCGGCAGGCCGCCTCGCTGAGGTCGCAGACGCCGCGGACGAGGGGCACCGGGGCATCCAAGCAGGTATCTGTGACCTCCTCTTCCCCTCCTGTGACCTCCTCCTCCTCCTCCTCCTCCTCCTCCTCCCTCTCCTCTCTCCTCCTCCTCCTCCTCCCCTCCCCTCTCCCTCCTCCCTCCTCCTCCTCCTCTCCTCCTCCTCCTCCTCCCTCCCTCCCTCCTCCCCTCCTCCTCCTCCTCCTCCTCCTCCTCCTCCTCCTCCTCCTCCTCCTCCTCCTCCTTCTCCTCAACCCTGCGCCTAGTCGCCGCGAGTTCGCGGGCTGGCCCGCGGCCCGCGGCCCGGCAGGAGGGCCTCCTCCGGGCCCCTACCCCTGCCCTCGACAGACGTTGCGCCCTCGCGCTGCGAGCGCGCAAGGTCAATGGCACGTCGTTGCTGATGGGGGCATGGGGGCCCCCACCCCCGGGCCACCCCCGCCTGGCCTTGCCGCTCCGCATGTCGCGCGGCAACGCCGCCGAGAACACGGGGTGCCGAACGAGACCGAGTTCTTGCGGGAGGTCCGCAAGTTTCTGCGCAACGGTGTACCACGAGAGTAACCTGGGAAGCACGTTGCTATCGCTCTCGATCTCTCTCTCAATCTGCGGCAACCTGCGAGTCAAACTCACGACAGCCCCGGACGCCGTGGTCGCGTGCGAGCGGCTCGCCAACGAGTGGCCACCTTCGATGTATCTCTCGACCGTATTCACAAATCGGAAAACGGATACATGAAACTCCAACAAATAATCGCCGGACAAATCTCCACCAGACAGAAATGCGTCGAGGGCCGGACGCAGCGGAGACGAAGGCGAAAGGAAGAATAACGCTCTGGGATGATGGAATTCCTGTGGATCTCCAGTGCCAGAGTCGAACCGCGCGGCGATGAGCCGGCCATGGCGCCGAGCAACTTCGGCGTCAGGATGCGCGAGTGCGGCAAGTGACCACGGCAAGCGCCTCAACCAGTCGAACTTGATATCCAGGGCTGTCCTAATGAACGCCTTGGCGGTGACGAAGTCTTTCGCGACGACGTTCCACTGGCAAGGCGTCAACATCATATTCGCATGAGTCAAGAGATGCATCCATGACGAATCAGCCAACTTGTCGCACACGTTCTGTAGTTCGCCAGCCACCAGCTCAGGGAATCTCTTGCCCTTCATCAAGCAAGCTCTGTCCAGCCCATCCGAATATGAACGAGAGACAATGCGACGTCTCTTTGCCCATGTCAAGTTGCCCCTATCGTCTCTTTCTGGATCGAAGAGGGGACTGTGGCAAGGACAGCCCTCCGCCCACTCCGATACGCCCTGAGCAATTCTGTGGAGCTGGCAAATCATATCAAGATAACCCGAGAAAACTTGCACCGCCGGTGGTTGACATATCGACGTGAATACATGCGGCTGGAACTCTGCGTCCTGAAAGCCACCGGCAGCCCCCGGCCCGAACGCAAATGTAGATTCGTCCCAGCAGGAACGGATAACAGGCAGTATCCTTTGTAACCGAGTGCAAAACTGCGACACTTCCCCGAATCTCTTCGTGCACAGAGAACCCAATGAATACCCCCTCATCTCCTCGACCCTGCTGTGAAACAAGCTCCCTTCCACGCAGAACTTCAGGAAGCGATCCCTCCTGCCATCGGACCACAGAAATTTGAACTGCCTCAACTGTTCAAAGAAAACAGGCCAGTGTGAAAGTTTCTCGCTCAAGTCCGAAAGCATGTTATGAATGATGTGAAGGGTTGCTGGCACAGTGATTGAATCCAACCAGCCCTTGGGGCGCAAGCGGCGGCGCAGAGCGTTTCTCTTCCGCGCGCCTCCCCAGAAGCTCCGCCAGGCCTCTCGAGCAGGGTAAAGAGGCAGAGCAGAGCATGCCTCTTCACCCTGCTCGAGAGGCCGCGAACGATTTCACGGTGGCCAATTTGGCCAAGCAGTGCCTCGAGAGGGCCGCAGAAAGTAAACGGCGACCTCCAATGTGACTCAAGATAGCTCGAGGCGACTCAACGCGGCTCTGGATTTGATCCATCACGAAACCTGCCCTAGCAAAGACCTAAGAACGCCGCGAGGCCAAGGGGCTTCAAGGGGCCCCAGGGAAGTTCCAAAAAACATGTACGAATCCTCATTGTCATGATCAGGGCAACTCGTCGTCTGCGCGCAGCGCTTATAATTTGGCAAAAACATACTCTTGCCGAGCAAAAGGGTCCGCTTCGCCGCACGGCAGAGGCGCGTGGGCCGAAATTTGCGCCGAGATTGGCGCATGCCCTGACCCCCTGCCGCAGGGCCATTGCCCCGCCCGGCCCTGGCCCCCCTCGGGCCCCTCCTGGCCGAAAGCCGCCAGCCGCCAACCCCCTTGCGGCCTCTCCGGCCCCTCCCCGAATTACTCGAGCCCCTCCCCGAAGCACTCGGGCATCGGTGCGACCCTTTGCCCCTGACTACCCCTGACCAGCTCTCAAGCTCTCAGCTCTCCTCTCACACTTGTTCCTTGCCTTGCCCCCCTCCGCCCTTGATCCGTTCATTACCTAACAGCGAAGACTGATAGGTGCCTAGCGGGGTCAAAAGAGAGCATCCTGATTCCCCAGGGGGGTCTGGGCACATGCCGGACGGGTGCCGCGGAAAACCAGAGAGTCATTTTTTAGCCAAGAATAACGCACTTCGTGGTCTTCGAGTTCCCAGAACTCCATTCCTGGGCATGATTTTGAATGCCCGGAACCAGCTGTAGGCCACTTCGTGGTCTTCGAGTTCCCAGAACTCCATTTCTGGGCATGATTTTGAATGCCTGAAACCAGCTGTAAGCCACTTCGTGGTCTTCGAGCTCCCAGAACATCATTTCTGGGCATGATTTTGAAAACCTGGAGCCAACTGTAGGCCACTTCGTGGTCTCCGAGTTCCCAGAACTCCATTCCTGGGCATGATTTTGAATGCCCGGAGCCAACTGCAGGCCACTTCGTGGTCTTCGAGTTCCCAGAACTCCATTCCTGGGCATGATTTTGAATGCCCGGAGCCAACTGTAGGCCGCTTCGTGGTCTTCGAGTTCGGCCCAGAACTCCACTCCCGGGCCACATTTTGAATGCTGATGCAGGCTGAGGTTGAAGCTGATGCAAGCTGAGGCTGAGGCAGGCTGAGGCTGAGGCTGAGGCTGAAGGCAGACTGAGGCTGAGGTTGCAGCAGGCGGATGCTGAGGCTGAGGCAGGCTGAGGCTCGGCTGAGGCTGAGGCAGGCTGAGGCTGAGGCAGGCTGAGGCTGAGGCTGATGCAGGCGGAGGCTGAGGCAGGCTGAGGCTGAGACCGAGGCTGAAGGCAGACTGAGGCTGAGGCTGAAGCAGGCTGAGGCTGAGGCTGAGGCTAAGGCTGATGCAGGCTGAGGCTGAGGCAGTCTGAGGCTGAGGCAGGCTGAGGCTAAGGCCGAGGCTGAAGGCAGACTGAGGCTGAGGCTGAAGCAGGCTGAGGCTGAGGCTGAGGCAGGCTGAGGCTGAGGCTGAGGCAGGCAGAGGCTGCGGCTGAGGCTGAGGCTGAGGCTACGGCTGAGCAGGCTGAGGCTGACGCTAAGGCAGGCTGAGGCTGAGGCAGGCTGAGGCTGAGGCTGCGGCTGAGGCAGGCTGCGGCTGAGGCTTTGGCTTTGGCTGAGGCTGAGGCGGAGGCTGAGGCTGAGGCTGAGGCAGGCTGAGGCAGACGCTGCGGCAGGCGGATGCTGAGGCAGGCTGAGGCTGAGGCTGAGGCTGAGGCAGGCTGAGGCTGAGGCAGGCTGAGGCTGAGGCCGAGACTGAAGGCAGACTGAGGCTGAGGTTGAAGCAGGCTGAGGCTGAGGCTGAGGCAGGCTGAGGCTGAAACAGGCAGGCTGAGGCAAGCTGAGGCTGAGGCTGAGGCTGATGCAGGCTGAGGCTGAGGCTGAGGCTGAAGGCAGACTGAGGCTGAGGCTGAGGCAGGCTGAGGCAGGCTGAGGCTGAGGCTGAGGCCGAGGCTGACGCTGAGGCAGGCGGACGCTGAGGCTGAGGCAGGCTGAGGCTGAGGCTGAGGCAGGCTGAGGCTGAGGCTGAGGCTGAGGCAGGCGGATGCTGAGGCAGGCTGAGGCTGAGGCTGAGGCAGGCTGAGGCTGAGGCAGTCTGAATCAGAGGCCGAGGCTGAGGCTGAGGCAGGCTGAGGCAGACGCTGAGGCAGGCTGATGCTGAGGCAGGCTGGGGCTGAGGCTGAGGTTGATGCAGGCTGAGGGCGAGGCCGAGGCTGAAGGCAGACTGAGGCTGAGGCTGAAACAGGCTGAGGCTGAGGCTGAGGCAGGCTGAGGCTGAGGCAGACTGAGGCCGAGGCCGAGGCTGAAGGCAGACTGAGGCTGAGGCTGAGGCAGGCTGAGGCTGAGGCTGAGGCAGGCTGAGGCTGAGGCTGATGCAGGCTGACGCTGAGGCAGGCGGACGCTGAGGCTGAGGCAGGCTGAGGCTGAGGCTGAGGGCAAGCTGAGGCTGAGGCTGAGGCAGGCGGAGCTGAGGCTGAGGCAGGCTGAGGCTGAGGCTGAGGCAGGCTGAGGCTGAGGCAGTCTGAGTCAGAGGCCGAGGCTGAGGCAGGCAGGCTGAGGCAGACGCTGAGAGGCAGGCTGATGCTGAGGCAGGCTGGGGCTGAGGCTGAGGCTGATGCAGGCTGAGGGCGAGGCCGAGGCTGAAGGCAGACTGAGGCTGAGGCTGAAACAGGCTGAGGCTGAGGCTGAGGCAGGCTGACGCTGAGGCTGAGGCAGGCTGAGGCTGAGGCAGGCTGAGGCTGAGGCTGAAGCTGAGGCTGAGGCTGAGGCTGAGGCTGAGGCAGGCTGAGGCTGAGGCAGGCTGAGGCTGAGGCCGAGGCTGAAGGCAGACTGAGGCTGAGGCTGAAGAAGGCCGAGGCTGAGGCTGAGGCAGGCTGGGGCTGAGGCTGAGGCAGGCTGAGGCTGAGGCAGGCTGAGGCTGAGGCTGTGACTGCGACTGCCGTTGCCACTTCGACTGGCATCGCGCATGTGACTGCGACTGCGAGAACAGCAGAATTATGCAATTGGATTCTCATATGAATCTTAAGGGGAATGCTTCCAGATATGCTTCTACACATCGCTGTTAGGTTGCTTCGCTGGGATACTTTCCGTCCTCCCACGCGCCCTACTCCTCGATGCTTTGTTCGCCCAGCTCTTTGTGTATCCGTTTTTTTTGTTTGTCCCCCCCTCGCCGTGGAGGTCTTGGCCCCTGGACGTCGCGGGCTGAGCGAGGAGGCGAGGGTCGGCAGCCGGCAGCATAGCCTAGCCCCGCGCCGCGGCCACGCGCGACGACGCGAGAAAAGTGCAGCAAGAGGAGGTATGAGGAGTGCACTGGGCATGGGGCGCGGAGCGTGCGGCAGCATCGCGATGAAGTCCGTGCACACTTTGAGCGGGCATGAAATCGGCACTGGCGGGGGTGGTGGCGCTGGCGGCTGACCCTGCTCCTCGACGTCGAGTTGCAACAGTTGCAACCCCCCGTCGTTCGCGCTCGTCGCGAGCGGGCCCTCGTCGGCCCCATCCTCGGCATCAAGATGGATCCCCTCTTCCGCCAGCCAGGGGGGGGCCTCGAAACCGTCGTCGCATTCCATGGTGGCGTCGGGCTGAATCCCCCCCATCGGCATCGCAATCACGTTGAGGGTCCAAGTCCGAGACGCAATCGCACTCGATGTCGAGAGAAATCGGAACCGGTGACATCCAATCTGGCATCAAATCGCAGTTTGAATTTAGCTTAAATTCAGAAATACCTAGCTCAGTTCCCATGTCGCTGCAATAACCCATGAAAGAAGCTCGAAACATATCCAGTTCCCGATCCATGCTGTCTAAAGGCCTCCCAATGGCCCACGTCATGAGCAAGGCGCTGCACTTGTGAGCGACACTGCTGGCCCCAGACCCCAACCCTCTGGGCAAGGAGTGACGCCGGGCGATGCTTGTGCGCAAACGCTGATGAGCGTCAAGGATCGCCGCCTCGTCATGGACGGCCCTCTCAGCGTCTCCCTCATGAATGACAGAGTTCGCGTAATGGGTCAACGTATTGACAGCGCGAGCAAGAGGCACCACATCGTCAATGAGTATTTCATCGTACATACTCAATAAGAAATCAAATCCCTTCTGCGGTGATGAGTCAGCAAGACCGAAGCGGATGCAACGTGCTTCTTCCCTCCGCTCGAGCAACGTATATGCGCTATCGAGAAGCACTCTTGCTCTCGAGATCCGCAGACCCTGTCGGCGCGTGTCAGGGGCTTGTCAGTTTAAGTCGCGATGTATGCCCCCCTTTCCTCGGGCTCGTCGAGGCCCCCACTTCCCCAAGAAGAGCCAAGACTGCTCTAATGGGCCCAAAGACAATCCAAGAGAACACCGAATCGCAGAACGATATGTCCAAGACGCCTCGACGGCTTCCAGACGGCCCACGAGGCCTGCAACGCACTTCAAGAAGCGCCCAGGACATCCAGGCGCATCAGACGCTTCGAGAAATTCGCCACACCAGAAATCCGCCGACCCCGTCGACGTGGAGGGGCATGTCGGATCAAGTCGGCATCTCCGCCATTCGTTGGTCGCCGTCTCAAGGCGGCCCAGGAAGCAATCAAAACCGCCCGAGAGAGACCCGAGAGGATGGCCCATGACGGTCCATGACGGCCTCAAGAGAGCCCCATGCTGTCCCAAGAAAGCCTCTGGTATCCTCCTCCTCCTCCTCCTGCTCCCTGGCCCTGCTCCCCCTCCCCCTGTTCTACTCAGCCTCCTTCTCCTCCTCTTGCTTCTCCTCCACTTCCTCCACTTCCACCCTTCATCCTTTTCACGGGGCCCCGAACGACTCACTCACCTCCGACCGAGTTCACTGAGGGGCCCCAGCGACTCACCGAATCACCCCCGACCGAGCACAGAGGGGCCCAAACGACTCATCCCCGACCGAAAACTGATGGGCCCGAACGACTCGCCCCCGACCGAGAAGTGAGGGGCCCGAGCGACACGCCCTTCCTCCACCTCCCACTCGCCCCCCCCCCCTCTGCCGCAGCCCCCCCCCTTCGTTTTCATATTCGTCGGCCTCGTGTTCTCGCGCAGGCCTCACGTTTTCCGACCTGTTTATGTAAATTGCCTTGATGCGTTCTACGTTTGGTGCTTCACAATCGCGCTGCGCTCCATATTGCACGGCTTATGTTTTCTGTCTGCCCAGGGTCGGCGGCACCGGCCGCAAGGCCTATGGAATACTACTCCCAGACGGGACCATGCTTGCATTGAAAACGTCCGATGTTTTTAAGTGCTCGGCCAGAGTTGGAAACGCGACTCCGACGGCATGCTGGATCACGGACCGGAGGCGCTTAGAATCGGACACCACTCGGCTCAAGAATAATACATTCACCATTTTGGCAGCACTGTGCAAAGAGACGCCACGGCGTGATTCCGACATGACCATGCCCTGTGGTTCTAGAGAATAGATAAGCCCACGCATCCACTCGACCATCGCCTCAAGACTGCACCTCGAGAGTCGATTCGTTCAGTGGGAAAGGAGGGGGCTCTGCCAGTGCCCCTGGGTTCCTGGGCGCGGAGGAGGAACCGGGGAGGAGAAGGGAAGGGGGGGGAAGAGGAGGAGGAGGAGGAGGAGGAGGAGGAAAAGGAGGAGGAGGAGAACGGCGAACGGGGCGCTTGGGAGGTCGATCTTGGATTTCGGAAGTGTTTTTTTGTAAAACACCTCCGAACTCCGTGGCGGGGGGGGCCCGGGGGGCGGAGGAACTGCAGCACCGGCGGCAGCAAGAGAGAGGAGGCAGAGGCCTTGTGAGAGGCGACGCCGGCGAACCTGCCCTCCTGCGAAATTTCACGCCGACCGACCGTGGGGAGGAGAAGGAGAGAGAGAAGAGGAGGAGGAAATACTCCAGGAGGGGAGGAGGGCGAGAAGGAAGAGTCCATGAGGAGGAGGGGGATGAGGAGGAGGAGGAGAGGAGGAGGAGAGAGGAGGAGGGAGGAGGAGGACGAAGAGAGGAATTTAAACGAGCTCGGATTTGTACCGAAGCGATGTTATACATGCAGGCTTGGATTTGTGTCGATGCAGTTTTGGGATCTCAAGAGGCCTTGGATGTCTCCTGCCCCCTTTGGATTGTCGCCTCCCGAGGCGGAGGAGGGAGGGGGCACTGGATTCCCCGAGCCCAGTCTCGTCGCCACTGGGTTCCCACGCGACGACTCGGGGAGGAGGAGGAGGAGGAGGAGGAGGAGGAGGAGGAGGAGAGGAGGAGGAGGAGGGGGAGAGGAGGAGGAGGAGGAGGTGGAGGAGAAGGAGGAGGAGAAGGAGGAGGCGGAGGGGGAGAGGGGAGAGGGAGGAAGAGGAGGACGAGGAGAATGAGGCTCAGGAGGAAGAGGAGGAGGAGAAGGAGGAAGGTGAAGGTGGGGGGGGGGGATTCCAAGAGAAGCATTCGAGCCGCGCCCCGCGTGGCAACGAGGACCGTCGATTACATCTTACATCCCCCAGCGCCTGTACGAGTCCCGACTGTCCTCGCCCGCTGCGTCCAGAATTGTTGGAGCCATCTGACCCAACTGATCAACATAGCCTTTTACAGCTTCCGGGCTCACGTCGCTGAAGCTCATTGCCGAATGCGTCCACCCCACGCGCACACGCGCCCTCGACTCCATCGGAAGGCGTGCCAGGAGAGCCGGCCAGCGACCCAAACAACCCAGCACGCTCCAGGCTCGCAACGACACGAGCAAGGCGATGGGTTCCACAATCGGCAGCATGACAAGATCTTTCCAATCGCCTACAATGGCTGCGACACACCCGAGGCTCAGTCGCTCAGTCCGGGGAGCGGGCGGTGAATGAAGGGAGAAAGGGTCACGAACGAGTGGGGGAACGAGTAACGGGGGGGGAAGTTTGGGTTTGGAGAAGGAAAGGGCGAGGAATACGAGAGTGGGTGCGAGGTGAAGGATTAAGAGAGGGGCATAGTGCCGGGCATAGGTTTTCCTTAGCGTCCTCCTTCCCCCTGGAACTGCCCCTTGCTCTCCGCGGCCGCCAAAAGGGCCGCCGAACCGCCGACAAGGGCCTCTTTCAGAGCGCCTGGAAGCCCCCAGGCCCCAACGGAACAACGGAACCTCGGTCGTTCCCCCGGCGGGAAGGGGCCTGAGGCAGGGGGGCCAGGACTTCCTCTAGAAATTCGTAGTATCGACGACGATCATCCAAACCCCGGGGCTTTGGGTTGTCGCAAAGAAGCATTGGGCGCGGCACGGCACCACTCATCAACTTCCAACCTCCCAAGGGGATACTAAGGGGTGACGCTGGATTCCAATGAGCCCGATTTGATCCCAATTCGCCGTCGAGGTCCGCGCACAACTGACGAACGGAACCGCCTCCCTGGAGCAGCCAGTCCCCCGCGCTATCACCAAGGCCGGCCACGCTGCGCAAATTAACTGGCTCCGCCCGGATGTCTCGAAATAACCTCCAGAAGCAAGGGATATGGCAAAATGTCCGAGGCGGCGCGGCGACTGCGATGAGACGCGCCAGTCGTGGAATGACGACGGCGACGCCGTCCCCGTCGCTCCGCGACTGGCAAGTCTCATCGCCGCCCGCTGTCCCGCTTCTGCTGTATGTGAGTTTTCTCAACACGAATGACCTTGGCACTTGCAACATGTGAACGCGCACGATGCGCAGGGTGTACAGATCATCTGCATAATGATAATAAGAATGGAACAACGCCTCCTCGGGCGACAGACGTGTCAAAGGGCCAAACCAGCTCGTTTCGAACGACAGCTCCAAAATGCCGAGCACCTCGATGAACTGGCGAGGGTGCCCATGTGTACTCGGCTGTGCAATGCCATGCAGGGCCAGCCGTTCTGCGAACCATCCCACAGGCGGAAGCGACAAACGGGCTTTGTATTTAGACGTGCCGCTAATGTAAACGTTCAAGCGGCGGCTATTATGAGGGTAAGCTGCAAACCAGACCAACATCTTGAGCTCGCAAACAGCACTGCTACAGAATATGAACCACATGACAATGATAATTGCTGACGCTCTTGATCATGATATCGCGCCTGGGCACGCTTGGCAACGGCGCAGCAACAGTTCTGCCATGTCGAGGACGTCTCAAGCGAAACTACGAACGCTACGCGCGGCAGGGGGAAACTTTTAAGGCCCCCTGGAAGAACCTGGACACATTCGCGTTATGCTGTCAAATATGGCATAGGAAAACTAAACCTCGTCCGAAACCACCCCATGTTAAGCAAGTGTGATGTGGGCGAAGGAAAGGAAGGTTTCTGAAGTCACTATCGGCCGAAACACTCCCCATAGGCGGACCCCCGTGTAACTTAGTAAAGAGGCCCCAAGAGAGCTCCAAGAGGCCCCCAAGAAGCCCCCAGGAGGTCCATGAGGACTCCGTCCGACCCAAAACCCAAGCACGGTGGCGGGATGGGGCGACGGCTATTTGATAGCTGGTATACGCGCCGCGTCACGACTTTCGATGCTGCGCACCTCCTCGAAAAACTCCCAGGGAGCGGCCGGTGATGCGCCGCCGGCGTCCTCGATAAGATGACTGAAACATAATACTGGAACGTACTGAAGCACGGCACGCATCACCAAGATTACGATATGCCAAGGCCTCTACGCGATGCTCTGCCAGTCACTAAATCAAACGTCGTCCAGTGGCGGGCGCCGTGTCGCGCCAGCGCTCGACAGGATGAAGGACGTGCTGCCTAGACCCTGTGCGATAAAGCTGCGCCCACCCGCCTCGACTCGAGGGTAGGACGGTTCCTCTGGCAGTTCAGAGAGCCCTGGCCCGATGCACCCGTCCAGGGCTGAGTAAGGCACGCCCAATCATGTGAAACACCACGTGCGCCCTCTCGACTGTGCGCCGACAGGCCGGTCAGAGTGAGCTGAGATCAAGGCGAACCATATGTACATCCTATGACCGTCGTGAACAATGCCTCATCATCCCGCTGCCGGCAATCAGAGGCGCGCGGAGCTCGCGCTGCCCCAAAAGCCAGCGTACAGGCACCACCTCAGCAGGTCAGCCCATCTGTTGGATTGAAACTCAGCAGCGAGATTCTCAGTCATGCTGGGTAGACTCCTGTGTCTCCCTCCCTGACAAGGTCGCGAGACCGAACGCCGAGCGCCCTGTCACGGATCCGGCAGGAGCAACTCATAGCGGCACCCGAATGGAGCCAAGCTCCTCCCATGATCCCTCCCTTCCCTGCCTCCCCTACCCTCCCCCGCAGCGCCCCGTCCCCTCCCTTCCCGACAACCACACTTGTCGAAAACAAGAAGATAGCCCGTCGGCTATGCACGCTCTCGGGCGATCCCGAACGGCACCCAGCTGAAAACCAACCTGACGAAATCATACTGGAACGTGGAGCAGCACGGCACGCATCACCAAGATTACGATGTGCCAAGGCCTCTACGCGATGCTTTGCCGGTCACAAACATTAAACGTCGTTCAGTGGCGGGCGCCGTGGCGCGCCAGCGCTCGATAGGATGAAGGACATGCTGCCTGGACCCTGTGCGATAAAGCTGCGCCCACCCATCTGGACTCGAAGGTAGGGCGGTCTCTCTGGCATGCTCAGAGAGCCCTGGCCAAATGCACCCATCCAGGGCCGAGTAAGGCACGCCCCGTGCATTCCCGCATGAAGGGGGCTGCATAACGACAAATCCTTCTCGTACACGGATTGCCGCGTGGAGGAGGGTGCAGAGAGACAAAACTCTCCTCGTACGCAAATTGTCGCGTGGAGGACTGCGCCTCTCGTGCGCGAATTGTCGTGAGGGCCGCAGAATGGCAAATCCCTCTCGTACACGGATTGCCGCGTGGCGGAGGGATGCAGAAACACAAAATCCTCCTCGTACGCCTTTGTGTCGCGTGGAGGACTGCGCAGTGAAACAACGCCTCTCGCACGCTGAATGCCGCGTGAAGGAGGGCTGCAGAAATACGATATCCCTCTTGTACACGGATTGCCGCGTGGAGGAGTGGCGCAAAGAGACATAATCCCCCCCGTGCACCTTTTTGTCGCGTGGAGGAGAACTGCGCTGTTAAAGAAGCCCTTTTTTTTCTCTCTCTCTCTCTCTCTCTTTTCCTGCTAATGTTTTGTGCGCGGTTCGATCCGCGGCCGCAACACGCAACAATACTCGTTGGCGCGCCAACTTTTCGGACGCCCGAACGGGGCCGCCCGAAACCGAACCGTCCCGAGGAAAACCGAACCGGCTCAAACCGGACTGGTGCCGAAACCGAACCGCTGCAACCGAACCAGCCCGCCGCCGAACCGGGCCCTTGCTGAGTATGGGTGGCAAGAACTTGCCAATCCTGGAGCACCCGCGCCCAATGCAAGTGAAACAAATGTTGCGCTGACGAGCTCCGTATCGCATCGAATCCTACCCCTGGGCCTGTCTAAGCAGTGTACTGATGCTTAGCACTTTGGCGCTCTAAGTGGGCGCAGCCCCTCATGGAGGAGCACGAGGAGAAGAAGATGAGACGAGGGGGAGATAAGGGAAAACGCGGGGAGAGGTATAATAATTAGTAATTGCAGCAGTTGGCGCCTGGATCAAATAGTTTGCGCACTGGGTGCAAAACTTGCGCGTGGGTGAAAGTGCGTATGATTTTCGCACTTGCAATAAAATGTTGCCCGCTCGCAACTCTCGCGTGCTATTGCATGGAGCGGGCTGAGGCTGAGCTCGGGTGGGCGACCTCCGGCTCTGCTCCCCTCCCTCCATCCCTCCCGCCCTGCACCCCTCCCGCCACTCCCTGGTGCCCCCTTGGGCAGGCGCCCTTGGCTCAGACAAGCCCCAGGCCGCCCGCAGGCCGCCCCAGGCCGCCCCAGGCCGCCCGCAGCGCCGCCTCTCCGTCCCTGCCGATGCTGTTGCCGTACAGGTGCAGCTCCTGCAGGCCGGACAGGGAGGGCAGCGCCCCCGCCAGGGCCCGCGCGCCCTCGGCGCCGATGCTGTTGTAGACCAGGTACAGCCCCTGCAGGCCGGGCAGGGAGGGCAGCGCCCCCGCCAGGGCCCGCGCGCCCTCGTCGCCGATGCTGTTGCCGGCCAGGTCCAGCCTCAGCCCCTGCAGGCCGGGCAGGGAGGGCAGCGCCCCCGCCAGGGCCCGCGCGCCCTCGGCGCCGATGCTGTTGCGGGACAGGTACAGCCCCTGCAGGCCGGGCAGGGAGGGCAGCGCCCCCGCCAGGGCCCGCGCGCCCTCGTCGCCGATCTGGCATCCTGTCAGGTCCAGCTCCTGCAGGCGGACACACAGCCGCAAGCAGCTTGCGAGCCCCGCGGCCTGCTCGGGGGTCGGGGGTGGCAGCCCGTCGAAGTCCAGCGTCGTCACGCCGCCCAACTGCGCGCGGCTCATCCGGCGGAAGAGCGCCTTCACCGCCTCCCGGTCCGCGCCGTTGGTGAAGGACCTGTCTTCGATGAGCCGGTCGAACTCGTCCGGGCCCACCGGCCACCTCCTCCCGGCCGCCTCCGCCCGCGCCCCCTGCCCAAGGTCGGCCACGGCGGTCCACTCTGCCTCATAGCGGTAGACCTCCTTGATCTGCTCCGCGGAGCAGCGCTCGTACGTCGTCCAGCCGGACTGGTCGTAGCCGCACTCGCGCGCGCTGCCCCGCTCGCGGGGGTGCTGGGTGAGCAGGAGAACGGTGGTGGCCTGGTGGGCGTACCAGAGGTCCATTGTCTTCTCCAGCCCGTGCTTGAAGGCGGCTTTCTCGGCGGGGGTCCGCTTGGCCTTGTCCGCGGCCTCCTGCGCGTCCTTCTCGGTCTTGCCCTGCCGCAGGGCGGCGGCCTTCGCCTCCTCGGCCTTGATCGGGTCGCCTTGCAGCAGGGAGGGCCAGTCCCAGAATATTCCCATCTCGCTGAACCCCTTGAAGTCACCCTTGGCTGTGGAGTACTTGCGGCGCTTTGTCTCCAGGGTGTCAATCACCAAACTCAGCTGCACCCCATTGGGGTCGGGATGCTCGCGCGAGTCCCAGCAGAACGAGATGGTGATGATCGGCGCCACCTGGTCTTTCCCTCCTCGCCCGCCGGCCTCCCAGACGGCCCGCAACTCGTCCGCGGACACGAAGGCCTCCTCCGGCAGCTCCTGGCGCCTATTCAGGACCGCGCCGCGCTGCTGCAGCAGCCACGCCATGCGGACCAAGCGCACGGGGTGCAGGTCATCCACGGTGAACGCGAGAGCGTCGAAGAGGCTGGCGGGGTCCGTGTACCGCGCCGGGTCGAACGACTTGTGCGGGGACGGCCCGCCGGCCTGCTGCCTGGCGGGAGGCCATGCAGCAGCCCATCGTGTCGGCGCGGGGGGCTGGTTTACAGAGGCAAGAGGGGCGCTCGCGCCTGCTTCAAGACCTGCGTCCAGTCGTGGAAGCTTGAGCCAAAATAAATGGCTACGGACGGGTGCTAGCATGCGTCTTGGTAAGAGACCTCGTGGGAGTCCTCGTGGGAGCCTGGAACTCTCTCTCTCTCTCTCTTCTCTCTCTCTCTCTCTCTCTCTCTCTCTCCCTGTCTCCAGGGTGTCAATCACCAAACTCAGCTGCACTCCATTGGGGTCGGGATGCTCGCGTGCGCCCCAGCAGAACGAGATGGTGACGATCGGCGCCACCTGGTCGCGTCCTCCTCGCCCGCCGGCCTCCCAGACGGCCCGCAACTCGTCCGCGGACACGAACGCCTCCTCCGGCAGCTCCTGGCGCCTATTCAGGACCGTGCCGCGCTGCTGCAGCAGCCACGACATGCGGACCAAGCGCACGGGGTGGAGGCCCTCTACGGTGAACGCGAGCGCGTCGAAGAGGCTCGCGGCGTCCGTATACCGCTCCAGGTCGAACGACTCCTGCTCCTTCTTCTTGGGGACCTCCTGCTGGTGCTGCTGGTCGACGGGCGCCGCCAGAGATTCGGGCAAGGCGTCGCTCTCCTGCGGGTCCTCGGGCACGGGCACCCCCGCGACGTCTGGCATGCGCGGGGGCGGCCCGCCGGCCTGCTGGTACTCGGGCGCGAGGGCCTGGCGGGACGCCATGCAGCAGCCCATCGTGTCGGCGCGGGGGGCTGGTTTACAGAGGCAAGAGGGGCGCTCGCGCCTGCTTCAAGACCTGCGTCCAGTCGTGGAAGTTCAGGCCAAAATCCGCCGACCCCAGAGGCGTGTGCGGCCGAACTTCTAGCTTCAGCCTTCACTTTGCGAACAGTGAGGACAAAAGCCTCGAAATTGTACCCCTCCTCCTCCTCCTC
>CAUYUJ010005557.1:173380-185880 GCA_963575745.1 Prorocentrum cordatum
CGACCGCGGCAAGAGACGGCGGCCGCTGGCGCCCAGCAGTAGGTACGCTGCGCCAGAGGCCGCGTGGATGTGGACGAAATCAGCACTGGGCGGGGGGAAGGCAAGGAGGAGAGGGATGAGGAAGATGAAGACAAGGAGAAAGAGGGAAGGGGGGGGGAAGAGGAGGACAAGCGGCGAGGGGGGAAGGAGGATGAGGGGGAGGGGATGGGAACGGGGGAGGAGGAGGAGGAGGAGGAGGAGGAGGAGGAGGAGGAGGAGGAGGAGGAGCAGGAGGATCCGGGACGGGGAGGGGGAGGGTGGGGGAGGAGGCTGAGGGGGGGGAGAAAGAGGAGGACGAAGAGGAGAGGAAGGGCGAGGAGGCAGTGGGACGAGAAGGAATGGTCGGAAGATAATGCACAGCACGCGACGCAGGCGCCAGGGTTGAGGTCCAGAAGGGAGCCCCCAGGGCCAGTGGGAACGGGCAGCGCCTGCCCGCTCCCTTGCCCTGAGCGCCCCCCACCCTCTCCGTGCTTCTTCTCCTCGCGTTGCTCCCCTCCCCCTTCCTCCTGCTCCTTCACGCCGGCATCCTCGCACGCCCTCTCAGCTCCCGCCTCCCCGACGCATGCGCACCTACGAGGGCCGCGGCTCCCTCCCGAGGCTGGCCGGGGAGTGGCCCGCCCTCCTCCGGGTACCTCCGAGCTTGCCCTCTTGCCCACCCAGGGCGAGGAGCAGCAGCAGCCGCAGCAGCAGCAGCAGCAGCCGCAGCTGCAGCAGCAGCAGCCGCGCCATCGCTCGGACGTCCATTCCCTGTGCTTTTTTCGGCTTCGTGCGTGGCTTTTTCGCCCAATGATCAAGGATGGTCCTCGCCGAGAAAAAAAATGCACACGTCCGAGCGATGCCAGGCAGCAGGAGCCGCGCTCGCTTTTCGCCGACGCGGGGCGGGAGCGGCACTGGAGCGCCGCACGCCTCGGGCTCCACCGGCCTCCCGAGGCGCCGGCCTGGCTCGAAAATCCGGGCGGGCCGACGGAGGGGCACGAGGCTACGCAGACACACGCACACTCACACACGCGCACACACACACGCACGCACGCACGCACGCACGCACGCACGCACACTCACTCACTCACTCACTCACTCACACACACACACACACGCACACACACACACGCACACACACGCACACACACACACGCACACACACTCACTCACTCACTCACTCACACATACACACACTTTGGGATCGCGGCATCGCGCGCAGCGTCGAGGCGTAGAAGGTCGAGGCGCAGCTGAGAACGCGCGGCCGGGTAACTCAGCAGCCAGGGACAGAGATCCGCCGAAAGGGAGCCACACACACACACACACACACACACATTTTGAGCGCATCGCGACTCGCGCGCAGCGTCGAAGCGTGGAAGGTCCGAGAGCGGGAAGCGGGAAACGCACCCGGTCGGCCCACTCAGAAGCCTTACGCACACACACACACACACGCACACGCACACGCACACGCACACGCACACGCACACGCACACACACACGCACACGCACACGCACACGCACACACACACGCACACGCACACGCACACGCACACGCACCACGCACACGCACACGCACACGCACACGCACACGCACACGCACACGCACACGCACACGCACACGCTCACGCACACGCACACGCACACGCACACGCACACGCACACGCACACGCACACGCACACGCAAACGCACACGCACACACACCACACACACCACACACACACGCACACACACACACACGCACACACACACACATACACACACGCATACACACACGCATACACACACACACACCTGTCGGAGGCCCGCGCGGACGCCTTGCGTCGGCGCCGCTGGACCCCTTCGGCGGCATCTCTCGGGCCGCCCCTGGGAGAAATATGCGCGGCAACGAGTCTCGCCGCTCTCTTGGCGTTGCTGACGCAACGCGGGGGCGATAAATGGGGAGGGACAAGCGTGCCCTTTTCGTGCCCCTTTTGGGCCCCAATGTTCTCGCTCCCCATTCATCGCCCCCCCATTGCGCAAAACGCCCGGGCCCCCCACCGCCCCCACCACTCTGGCGGATCGGTCGCCAGCTTTCCGCAGATGGGAAATGGGCCCGCCGTGCTGCGCGGACCTCCGAACATGCGTATGCTTGTCCAGCTCCTCCGCCTCCCATGAGGCCGGGGCCGCGGCCCCGACGACGGCGGCCACGGCCTCTGGACGGACTGGCGCGGCCGTCGCGACATCGACGGCATCGGCGCCGCCGGCGCTGCGGGGCAACGATCAGCGGGGAAACTGGCCCTCGGGGGGAAACGTCGACCTGAAATCGTCGATGCGTTGCCGATCGATCGGCGACAGGCCCTCGATGGCAAGTTCGCACGGCCCTGGGACGATGGGCTGTCGAGTCGGAAAAAAACAGACAACACAAATAATGATCCCAGTGCGACCCTACCTAGGAGTTGGAGCATCTAGGAAAGCAACATATACATCTACATCGACAGCTACATTGACATCTACACCTGCATATACATCTACATCAACAGCGAGACCCACATCTACATCTACGATTTTGTTTTTGCTTTGCCTGCGCACAAACACACGCACACGCATGTTATCGCATTCGCTCACCAGGTCATGTTTTCGCATTTCGCTCACTCTGCCAACCTCGAGACATGAGAGTGGGCGGCTGTGTGGCAAGGCCTCCGGACTTGAGCCGAAATGGTTACGGAAGGCACTCCTTGCGGGGGCTCCGGTCCGGCCATCGAGGCTAGCTCGGCATCTGTCGCACATTGCTTTTGCTTTGCCTTTCCTTTGCTTTGTGTTTGTTGTTGCTTTGCTTTGCTTTGCTTTGCGTTGCTTGTGTTTTGCTTTGCTGTCGCTGCTGTTGATTTGCCCTTGATTTGCTGCTATGCTTTGCTCTGCTATGATATGCTATGCTGCGCTGTGCTATGCTGTGCTGTGCTGTGCTGCGCTATGCTATGCTATGCTGGGCTGTGCTATGATATGATGTGCTGCGCTATGCTATGCTACACTATACTATGCTGTGCTCTGCTATGCTAAAGCTCAGCGAAGCTAAGATGAAGGTAAGCGAAGCTAAGCTAATCCTGAGCTAAGATGAAGCTAAGCTAAGCTAAGACGAAATAAGCTAAGCTAAGATGAGATAAGCAACGCTAAGGGGACGTAGCTGGAGGAACCGCGGGGCGGATACTGGGGGAACCGCCCGGGGCGCTTTCCACTGCCCGGCCCCTTTAAGCGCAGGAAGTAAGAACCCTTCTAGGCAGAGCCTAGGTAGGGAATAACGCGGCAACGTCATATCGGACATCGCTGCCATATACTGATTGCGTGAGGAAGAAGAACGCAGTGGACATAGGGTGATGTCGCTTTATTTCTCTCGGATAAACCACGCGGCCGCGCCGCGTCATTCTGGGCGCGGACCTCGAGCCAACGCAGCCAACGACCGTGCTAAATATCCCCTGGCTATCTCCCTGAAGGAAGAGACAGCGCTGCACTCGGCAACCCTGCAACGGCCCGAGGGCGCGCGCGAGAACAATTCGTCTGGCAAGACGGCCAAGAATCATTTCGCTGGCACTCCCTGGAGGCACCTCGGACTACCGAGGTCCGAATAGGAGCGGGCCTAAACGGGCCCAACCCCCGAGCCTCGGGCCGGCATGGGGCCCGTAGGCCTCGAGTTCGAGGGTCAGGAGTTGCCTCCATCGACGTTCCATCCTTACTATGACAGAAAAATGCAAAAACGCAGCTCGCATCCGACCCGCATGGCCGCGCGCGGTTCGGCTCCGAGTTTGCAGAGGGCGCCGGCGCAAACGTGCGCCCGCAACGGCGAGCGCGACCTAGGAGACGCAAGATCACTAGAAGAACGCACGCAAAACTTAGTCTCTAGAAGAACGCACGCAAAACCTAGTCTCGGGAAAAAGGCAACATTTTCGACGTCGCGCTGAAGGCATTGGCTCGCATGCATCACTTGCAAGAAGAGGCCGCACGCAAATGCGACCCTCCGCGCGGCCGTCGCAGTGCTTCGCGCTGGATGCGACGCCCACTTCCAGGAGCTCGCGCATCCGGCTGCTGCGACCGAGAAGCGCGCGTTCGGCGGGGATCAGCATGCCTTTGCTTGTCAGCGACCTACGCGCTGACTCCGCACCATCAGTCGATCACGCCTCGAGGCCCGACCATCCAGCCCCCATGCATCGCGACGAGCGCTGGGTCATGGCGGCCCAGCTTTCAACTCGTGGAGCGCGAGAAGTGCTGGGCATGCCTCATCAAGGTCGCGGGCTTCGGCCAGCGCTTCCGACGCGTCGCTGGACAGCGCCCGAAGTCGATGGGGCTCGCAGAGGCCGTCGCGCAAATCCGCCGCGGTTTGGTCGCAAGGCGAGTTTCCTCGCCGGAGCAAGCTTGCCCCCCTGATGCCGCGGCCCTGCGTTTCGTCGCCGCGGGCGCCTACCGCGCTCGGGGCGCGCCCGCAGAACCGATCCATCTTCGGGTCGTTGATGCGCTTCGTCGTTGCAGCGCTCGCGCGGCGCATCTGGGCACTTGTGGGCCCTTGTGCATCTTGAGGAGAAGACGCATGGACCGTCGACCAGATTTGGGCCTTCGAGCGGCGAGCACATGGGCGAGGGCCCCGCGGAGGCAGATAAACGCGGCAGAGACGACTTTCGTTGCCTCGGCCTCGGCCGGCGCGCTTGCGAGCCCAGTGCGGGTCGTGGGTCGAGCAGAGCCCTCGGGGAGCGCCCGGCGGCCCCGGCCATTTTCCGCTCGGGGTGACCTTCTGTTTCGCCGGCGAGCAACCTCTTTCGTTGGCGGCGCGCGGCGCCAGAGATAGGCTCGACGTCGCGCGCGCGCGGGGCCCGCGGGGGCCACTCTTAGACGCGCGACGCCCACCTGTGCGCCCCGCGCGTCCTTCGCGAAATTCCAGGCGCACGCGCAGCGAGAAGGCACGACAGCGGGCGCTTCCGAGCGGCCATGCCTTCCGCAGAGTTCGCTGCCTGGCCATCTGTTTCATTGCGCGCGCAGGGCTGCAATGATTTTTCTTCGGGCCATCCGCGACGTCCGCCGTCGCGAGCAGGTCGCCCCCCTCAACCGCGAGCGCTCGTCTGGTTGCGGCAGATGCGCGGGCGCAGATCGCTGCGACATCCCCATCTGCGCGGGAGTCCATCTGCGTTGGCCCGAGCATGGCTGTCGCCACGTCGGTGCAGAGCACAGTTCGGCAGACTTGCCACGTGCGTCTTCGCCCAACTGGCAATCATCAGCAGGGCCAATGAGACGCCGAGAGACGAGGCTGCTTTCGCCGTCGCTGACCAGGGACCGCGGCGGCTGGCGCGCGATCGACATCGTCGTCGCCGACGGCCACTGGGCGAGGGCCCTAGCGCAGTTCGTCGCACCAGTCCTCGAGCATCATGGAGTCAAGTCGAGTTATTCCCTCTCTCTCTCTCTCTCTCTCTCCTCTCTCTCTCGCTCTGTCTGTCTGTCTGTCTGTCTGTCTGTCTGTCTGACTGTCTCTGTCTGTCTGTCTGTCTGCCTGCCTGTCTGTCTGTCTGTCTCTCTCTCTCTCTCTCTGTGTCCCTCTCCCTTTCTCTCTCTCTCTCTCTCTCTTTCTCTCTCTCTCTCTCTCTCTCTCTGTCTTTTTTGCACTCTCTCTCTCTGTGTCTCTCTCTCTCTCGCTCTTTCTCTGTCTCTGTCTCTGTCTCTGTCTCTCTCTCTCTCTCTCTCTCTCTCTCTGTGTTTTGTTTCTCTCTCTTGTTTTACCTAACAGCGAAGATTGATAGGTTTCTAGTAGTGTCAAAAGAGAGCATGTTGACTCCCCAGGGGGTTCTGGGAGGGTGCCGGGGAGAATCCACGGAAGTCGTTTTAAACAAACAGTTACACACTTCGTGGTCTTCGAGGTCCCAGAAGTCCATTCCCGGGCCACATTCTGAATGCCAGGAGCCAACTGTAGGCCACTTCGTTCTCTTCGAAATCCCAGAAGTTCATTCCCGGGCCACATTTTGAATGCCCGGAGCCAACTGTAGGCCACTTCGTGCTCTTCGAGTTCCCAGAAGTCCATTCCTGGGCATGATTTTGAATGCCCGGAGCCAACTGTAGGCCACTTCGTGCTCTTCGAGTTCCCAGAAGTCCATTCCTGGGCATGATTTTGAATGCCCGGAGCCAACTGTAGGCCACTTCGTGCTCTTCGAATTCCCAGAAGTTCATTCCTGGCCATGATTTTGAATGCCCGGAGCCAACTGCAGGCCACTTCGTGTTCTTCTTCGAGTTCCCAGAACTCCGTTCCCGGGCCACATTTTGAATGCTGAGGCAGGCTGAAGCTGAGGCTGAGGCAGGCTGAGGCTGCGACAGGCTGAGGCTGAGGCCGAGGCTGAAGGCAGACTGAGGCTGAGGCTGAAGCAGGCTGAGGCCGAGGCTGAGGCTGAGGCTGAGGCTGAAGCAGGCTGATGCTGAGGCAGGCTGAGGCTGAAGGCTCAGGCTGATGCAAGCTGAGGCTGAGGCAGGCCGAGGCTGAGGCCGAGGCTGAAGGCAGACTGAGGCTGAGGCTGAGGCTGAAGCAGGCTGAGGCTGAGGCTGAGGCTGAGGCTGAGGCTGAGGCAGGCTGAGGCTGAGGCAGGCTGATGCTGAGGCAGGCTGAGGCTGAGGCTGAGGCTGATGCAGGCTGAGGCTGAGGCAGGCTGAGGCTGAGGCCGAGGCTGAAGGCAGACTGAGGCTGAGGCTGAAGCAGGCTGAGGCTGAGGCTGAGGCAGGCTGAGGCTGAGGCTGAGGCAGGCTGATGCTGAGGCAGGCTGAGCCTGAGGCTGAGGCAGGCTGAGGCTGAGGCCGAGGCTGAAGGCAGACTGAGGCGGAGGCTGAGCAGGCTGAGGCTGAGGCGGAAGGCTGAGGCTGAGGCTGAGGCAGGCTGAGGCTGAGGCTGAGGCTGATGCAGGCTGAGGCTGAGGCAGGCTGAGGCTGAGGCCGAGGCTGGAGGCAGACTGAGGCTGAGGCTGAAGCAGGCTGAGGCTGAGGCTGAGGCAGGCTGAGGCTGAGGCTGAGGCAGGCTGAGGCTGAGACTGAGGCTGAGGCTGAAGCAGGCTGAGGCTGAGGCTGAGGCTGAGGCAGGCTGAGGCTGAGGCCGAGGCTGAAGGCAGACTGAGGCTGAGGCTGAAGCAGGCTGGAGCTGAGGCTGAGGCAGGCTGAGGCTGAGGCTGAGGCAGGCTGAGGCTGAGGCCGAGGCTGAGGCTGAAGCAGGCTGAGGCTGAGGCTGAGGCACGCTGAGGCTGAGGCAGGCTGAGGCTGAGGCTGTGACTGCGACTGCCGTTGCCACTGCGACTGTCATCGCGAATGCGACTGCGACTGCGAGAAAAGCAGAATTCTACAAGTGGAGTCCCATCTGAATCTTAAGGGGAATGCTTCCAGATATGCTCCTACACATCGCTGTTAGGTTGCTTTGCCGGGATAATTCTCTGCGGCGGGCGTCTGGGCGGGGCCACTATCTGCAGAGCCAGCCCGTGCCGCTCGCTGGCCCCGCTCGGGCTGCATTCTGAGCGCGGGGCGCGGTCCGCCCCGCCCGCCGCGATCGCCACCGCGCGTCGGTGACAACCCATAGGGCCCGCAGGACTGCGCGGTCGCGCTCCGCCGGGAGACGCGCGAACGCGCGGGGCGCAATTGGTCTTCGCAACTGCCGTAGCCTCAGTTCCGGCTGCAAGGCGGATTTCGCAGACGCGTCGTTCACGCTCGCCCCGGGCCCAGAAGACTCAAGGGTTCCTGGAGAGCCAGGCGAGCCCAAGGTCGGGGCAAATGGCAGGCCGTCTGCAAGCGGGCGCCAAATATAGCGCCATCCCGCCGCGGAATGCGAACGCGTCGAGCGCGAAGACCGCTTCGGCAAGCGTGCGCTTGAAGACGATGTGGATGGATTGGCGGCTCAGCTCTTCCTCGAAACGCGCGGCGCCGCCCGTCGCGCGCCACGTCGGCGCCTGGAGCTCGTTCGGTGCGGCGCCGTCACTTGCGCCGCCCTCGCCGCGGGGGCGCGTCGCGTTCACTGGTCCGCGAGGCATGCGCCAGCGATGGCAATGGGCATCGCGCGATGGCACAACGCACAACGCAGGGAATCTTCTTTCATGTCCTCGGTCGGGCGCGCATCGATGGGCGACGTCGACGACGATGCTGTTGGCGCCCTTCTAGATCACCAGAGCACACTCGCATCCCTCGTTCCATTAGCCAAGAAGGCTGGCGAAAGAAAGCTGGATCTGCCGGGCCCTTCCCGGGCCCGGCATTCACGGCGGGCGCCGGCGACTTTTCAGTCATGCTGGATCTAGCAGGGTCGAGACCGGCATTTCCAAGCATCGCGCGCATCTTGGGCCCCTGAGCAACATCCCATCGCGGTTGTAGTTTCCGCGGCCCCTCCGTCGCCACAACCATTTCGCGCCTGCGAAATTTTTACAAGCCCACCCAGGATCGCGCGTGGCGCGACTCGCGTTGTCTCCAACATCAGGGGAAACGTCGGTTCGTGGGCCCGCGGCCTGCAATCGGCCCCTGCGAGCAGCTACCTGGTGTGGCTCGCCAGAACCACACGACGGCGCGTTCCAGCGCGGTGGGGCTGGGGGCGCGCGGCGCATGATGTCGCGCCTGCTAGCCACTGCTGTGGGATCGCCCTGGCCAGATGCCCCAGCCCTCCGAGGCCCAGGGCGACTCCGCGCCTTCCAGACGGGCATGGGGGGCGGACACCTCCCGGATCAGAGTCAGCGGCCATATCTGCATCAGGAACGACGTTCCACCGCGGAGGTGCAAGTCTTCCATTTTGGTCGTGGCCGCCTGGTCGCTCGAAGGCCCATTCCACGAACTATTCCCTTGGGGCGCCCCGCGCAGCAGCGGGTTGGCGATGGTGGTGACATTGGAATTTCACGCTGTAGTCACCACCTCTGCCCCGGATACTGGCTCGCTTCCGAGCGACTTCAGGTTTCCGCGATCCACTTGAGGATGGGCGCAGTTTGGGCGTCGGAATCCAGCCGTCGCGGGCCCCCCCCCCTCCTCCTCCTCCTCCTCCTCCTCCTCCTCCTCCTCCTCCTCCCTCCTCCTCCTCCCTCCTCCTCCTCCCTCTCTCTCTCCTCCTCCTCCTCCTCCTCCTCCTCCTCCTCCTCCTCCCCCTCCTTGTCCGCGTCGTCGCAGTACGTGCGCGCTGGCGGGCCCGCGGCGCACCCTGGCGGCCCCGCGTCAACTGACAGCGCGGACTTGCGCCGCCCGGGCCTGGATCGAGCAGGCGGCGCGAGAAACTCCCCCGAATCCGCGCCTCCTTCTTGGGGCCATCTGCGCTCGATGACGCTGTCCCCGCGAATCGGTCGCGCATTTCGCCGGCTTGCTCCCGAGCTCCATAATCGGTCTCTGAGACGTTTGAAAACAATCGCAAGTGCTTCTTCGCCGTCGGGAGTCGCGCGGTCTATGGCGGGCCCCTTGGGACACGGCGTTGCTGCGGCCGCGCCAGAGCCACTGCCGCGCTGGTCAACAGCGGTCGCTGCCGCGGCCGCTCTGGGCGCGCCTCCCCGCTGGCCAGCCGGCGCTGGAACCTCGCGCCCCATTCGCCCGAGCACTTCCCCTTTCTCGGCGTCGGTCATGGGGGCCACCGGCGGATCGCCCGGCATAGCTGGCGCGGCCTGTATTGGGTCCCTGTGACTCACTGCGAGCTGGGCAACGCATTCAGGCCTTCGCCCCTACCAGCTCTTTCTCGGAGCAGGGCCCGCAGAATCAGCGGTGGTCCCCGCGCGCGCTGATCAGATCGCGACGCTGGGCGCGGCCCCCGCGTCGCCCCTCGTCGCGGTCTACGCGGGCCTCGCAGCGCACGTCCAGACTGGTCGCGAGATGTCCAATGCTCGGCGCTGGCTGCTGAACTCCCGCGCGACGTGGGTCGTCGCGCGCCGGCAGCTCACCTCCGCGCAGCGTTGCCGATCCGCCCGGGGCGAGCTGCCGCGAGCGCTCAGGCGGGCTCCGCCTCGAGGAGACCGCGCGCGGTGGTAATTCTCGGGGAACTGCGTCGCCCCCCCCCCCCCCCGCTGCGGACGGAATGGTTTTTTCACCGTGATAGCGGCGGCCCCATCGTCGTCCAGGCCCGCCTCGTCTCCGCCGTTGTCATACCGCATTCCAGGCACTGTAATATCGGCGGCAAGCACATGGTGATCATTGCTCTATCACCTCCACGTCTCCCCAATGCTGATCCGACGTTCCCTGGGTGGAGTTCTGAAGTGCCACCGACGGACCGCGTGCGTTCAAGTGATTCGCGCTCAACCTGGGCGCGTGGCGCCCGGTGGCTGGGTGGTTGGAGCAGTTGCGTAGCACGCTGGGCGCCGACGCGCGGGGCCCAAAACAGCACTGTGGTGGGGAGTTGAAATCGTACCATGTAAAGTCCAGAAAAGTGCGCCCCTGCGCGGGCCATCTCGCGCGTGGCAAGGGTTTCAACGATGCGTTCGGTATGGGGCACGTGGAATCGTTCATCCCCAAGGTGTTCAGATTCTTTGGTCGAGGTGAGCATGATGTATGTTGCGGGTCGGCGTGGGTGCCGCGCATGTCTTCGCCGAGTAGTTATGATGCCAGAAAGTACGCGCGTTGCGACATTACGCGCAATCTTCCCTAGTCCCGTTGGGGGGCTGTTGCTCGTTGCTCCGAGGACGCGCGAGCACTTGTCAGAAAAGCGCTGATCTCACAAGTACATTTCGGAAACAGTGCCTTCACAGCAGGATCCCAACATGGAAAGGGATTGTTTATCGCTGCCTCCACCACGGTGTATGTATCCGATCGCGGACCCGATACACTGACACATGGCAGCATGGATTAAGAGCTCCACAAACTTGACGAGAACTGGTTTGTCCAGGCGCATGTCTGCGCGTGGCATCCGTCTTTGTGGGTGCGGTCAAGCGTCGTGGTTTGAAAATACATGCGCTTCCGTGCGGCGTGCTTCTATGTTTGAACTGATGGGAACTATCCATAGCACCTTTCGAACACATTCCCTTTTGACCGATTGGAAATGCTTCAACATTGCACAGGGAGGTTGGACCTCCCGCGCAGGTTTGTGTAATCTGATCCCGCTTCCGGGATCATATTGCGTACATCCACGGGATCGCGGATGGAGTGTGGGCTCAGTGTTGGAAGTGCAACGGCCATGTAGATCGTGCCAGCAAAAAACGTTTAAACAATCCATCCACGCGAGACTACGACCATCTCCGATACCAAGTCAAAGATGTCGCTGCAAGGTCATATCGCGGATCGCTGCCAGATGTTGAACATATGCGCACAAGGATGTAGTGGTGATTGGCGAGGAATCTACTGGTAGCGACATATTTTCCTCTCGGATAGGCGGCGCGGTTGTGCGGCGTCACGTTGGGTGTGCCCACTCCGAGCCAAGACAGCCGAGGAGCGCGCTAGATATCCCCTGGCCATATCCTTCAAAAGGTAGCGGCCCCCCATCGGCGATCAGTTGGCGAGTTGGGGCCGGTGCCTCACCCCCCGAACCTATCCCCCCCGTGTTCGCCATCGCTCGGGCGCCCATTCCCCGTTCAATCTTCGATGTCGCGCGTGTTTCGTTTTTGGCTCGATGATCCAGGATGCTCCTCGCTGGTCCTCACCAATTCTAATGTATATCTATTGCGAGTATTATTATCACGATTCGTATGATCCGTTTCCTATTGTTAATATATCTATATATATATATAAACAAAAAAACGAACGAACGATGCCAAGCTCAACGTTCGCTGCACATGAGGCGCCGAGGCCGCGACGGTCGGCAGGCGAGGGGCGGCGGTCGGAGCTACGCCGGGGGAGGGGGGGGGGGGGGGCGAGGAGCCCGCGAGGCAAAGAGGCGCCCCCAAGGATTTGTTCGGATCTTTGTGCGCTGGTCGTCCGCTTGGCGTCCTCCCGCATGCTGCTCCGCTTTCCTCCTCTTCCGCCTGCTCATGCGCCTGCTCCTGTTCCTGCCACGGCTCCTGCTCCTGCTCTTGTTCCTGCTCCTCCTGCTCCTGCTCCTGCTGCTGCTGCTGCTGCTCCTCCTCCTCCTTCTCTTCCCGCTTCTCCCGCTGAACCAGCTGCACGCAGCCACAATTTCCCGCATGGAAGCGCAGGACACCGACCAACAACAAAAATCAGTACCAGACACCGATCCGAAACCGAAGACTGCGGCCACACACTCCTCGAAATGGGGCCCCTTCCCACTGAAGCATAGCAAGCGATTTCTCCGCCGCCACCTTCCGAGGATGGTCCTCCTGCTCCTCTTCCTCCTCCTCCTCCTCCTCCTCCTCAGCCTCCACCTCCCTCGCTCTCCGTCCAAGATGTCCCCATGGGGCTCCCAAGAGGCTTCGGAGGCACCCAAGAGGCCCCTGGAGGCCCCCAAGGATGCCTCCAGGAAGGCCTCTCGTTCACGACCGAACGACCGAAGCACGGCGGCGGGATCGGCCAAAGCCACCACATCCGCCGCACCTGTAGCCTACCAGAGGGGTGCTTGGCGTGCTGGATTGGTAGGTATTCGTCGGGCTCTCCTGAATTCGTCCCAAGC
>CAUYUJ010005557.1:198380-215880 GCA_963575745.1 Prorocentrum cordatum
AGCCATGGCGCCTCGGCCTTGTGTTAAGTCGGGCCTGTCCTCCTACAGGCGGCTTTTGGGCGAAATATCAAAAATAGCCCCCCCCCAAAAAAATACCCCAAAATTGCCAAACAAAATACTCAAAACATCGTCCCCAGGCTATTCTACTGTTTTTGAACATTCCCCCCGTGGAGGGACAGGCCCGACTTACAGTGAAAACGTGTAGTAAGGACGCGTGGCAAGGACGCCAGACCCCTGGAGGCCGGAGCTGAGGCATTCTGGCCTGCGAAAGTTGCCAGGGACGGGCCGCAGAGGCTGAGGCAGGCAAGGGCCCCAGGGCACCCTTGAAGAAGTCGTTCGTCCTTACTATGCGCGTTGACCGTAAGCCTCGTGGCGCCCCGCCCGGCCGAGCCCACGACGCCCTCCTGCCCGCACTGCCCCCCCTCGACCACGTGCGCGGCGCGCGCGCCCTTCGGGCGCGGCGCGCCGACGAGGAGGGCCGGGAGGAGGGGCGAGGCGCGCGCGGGGGGGGGCTGCCGGGAGCCCTCGCCATCGCCCGGACGTCCCTTCCTCCTGTGCTTTTTCCGGTTCCGTGCGTGGCTTTGGTCGCCACATGATCGAGGATGGGCCTCGATGGCTCTCGCCGAGGAAAAAAAAATGCACACGTCCGAGCGATGCCAGGGAGCGTGCCCACGGAGACCCGTGGCTCGTCGGCGGCGGGGCGGAGGCAGTCCGCACCAGCGTGGGGCGGGGCTCCTCGGGGCAGCCGAGAGGCGAAGTGTCCGGCGCGCAAGAGAATGAGAGAGAGAGAGAGGCGAGGACGAGGGCGGCCGCGCGAAGGGTGGAGGGGGAGGAGGCCCACAGAAACGGAAGGGGGAGGCACGAACTCTTGGAGATCTCACGGCCCCAGCACCCCAAGTCCTCGACCCCCTCTCTTGGGCGCGCCCGAGGGTGTCGTGCCTCGTTCGCCTGCTGACGGGGGTCTGGCTTCGGGGGCCAGGATCCGCGAAGGGCAGACTGAGGGACGCACCTGTTCTGAGAAAAAAAAAACCGCCCAGGGCCGAGAAGTGTCAAAAAGGACCGCACCCAAGAAAAACAGGGAGGACATGATGTATGGTAAGCTACGGCCCCGAGCACAGAACAGGCAGGGAATTGAGCTCACCCTTGTCTGACCCCCAGCACGCTGACCCTCACGAGCAGGCGAAAGGGTGCCCCCCCCCCCCCCCGAAGTCCGACAGGCGCACCAGCCGGATTATCACGGAGCCCTCCACCTCGTAGGGCGCTGGGTAGAGCAGCTTGGACTGGCTGAGGATCTCGATGTCCTCCTTCGTCGCGGGCCAGAGCACCTGAGGCCCGGGGCCTGCCACCGCCCTGCCCCCGCCCAGCAGGACGGGGCAACGACGAGGACAGCTCCGTCCCAGAGCGCCCCGGACGGCTCTCAGAGCCTTCGGGAACGCTCTCGAGAAGCCCTGACTCCGGATCCGCCCTGCTTTGGGGAAATTCGTAAGTAGGGCCTGGAATTTCCGCCTTACTTTTCAGGCCCCGCTGATGCCAATTTCCGCCCTACTTTTCTGTTGCTGTTTCCGCACTACTTCTGTGGATTTCCGCCCTACTCTACGTTGGGTGCAGAAATTTCCGCCCTACTTTTTCGGCTTCTCATCGGTGGATTTCCGACGCAATTTTAAGTTGGGAAAAAAGCCAAAGTAGTGCGGATCTGGAGTCAGGGAGGCCGCGGCGCCCGATGCGTCCTCCAGAAGCGCGGGATCTCAGAGATCCTCGAATGTTTTCCTCACCCGATGCTGCCCTCGTCCTGGCTGCGTCCTGGCCAGCCCTACTCCCTCATCGCCCCTGCTTCGGGAGCACAAGAGCCACCCTCCCCATGAGCACCCCGGAAAGCGCAGCCGCTTCGCAGACGCACCCAAGAAAGGACGCGGGCAGGGCAGGGCCGTCTGGTCAGCGCCCAGGGCCGCTGAGCATACACGCCGATTGTGGGAAAAGATGAAGCCAGCACGAGGATCAAATCGGGCGAGGATCAGTCGAGAATCTCCGAGATCCGGCGGCTATGCAGGAGGTCTCGGGCGCCGCGGCCTTCTCAGAGCGGCCTGGAACGCTCTGAGAGGGCTCCAGAACGCTCTGGAGCGGACAATCCTCGCCCTGCCGTCCGAGGGGGGTCGGGAAGGCTGCTCCTCCCCCTCCCCTCCCCTCACGGGAGACCAAACGGCACCGAGACCGCTACTCCCTGGACCTCCCGGGGAGGGGTGCGTTCTTTTGGACGCCCGAAATGGGCACGGAAAGAATGGGTACGATGCCCAACAACAAATGTTGTCCCAAACCAACAGCGGCCGCTGTTGGGCAGGCGGCCTTCTGTCTCGAATGGACGCAGGCCGCGGCGGCGTGGACGGCGAATCCGGTTCAAAACGAACCAGAACTGCTGCTGGGCATTGTACCCCTTCTTTCCGTGCCCATTTCGGGCGTCCAGAGTTCCGACCAGGACTTCGGGGCGAATCCGGCAGTGGCGACGAAGGCCTCCCAGGCGGCCCAGAAGGGCGGCAACGAGCAAAGGGCAGCGGTGTGGGTACCGCTTCCTCCTCTGAGCTTCTCCTCCCCCTCCCTGCTCGAGCTCCGTCTCTCCCACCCCCCCGCGCCTCTTCCCGCCATCGCACGTGTGTTTTTGTTCGGGGGGGGGCTCGATGATCCACGATGCTCCTCGATGGCCCTCACCGAACAACGGGGAAGCATAGAAAAATAACAAACAAAACAAACAAACCCAAACAAACCAAAACAAACCACAACACACCAAACCAAACCAAACCAAACCAAACCAAACCAACCAACCAACCAACCAACCAACCAACCAACCAACCAACAAACATACATACATACATACAAACAAACAAACAAACAAAACGCCCACGCCCGAGCGATGCCAAGCCTTTGGCCGAGCAAGGCCCCCCCCCACCCCCTCGGAGGGCGGCCTCCGTCGTCCCCTGCCGGCCCTCCCCCCTGCCCCTGCTCGCGCTCCTTCTCTCCCTCTCCCTCTCCCTCTCCTCCTCCTCCCTCTCCTCCTCCACCTCCTCCTCCTCGCCCTCCTCCCTCCTCCTCCTTCTCCTCCCTCCCTCCTCCTCATCCTCCTCCTTCCCCTCCTCCTCCCTCCCTCCTCCTCCTCCTCCTCCTCCTCCTCCCCTCCTCCTCCACCTCCTCCTCCTCCTCCTCCTCCTCGTCCCTCCTCGTCACGTCCCGTCCTCCTCCTCCTCCTCCTCCTCCTCCTCCTCCTCAATTCCTCCTCCTCCCCCTCCACCCCGCCACCCCCTCGTCGTCGTCCTCGTTCTTGTCCTCGTCGTCGTCGTCGTCGTCCTCGTCCCCGTCCTTGTCAGTCCTCGTCGCCGTCGTCCTCGTCCTCGTCCTCGTCCTCATCCTCGTCGTCGTCGCTGTCGTCATCGCTGTCGTCCTCGTCCTCGTCCTCGACCTCGACCTCGACCTCGACCTCGACCTGTTCCTCGTCCTCGTCCTCGTCCTCGTCCTCGTCCTCGTCGTCGTCGTCGTCGTCGTCGTCGTCGTCGTCGTCGCCCCCCGCGCCCAAGCCAGAGCCCCTTTGGCCGAGCGGATGCCCGGATGCCCCCCCCCCCTGGACTGCGGGCGCCGCCCCAGGGTCGCTCGGGATGCGCCCCAGCCGGGGAGGCCGCCCAACGTGGGCGAGCCGATTGCCCGACGGCGGTGGGGGGCGGGGGGGGAGGGAGGGCAGAAGGAGGGTCGAGCGCGAGGGAGAACGGAGGAGGGAGAAGGCAGCGGGGAGGAGCGAGGGAGGAGGGCGGCGGAGGCAGGGAGGGAGGAGGGAGGGGCGAGGAGGAAGGAGGGAGCAATGATCAGGGACGGAGGGGGAGGATTACAAGTTGTTGCGTTTCAAGGGCATACGCTGCATTGCCACTGTTGGGCCGGAACTACCTATGCAACCTGACCCAGGGTCAGGCGACGGGGGATGTAGTGTGCCCTGGGGATCCGATCGCGTAGCTACTCGACGATGCTCGAAGCCTGGGCTTTTCTCGGAAGAGCCCAGGCTGAGAAATCGGCGGCCCTCCTCCTCATCCACCTCCTCCTCGTTCCGGAGAGCCGCCGATGTCGCAGCTGACCACCCTCAGATGCCCGCTCCAGATCGCCACTCCAGCCCAGATACTTGGGAAAGCCCAAACGCATCCCCAAGGACGCCGCAATCACCCCCCTGTGCGTTGCCACAGCGGCCACAGCTCCAGCGACGGTACGCGCTCACACCCAGCCTGTGGTCGACTCGACTCACGACAGCCCCCTCTTCAGGGCACGTGTGCTCTGGCCCCACCGAGAGGCCCACGCCCCTGGCCGCCCGCCTGGCCCGTGGTCGTGCGGCTGCGCACCACCACGTCCTTCTGCGCCTGCGCCCCCGACAGCGCGCCGGGGTCGCTGATCCTCAGGGCCGCGGGCGCCGTCGCCGCCGCCGCCGCCGCCGCCGCCGGTGCCGCTGCCGTCGGCGTCGTCGCCGCCGTCCTCGCCGTCGGCGCCGCCGCCGTCGTCGCCCTCCCCGTCGCCGCCGACGCCGCCGTCGCCACCGTCGGCGCCGCCGTCGGCGCCGTCGGCGCCGTCGGCGCCAGCGGCCGTCGCTGCCCTCGCCCGTCCTCAGAGCGGCGGGCGCTGCCGGCACAGGCGGCGCAGCCCCGCCGCCGGGGGCGCCGGCGTCCGGCGCGGGCGGCTCCCAGGCCGCGGGGTCGAAGGCCTCGCCGCCCGCGCGGCCGTCGAGCCCCTGCTCCCGCAGGTGCTCCTCCGAGGGCGACGGCGGCGGCGGCGGCCGAGCCGACGGCGGCGGCGGCGACGACGAGGACGAGGACGAGGACGACGAGGACCAGGACGAGGACGACGACGACAGCGGCGACGACGAGGACGAGGACGACGAGGACGGCGAGGACGACAGCGGCGCCCGCGGCGGCGGCGGCGCCGATGACGACGCCGACGGCGACGATGCTGACAGCGGCGGCGACGACGCTGACGACGCCGACGACGACGGCGACGCGTTGGCGGCGACGGCGGATCGACGATGACACCTTGATACTCTGGTCTCTCTCTCTGTTGCCCTTCTCCGCGACGGCACGGCCACCTGCACGGTGCTAAGGCACCGTCGGCGGCATCGGCAGACCGCAGGGTTCCGAGGGCCCCTGGAGTAGACAAGCGCGCTCCACGACTCGCAAAGTAGCTACTCGCAGATGGCCTGGATCCGCCGCGGGGGATTTACCGTCCATCACACCGAAGCAAGCATGTGTTGTCCTGACGTTGGCGAATCGGCATTTTGCGAGTAGTGGAAAAGGGCTCAGGCGACGTTGTCCTGACGTTGGCGAATGTGTTGTCCTGACGTTGGCGAATGTGTTGTCCTGACGTTGGCGAGTCGGCATTTTGCGAGTAGAGGAAAAGGGCTCCGGCGATGGAGGCCCAGGAGGGCCCCACAGCCGCCCGAAACACCTCCAAGACGTCGCCGTCGCCGTCGCAGACCAGGACGGCGCCGCACGAGCCTGCCAGAGAGGCCCGCTCGCGACGAGACAGACGCCGGGGCCCGGGAAGTCAGGCGCGGCTCCAGTCAATCTCGGTCGCCAGGGAGGAGGACGACGACTGACGTCAGCGGCGGCGACGACGACGACGACGACGACGACGCTGAGGGGTCCTCGATGCGGCGCTCGACCCTGCGCAGATCGCGGTGCCTGTGGGGGCCGACGATGATGTCCATACTCCCCTCCTCATTACTCATCATCGTCTTCCCCACCACAACCGCCACCACCACCACCACCACCACCATCATCATCATCATCATCATCATCATCATCATCATCATCATCATCATCATCAGCATCATCATCATCATAATCATCATCACCACCATCACCATCACCAGCATCATCACCATCACCATCACCATCACCATCATCAGCATCAGCATCACCATCACCATCATCATCATCAGCAGCATCACCATCATCACCATCACCATCATCACGATCATCATCACCATCACAATCGCAATCACCATCATTATCATCACCATCATCAGCATCACAATCATCATGATCATTGTCATCATCGTCATCGTCGTCGTCATCGTCATCGTCATCGTCATCGTCCTGATCATGATCATGATCATGATGATCATCATCATCATCATCATCATCATCATCATCAGCACCATCAACATCATCATCATCATCATCATCATCATCGTCATCACCTTCACCGTCATCGTCATCAGCATCGTCATCATCATCATCATCAGCATCACCGTAATCATCATCATCATCATCATCATCGTCATCATCACCTTCATCATCATCACCATCACCATCATCATCATCATCAGCATCATCACCATCAGCATCATCATGAGCATCATAATCGTCGTCATCGTCATCGTCATAATCATCGCCATCGTCATCATATCATCATCATCACCATCATCATCAGCATCATCAGCATCACCACCACCATCGACAGCACCATCGCTATCTCCATCACCAAAAATATCGCCATCACCATCATCACCATCATCATCACCATCATGATGCTGATGATGATGATGATGATGATGATGATGATGATGATGATGATGATGATGGTGATGATTGTGATAATGCTGATGAGAATACTGATGATGATGATGCTGAGAAGCAGGAGGACGAGGACGAGGACGAGGATGAGGATGATGGTAGTGGTGATGACAATGATGATTATGATGATGCCGATGATGATGATGCTGATGCTCATGATGATGCTGCTGCTGATGATGATACTGGTGATGATGATGATGATGATGATGATGGTGGTGGTGGTGGTGATGATGATGCTAATGATGATGCTGATGATGATGATGATGATGATGATGATGATGATGATGATGATGATGATGATGATGATGCGGATGAGGATGGGGATGGAGATGAGGATGATGATTATCATCATCGTCCGATCATCTACTCATCCCATGTCCTCCTTCTCCTCCTTCTGTGCCTCTTCCTTTCCTCACTCCCCACTCCTCCTTTTGGCATGAGGGGGAAGGGGGCCTGAGGGAAAAGGGTTTTGGAGCCGAGGGGCTTGCCCCAGGAGCAACCTTGCATCCAGAGTCGTTCCCCAACGCTTGGAGGGACCGTGGGGGCCCCCAAAGCCCGAAAACGACGAAAACCTTCAGGTCTCGTTCCCCTCTGATTCTTCTCATGGCTCCTCCTCTTGCTCCTCATCCCTCATCCTCACTTCCTCTTCCCGCATCTTCCTGCCCTGCCTGTCGAGGTCGGCTGGAGGGACCGTGGGGGCCCCCAGAAGCCCGAAAACGACGAAACCTTCAGGGCTCGTTCCCCTCTGCATCGTTTTCCCTCATGGCTCCTCCTCTTCCTCCTCATCCTCTTCCTCTCTCATCCCTCATCCTCTTCCCCCTCTTCCTCCTCTTCCTCTTCCTCCTCTTCCTCCTCTTCCTCCTCATCCTCTTCCTCATCTTCCTCCTCCTCTTCCTCCTCATCCTCCTCCTCTTCCCGCATCTCCCTGCCCTGCCTGTCGAGGTCGGTGGTGGTGTCCACCGGCCCGGGCTTCGCCGGCCCGCCGCCGGCGGAACCTGAGAGGAGGCGAGCAGGAGGATGGCGGCGACGACGGACAATCACGGATAGCAGGAGGATAGCAGGAGGATAGCAGGAGGATAGCAGGAGGATAGCAGGAGGATCACAATCACGGATAGCGCGATAGCAGGAGGATAGCAGGAGGATAGCGGCGACGACGGCCAGCGACGACAAGCGACGGCAGCACCGACGGACGACGAGAGACGACGGCGGCTGATGCCGGAGGGGCGAGGGGGGGGAGGCAAACTAGGTGCGCTCGCGCCATATCTGGCATCCGACCCCTCCCACCCATCCCTTCCCATTGCGCTGCCCTCCCCTCTATCCACCGATGGGTGTCGTAGCAGACCTGGAACGCCCACAGGACCCCGTATCGGGTTATGCGCAACATGAAGGTCGAAGCTGTAAGCATCGGAGGAAAGTGTGGCGGACGAGCAGGAGGATGAGCGGGAGGACGAGCAGGATGAAGAGGCGGAGAAGGGAGGAGGACGAGGAGGGACTGCGTCAGCAGGAGCGGGAGGAGCAGGAGAGCCAGGGCAGGGGCAGGGGAGGGCACATGGAAGGGGGCGACCAAGACGAGGCAACACTCGGATCCATAAATTTGTGGCCCGCGCTGGGGCGAGAGCGCCGGTCGGACCGACGGGAGCAGAGCGACGACCCTGAAATGAGGCCGACGCTGCAGCGAGAATGCTGTTTTTCGTAGCAGCAGCACCGGGAACAAGCACGACTGACACATGTTTGAAAAATTCGGTGTAGCACACCATGCGCGGCGAGGGCCGGACATTTTTGTTCCTCCTGACGGCTTGAAACACACTGACGGCTGCAACGGAGGGAACTGCACCCGACCTGAAAGAAAAAACCCTTCTAAGCCGGCCCCTTTAAGCCAAGAAAGTAAGAACCCTTCCAGGCAGAGCCTAGGTAGGGAACTGACGACTGCAACGACGGGAACTGCACCCGCCCTGCAAAAAAAAACGAGGCAGACTCGTCCGACATGACCCCACATGTGGCACGAGCGGAACCACAGCCCTCTGCGAGGGCGAGAGATGTGCGCACACGCTGGACGACACGGCGGCACTCCGCGAGGCCAGCGAGGCGGTGTGAAGAGATGCTGCAGGAGGTGCAAGACAGCACCGTCGAGCTCGGACAGGGCTCCACGGCGGCAGGCTGAGGAGGAGGAGGAGGAGGAGGAGGAGGAGTAGGAGGAGGGGGAGGAGGGGGAGGAGTTGAAGTACTGAATCAGGCCTTCAGTGTCCACTTTGACGCCTTCACAGTGTAGATTGTGCTAGGGGGGGAAGGCCCCTGCGCACGCAGCCCCACCCGCATTGCCCAGCTCGGGTCGGGCGAGAAGCGCACTTGGCAGCGAGACCACGAATCTGGCCTCCACTGCTGTGGCATTCACACCTCGTGCAGATGAGAAGAGGACCGAACTGTCCGAGCAGGGAAAAGCGATGGCGCGATGCTCGAGCTCGTCCTGATGAGCAGCGTGAGCTACAGGATCCCTGGAACACACACCTGTTGGAGGCTGGGCGGAGACACGGCTTCCACGCAGGCAGTGAACACAGCCCTAGATACCTCCCCAGCGCTGCCACTCGTGACCGACGAAACGGCTGTGGCAGAAGGTTGATGTGTGTTTTCTCCCCCTCTCTCTCTCGTTCTCTCTCTCTCTCTCTCTCTTATTAGTTTTCGTTACTTATTGATTGTTGTTTTGTGTGTCTCTCGATCTGTATATACACATATAGGTATACACACACGCTATTCAGTCGCGGACAAATCGATATCGGGCCAGCGGTGCAAAACGCGTGCCGCCATGCGCAGAGCGTCGCCAGCAAAACGGACAAGGCAATCCACCTCCTCCAAACGAATCGCGCTGGAAGGATGAAGCGACGTGGCCGTTTTCGCAGACACATCTGCATGGTGATTGACCTGCCTGCGCCACCATTGCTCAGCATCGATCCCAGCTTCGTCCGCGGTTGACTGTAACTTTAAAGCGCAATTCAATAGTGGCTCTTCCTCGAATATTCACCCATACACCAGAAATCACGAAAACTGCTCGACGTTAGGGCGGCAGGTTTGCTTCACAACGCTGTTGCAATCGGAAAAACATGACAGTCGGCCGAGCTGGGCACCGAGGCCCAAGTGACGCAACTGATCTCAGCCGACTGAGAAGTCTGGGGATATGGAGCCCAGATGGGAGCGCGAAACGCAGCAACCATGCCACCAGCTTCGTCAACTTGGACGATGCGGGCAGCCTGGGACGCCTCCCCGACGGGGTGTGTGGTGCAACTGCCGCCAACGAACGGGGATCCCCAAAGCTCGGTTCCACGAGCATGGCCAGAAGGATGCAGAATGTCATTCCCGCGCCACACACGGAAAGGACCATCATCCAACTCGGTCGGGGGCCTGCAATACTTAGAAGTCGGCGGGATGGCGGAACGCCCCCAAAATGAAAACGAGCATCTCGCTGCTGTTCTCCGAATCCTCTGTTTGCAACGCAGCCGCGACCGTATCTGGGCTGGCAATCTCCGAGCGAAACGCGACAACGGGCTCGCGGGTGCGCTCCCATAGCCTGTGGAAGATGGCGTCGAGCGCTCCGCAAAAATGGGGAAAACCGTCGACTTGATACCCCTTACATTGGACAAAACGGCCCGTGAAAAAGGTGTCCGTGTCGAAGACCCTGATGTGGGCCTTCTGATGGGCCGTGTACCTCTTGCTGCGAAGGGCTTCGCGAACCATGTCGTACCAGAGATTAAGCAGGATGACCCGCTTCTCCCCAGAACCCCTCCCAACCATCCTGAAATACCAGCCCTTGACCAACAATTTCACCAACGCGGGCGAACCAATTCCGAGCGGGATCGAGAAGCCTCGGCCATCTCGCAGCGTCATAAAACTGTCCACGTGCCACCCCAGCCTGACTGACCTCACTACCGCGACAGGGCCAGCAACTTTCCTCCAGGAACAGGACGCTTGCGACAACAAAACACTATGCCGAGCCTGGCGAATGTGTCAACTCGGGAGCCTATTGGAACGCTCCCGTCTGCCTCAACCAAATCTCTTTGGATGAGCGCACTATCGGCGCAGTCGCCGTGCGCCAGCACGGATCAATGTCTAAAACAGCCGACGTGAACAGGGACTCGAGCTGCGAGGTCGGTCGCACGACCAAGGAAGCTCTCGTGCGCAGACACAGCAGATCCAACTCGCTGATGCCCGTGACTTCAAAGCCATACGAAGCGCATGCCCCAAACCCCGCCGAAAACACTCGGAGGACCTGCTTACGAGAACGGACCTCGCTTTGTCGTCTGAGTCTCTTGGAGGCTCTGCCTAGTTTGGCCAGGCGGGCTGTGAGCATAACGGAACGACGACGACGGCCAAGCCGAACGGCACGGCCGGCCAGAGCTGTAGTCCACACCAAATTGACAGCACTGCCAGAGAAATTGCCTCCGCACTCGCTGACCTGCTCAGCTACAGCAAATCCCATGGCCTTACTATAGGCAACGACAGCGGTCTTGCCCAGAGCGAAGCTGCAGCCGAAGGACGACCCCACAAGCTTACGCAGCGCCTTCGCTCCCTGAACAATCCACCGACCCCCAATCGGCGTGTGCGAGACGCTGTCGTCGTCGCCGTCGCCGTCGCCGTCGTCGCCAGTCCCAAGAGAAACGAACAAAGAAAAGAAACGCCGTCGTAAAAGAAGCGTCGTAATCAAGGCGATTCCCTCCCCTTTTCCCCTCCCTGACGGGGGGGGGCAGAGGGGGTATACGGGGTGGGGAGGGGGGGCAGGGGAGGGGGGGGGTCCTGGGTCAGATTGCCGCCTCCCCGGGGGGGCCCGGCGGCCCTCCCCCCCCCCCCCGGGCGCCTGTCGAGACGGGCGACCAGCGGGTGGTCCCTGTCGGCGGGGGATCTCAAGACCCCCCCCCCGCCCGCGGCCCCGGCTCCGGCCCCAGTCCCGGCCCTGGCCCCGCCCCCCGGCCCCGGCCCTGGCCCCGGGAGTCGGTTTCTCTTTAGATTCAGGCAAGTTTACTTGCATGGCGTTTGCTCCCCCACCCGCCCCGGTCGCTCGTCTTCGCGCTACTACTGTGGCGTGCAATTGCCTTTCGACTTGCGCGATCCCCGCCGCCTCCCCCCCGCGGGTGCAAGCGCAAGGGGCCGTTGGTGCATCAAATCGCTGTGCTTTCTCAAACTTGCATTGGAGTTCTAGCGACGCTTCCTCAAATAGGTTCGGAACGCCCCCCGCCCATTCTGCCATTGCGCGACGAAGCTCCCCTATGCATGAAGCTCCCCTATGTCCCCCTATTTTGCCATTGCGCGCGCAAGTTGCTTCTGGCTTGCTTGGGGCGCGCCCCCCCCCCCCCCCCCCCCTCGTCGATGCAAATCAACTTGCCAAGATCGAACAAGAAAACCGTTTCCGGCCCCGACTCCCCAGACATCCGGCTGCTCTAATTTTTTCGATGCATGGGCCCCGGAGGTCCAGACCGCTTCCCTGGGACCGGTTTTTCGTCTTGAATCGTTTTTTGACGCTCCCGAGGCCCAGCGAGGGCCCCCGGAGGCCGAAAACGGCAAAAAACCTCATGCTCCAATTTTTTGGAGCGTCTGATCTCAGGGTCTGGCCCTGGCCCCAGCCCCAGCTTCAGACCTCTGGCCCCGCCGGCCTTGGCCCTGGCCCTGGCCCCCTAGCTTCGAAGTCCCGAACCGCGCAATGACACACCGCGCGGCGACCTTGACATCCCCCAAGACCTCACCGCGCGGTCCGTCAGCGCACGGCTTTGGGACCTCGGGTGCCCCAGTCGCCCGAGACGACGTCGCCGGAGAACGACCCGGGCCCCAAAACCGTGCGGCGACCCCGAACCCCCACCGACTCACCACACGGTGTGGTCACCACCCCGTTTGGGGGGCCCCGAACTGGCCCCGGCCTCGGCCCCGGCTCCAGCCGGCCCTGAGCAGGGGCCCGCCGCCTCCCAGACGCCCGCCCCCGAGGAGACACGCGGCTCTCCTCCTCCTCCTCCTCCTCCTCCTCCTCCTCCTCCTCCTCCTGCACCTCCTCCTCCTCCTCCTCCTCCTCCTGCACCTCCCCCTCCGCGCCCTGTTCCTCCGCCTACTACTCCTCCTCCGCCTTTTCCTCCTCCTCCCTCCCTCCTTCCTCTCGTCCTCCTCCTCCTCCTCCTGTTCCTCCGCCTCCTCCTCCTCCGCCTCCGCCTCCTCCGCCTCCTCCTCCGCCTCCTGTTCCTCCTCCTCCTCTTCCTCCGCCTCCTCCTCCTCCTCTTCCTCCTCCTCCCGCCCCCTGTCCCGAGCTTGTGGGAAGATCATCAGCTCGTCATTGTTGTTGTCGTCGTGGTGGTCATCGTCGTGGTCGTCGTCGTCCTTCTGGGTCGGCGGCACCAGCCGTAAGGCCGTCACAACAATTGTTGTCACACGGGCCTCGGAAACCGTGACAGACAACCCTTGATCATCGATTTAGACGTCGAAATCAGGATTCCTGAGGGGGAGATCGAGTCGTATCCTTCCTCCCTTCCTGACAAACACATCCTGATGAACGTCGTGGCCATCGAGCAGCCAGCAATCTCCCCGTTCAATTCAAAAGTAAGGGCTCTCCAGCCGGCCTCCTAAACACATATGGGATTCCCCGATGTGTAAGCAAACAGGCACAGGCGAACGTGGACCTGCGGGAAACGGAGCCTCGCGCATCCCACCCCAAGCTCCGACAGAGAGATGTACTCATAGAACTTGCAAGAGCCGAGAGAAACATAAACACGCTGCGAACGGACCGCCTGTCGCCACACAGCGTCGGCAGCACCTCGAAACGAACCGGCCGCCCAATCCCTCCTGGGGTTCTTCTGTTCCCGGTCCAGGGCCAAGGGCCGTCTCGGACGGCCCCAGGTCCTGGACCGGGAGCAGAAGACCCCGACAGGTCTGTAGCCGCCGGTCGAGTTGGTTTCAGCAGACACGCGAGGATGGCCGCAGAAATCTGAGGCGGCAGGCATCCGACAGCTCCCACGAGCGAGAACGTCATGCCCGAGCACTCTCGAGCCGGGTCGGGGAGCAAAGAGATGGTGCCTGCAGCGGAAGCCGCCGACTGAGGACCGCCGACGCTTCACGGGGCGATTTGGACATCCCCCTGATCTCCTCGGCCGGCGGGCGGGGCAGGGGAGAGGCCAGAACGCCGGCGGGAACGGCTCCCGGGCCGCGCTTCCAGAACTGGGCAAACTGCCTGCCTTCAGCTCCTGCACGAGAAAAAAGAGCCCACGGAGCCGGGCCTTTGACGCTGTGAGGCGCTCTCTGCGCTCCCCTGCCCACCCCGACGTGCCACTAGACCTTCCAGTCGGAGCGGCCCTTGGCCGGAGGGGCCGCCGTCGGCGGTCTGGGGAATGGCCACAGCAAAGCGGGCGCTCACCTTGCAACCCTGGCACGTCCCTCCGGAACGAGAGCGTGTGGAGCGCAGTCTGCACGTGAGAGAAAGATCATCCTTCATTCTTCTTTTCATTGCGCTTATTGTGCGTCTTGCCCCACACATCCATATCTTATATTCTCGGAGCGGCCCTTGGCCGCAAGCTCGAGGTCGGCGGCCTCGACGGCCTCGAAGACCCGAGTGTCGAGATCGCCGAGCAGCTCCGCGCCCCCAGCGCCCGGCACTGCGCGGGGGGCCCTCCCGAGCCGCGCGCCCGAGGGGAGAGCCGGGTGCCCACCGATCGGTGGGCAACGGTGCGCCGGCAGGCGGCGCCCTCGGCAGAGAGCCGGGCCTGCCTGCCGTCGAGGGCATGGCGCTCGTGGCGCCTGCCGTGGACGAGCTCGGGCGGGTCTTAATGGGGGGGTCATAAACGGGGGGATCAGAAAAGGTCCCCTTTCGTGCCCCTTTCGGGCCCCTCCGGAGCCCCAGGGGGCTCGTTTAGGTACCGTTTGGGTACCTTTTCGAACCACCCTCGCCACCCCCCCATTTACGACCCCCCCCATTACGCGGCGCCCAGCGCGCGCGGCGGCTGCCCCGGCCACCTGCTGGAACGACGCTCGGGACAGCCGGCCGGGCCGTCTCTACCAAGAGTCGAGCGCCAAACGAGCTGGCGGGGGTCAGCCCCCCTGGTCCCCATCTGAGGGGGGGTGCTCTCCGATGATGGAGACAAGGTCTCTTGCGGCCGCGTCGGCCCAGGGTTGATGTAACGGTCCAGGATGTCCCCAGCACCCCACGAGTTGAAGTCACCCACACGCTCCAAGGCACTGACGGCGAGACTGAGATCCCAATTCCCCCCTTTTGGGGCAGGGCCCAGAAACGGGAAGGCAAGGAAGCGGAGGGGGCCTACGGAAGGATAAGGTATGCAAGGCCGCAAGGCGAGAGTAGTAATCATAATGTGTAGTCGTAGAGGGAGAGGAAGGGGACGCGGCGACAGACGACGGGAGGGTGGAAGGATGAGGAGAGAGAGAGGAGAGGGGTCGACGGCAAGCGAGGCGCGCTCACGCCAGATCTGAGGACGAGGACGAGGACGAGGAGGAAGAGGACGAGGAGGAGGAGGCGGAGGCGGAGGAGGAGGAGGAGAGAGGGGAGAGGAGAATGGCAAGCCAGGTGCGCTCGCGCCATATCTGACATCCTGCCCATCCCACCAATCCTTTCCCATTGCGCTTCTTGTTTCTCTATCCGCGGACGCGTATCAGAACGGACCTGGCACTCCGACCAAAAACACTACCAGTTTATGCGCAGTCGGAAAAAGGGAGCTGCTCACAGAGGAAGAGGGGGAAAAGGTGGCGGCGGATGGGCAGAAGGACAAGGAGGAAGAAGAAGGAGGAGGACGACGACGAACAGCAGCAGCGGGAACCAGAGTGGAAGAGGCGAAACGAGGAAGGCGACAATACTGAGAGAGGACTCGGATTCAGAGAAGTGGTTCGCGCTCGAGCGAGAACGCCATCCTGTAACGAAGGGAGCAACGCGCCGATTTCAAAATGAGGCCAACGCTGCAGCGGGAGCGACTTTGAAGAATTGAACAAAAAACAATCGCATTGACCAAGCACACATGAAACACACACTGCTTTTGACATCCGATGCCTATATGTGTAGAAGACAGCACGCGGAGAGGTCCGAATATCTTCTGGGCAGGGTCGAGGATGAAGGGAGAGAGGGGAGCAGCATTCCTATGTTACGTCATTGGGAAAAAAAAAGGATCGGGAGGGGGGGAGGAGGAGGGCGAGGAGGAGGGGGAGGAGGAGAAGGAGGAGGAGGAGGAGGAGGAGGGCGAGGAGGGGGAGGAGGGAGGAGAGGGGCAGGATCGGGAGGAGGAGGGGGCAGGAAGTGGGCGAGGAGGAGGAGGCGGCAAGACGACGGCGGCGACAGGCGGCGGCAGCGACGAGGAGCCGCTGGCGCCCCCGCCCGCAGGCCAGCCGCCGCCCGCGCCCGCCCCGCCGCCGCCCGCGGCCAGGCGCCGAACGCCAAGCGGCCACGCGGTGGGCCCCGCCCGCGCGCGCGGCAGCGCCAGCCTTCGGCGTGGTGGCCGTCGCCGGGCGCCCGTCGCCGTGGTGGCCGTCGTCGCCGCCGCCGCCCTCGCGCGCCTCGTCGTCGTCCTCGTCGCCGCCGCAGCCGCAGGCGTCGCCGCCGCAGCCGTCGCCGCGGCCGCCGCAGTCGCCGTCGCCGTCGCCGTCCCCGTCGCCGTCGCCGCCGCCGCCGCCGACGCCGACGCCGCTGCCGTGATCGTCGTCGTCGTCGTCGTCGTCGTCGTCGTCGTCGTCGTCGTCTTCTTCGTCGTCGTCGTCGTCGTCGTCGTCGTCGTCGTCGTCGTCGTCGTCGTCGTCGTCGTCGTCGTCGTCGTCGTCGTGTAAACATCGTTGTCGTGGCCGTTGTCAACTGAGTGGGGGGGGGGGGGCGAGGAGGAGGAGGAGGAGGAGGAGGAGGAAAGGGGAAGAAGAGGGAGCAGTGTCGGGAGGAGGGATATGACGATGATGGCGTGGGCAAAGAGGAGGCGGAGGAGGAGCAGAAGGAGGAGAAGGAGCAGGGTGAGGCGGGGTGAGAAGAAGATGGAGAGAGTGGGGCACGAGGGAGCATGAATAGGACGGAAATACCATAGACCCTAGAATCCTCCTCACTCCTCCCCTCTCCCCTCCTCGTCCTCCTTCCTCCTTCTCCTCCTCGTCCTCGTCCTCGTCCTCCTCCTCCCTCTCCTCCTCTTTCTCCTCCTCCTGCTCCTCCTCCTCCCCCAGATGGGAGGATGGATGGATGTCTGGAGCAGGAGGATGGATGTCTTCACGAGGGAAAGCGGCCCTCGGAGCCTGTAGGGCAGTCCTTAAGGCCAAGAGGCAGGAGGATTTGACGCAGGAGGTGGAAGATTGGCAGGAGGACGACGAGGAGACGCCGATGGAGGAGGACGAGGCGACGACGACAGAGCAGAAGCCAGGACGTCGACGAGAGGGGCGGCCGGCGGCGGTGGCGACGACGGGCGGAGGGACGACACCGGACGACGGCCCCAGCGAGCAACAGCGGCGGCGAGAGGGCCGACGACGCCTGGCCGCCAGCGCAGCCGTCGCCATCGCGGCGCCCCCGCGAGCGGGCGGCGGGCGGCGCCCCCGCGCGCCGCCGGGAGCCGAGGAGGGCGGCGGGCAAGGGGCGGCGCGGGGGCGGCGACGCCCGAGCGACAGCGGTGGCCGTCGAGGGGCGAGGGGGGCGGCGGTGGCGATCTCTGCTCGCGGTCGTCGTCGTCGTCGTCGTCGTCGTCGTCGTCGTCGTCGTCGTCGTCGTCGTCGTCGTCGTAGTCGTCGTCGTCGTCGTCGTCGTCGTCGTGGTCGTGGTCGTGGTCGTGGTCGTGGTCGTGGTCGTGGTCGTGGTCGTGGTCGTGGTCGTGGTCGTGGTCGTGGTCGTGGTCGTGGTCGTGGTCGTGGTCGTGGTCGTGGTCGTCGTCGTGGGAGTGCTCGTGGTCGTCGTCGTTGTGGTCGTCGTCGTCGTCGTCGTGGTCGTC
>CAUYUJ010005557.1:218380-230842 GCA_963575745.1 Prorocentrum cordatum
CGCCAGCGCTCTGGGCGTGAAAGGTTCCGAGCGTTTCCTCTTCCATCTTCCCTCTTCCCTCTCGAGGGGGGGGTACCCTCTTCCCTTCCCGCTTTCGTCTTCCCTCTTCCTCTTCCATCTTGCCTCTTCCCTTCTCCCCCTGGGTCTGACCGGACGAGATACAGACTACAGAGGGGACGCACCGCGGGACGAGCCAGGGGTCGCCTCAGGGGACGTGCCTTAGGCATGTCACTGGCAGGACAAGGGACGTGCCCAAGGGGCGTGCCGTCAGGCGCGCCAGGGGACGCGCCATGGGAACGTCCCAGGGGACGCACCAAGGGACGCGCCAGTGGACGGGCAAGGGGAGGCGCCAAGGGACAAGCCAGGGAACGAGCCAGGGGTCGTGCCACGGGACGTGCGAAAGAAAGAAAGCGCCAGGGGACGTGCGAAAAGAAGCGCAGGGAACGCGCCAAAGGAACGTGTCCAAGAACCCGCCAACAGATGAGACAAGAACGCGCCCAGAGGACGTACCAAGGAACGTGCCGCGCGACGTGCCAGGGGACGCGCCAGTGGCCGCACCCAGGGAACGTGTCAAGGAACGCGCCAAGGGACGCGTCACGGAACGTGCCAAGGGACGTTCAAGTTCTGCTTCGTGGTATCAGAGCGAACTCGGCGACAGCAAATCCCTCCCCCCCCAGCCCCCCCCCCAGGATGTCCCCACCCAACGTTCCCCGGTAAATGACCCTGGACCCGCTCTCCCAAGGCTACGATCCCGTGCAAATTACGCCTGATCCGCCTTCCCGAGGCCACGAATCACATTGAATCCGCGCTCCCCGTGTAAAATACACTGGGTCCGCACTCCCGTCGCCACCACCCCTTGCAAATTACGCTGGATCCGCAGTCCCTTCGGTGGCAACCCACGGGAGCCTCCCATACCATCTCGTCGGCTCTTGCGAATCGACACTGATCGACGCCAGTCGACGCTACTTTGACGCTAAATCGACGCTAGCTGACGCTGAATCGGCACATCTCATCGGCTCCCAGACGCTCATCGACGCTAACGAATGAATTGAGGGGGTACGCCAGGCTTCCATGATTTGCTACCGAAGCTCCCCGTGTCACGATCAGTCGTGCAATTTGACGAGTCCGCACTCCCGGGGCCACGCTCCCTGGCAGACTATCTTGGAACCGTGCTCCTGGAGCCTCGTGGGACCTTTGCGCGCCGTGAAGAGGCTTCCACGCGGGGGGCGCGCCATCCTCGAGCGGGCACGCACGTGGTTCACACTTCCTACTCTAACGCGTCCAATGCTGATAACTTACACTTGCGTGTTTGAATTTTGGATGTGCGCTCCAAGACTAGTCTGCTGTGGAGAACTGTATGCAAAAGTCTCTGGCCTCCGGGCGGTGTTCTTTACAATGGGAAACGAGTGCTTCCTGACCCAGTTTTCTTTTCTCAGCACAGCAAGAAAAAAACAACTGATGAAGCCCAATTCGAGCACACGGTCATCGAAGTCGGTGTCCAGACTTGACGCGACAGCTGGGAAGGCTGGAATTCGACTGGGCTGGGGCTTGACTGGCTGGCTACGCCTTCGAGTCCTGCGTTCATGCCGCGTTCTGGACCTGGAAACCGAAGCGGCCGGAGCAGCCGAAGCGGCCGAGCCGAAGAGGCGGAGAGCGTGTTGATACCCAGAACTGGTCATGCACAATACTATATACGTCGTGCCACCATTATTGGGCATCGACACGTTCTCCAACACCTTTTGTTTGCACTGGTGTTTTCTCCGACCGGTGTTGTCATGCCTTTCTGATAGCAACAGATTATCAACTGCCTGGCGCGCACTTCCTACCGACGCAACACATTTGCCAACATTTGCTATGCCATCTCCTAACACCCAACATCTACTGGTTTGTCTAAGTTTATGTGTCCTTCTCATGTTTGACGTTGATCAGACATGAAGAACGGCGTTTGCTGCATCATGGGCGGGATGTGAAACAAAACCAAAAAATAGTCGGCTTAGGCCTGCACGCGACGAATTACGCCTGGCGGACGCAGCAGAAATCGGAGGGGCACAGAAGTGAAACAAAACGGTGGGCCCACAGGGGCAAATATAATGCACCTGCCAGGCGGTGGGGTAGAAAGAGGGGACGAAAACCGAATAACACCAATGCTCCTCCTCCTCCTCCTCCTCCTCCTCCTCGTCGTCCTCCTCCTCCTCCTCCTCGTCCTCGTCAGCGTCCTCGTCCTCGTCCTCGTCCTCCTCCTCCTCCCGTAGCCATTTTGGCTCAAGCCTCCAGGGGCCTCCTCGTGTGGGGCTCCCTGCAACATCGGCCCAAGGTGGTTCGCCAACCATTCCTTTGTGCCCCAGCGCGGGTTCTGTTAGGTTTCCCATCAAAACCTTCATTCACATCGCACTTCTAGTCCTGAAGCCATGTCTTCCCCCTTCTGGCTATGCGCGGCGCCCCGCTGCCCAGGCTGGGTGTGGCCGTGCAGGGGGAAGCGGAGGTGCAAGTATTGCAGGGAGATTTCCCCCAAGGACTCATACTACCCAAGTTCCTCGACTCCTCCCTGGAGTACCTCAGCTACATGGGGGACTGGGACTGGGCGGGGCGGTTGGAAGATGCAGCAGCAGGTGGTGTGGGAGGTGGAGGCGGCGGTGGCGGCGACGTTCAGCAGCAGTCGACCACCGTGCCCCCACCCAAACAGGTCGGGCTCCAAAACACTAAATGGGGTGATCGTGAAAAGTACCGTAACGATAGAGTCTACAAGGCCCAGGTCGATCTCAACATCGCTAAAAGCTTTCATGGGCCAGGCGAGCCAGAGCTTCTTCAAGCCCAGCAGGCCCTCCAGGACGCAAAGGCGACCGCCTTGGCAAGTCGACCCCTACTAGTTCAGGCCAAATCGCTGGCCAGCCAGATCAACATCCATAACAGGAAGTTGGCTACAATTCTTAGCGAAATGGCGGCCCTCGAGGTCTCCATCAAGCAGCAGGTGGAGCGCCACGAGCAGCTCCAGCTCGAGTCCGACTCCACGGCCCAGGAAATCGAAACCTTGTAAGTCTCCTACGCCACCATCTCACGAGCAGCAGCAGCGTCCATGGTTGAGGACCAGCAGGACGACCTATTCACGCACGTCCAGCAAATGCAGCAGGCTACTCTTCATAAACTTCCACAGCTGCCGCCGGAACAACATAATCTCGTCCAATCGATGTTCCTTCAACTATCGGGTCTATTTCATCGAGTTGCCCGCAACAACGCGCCGGCTATAGCGCCCACAGCCCCATCAGCGGCCCCGGACCTCCATTCCGCCCTCGACCCTGCAGGTGCAGAAGGAGCAGGAGCAAAAGCTGAGGAGTCAGCAGGAGAAGCCGCCGACGCGCCCATGGAGGAGGAGGCAGGAGAAGGATCGGTCAGTGTTCTTGCTGCCAGAGTCTCTCTTTGGGTACGGGGTGTCGCAGCTCGTCATCCCAAGCAGCGCGGTGCGGCTATTCCTCTCATCTCCTCCCTCAAGAAGTCCTCAGATAAGGGCCATGCCATGGGAAAAGGAAAACAGGGCCAAGGTGGCAGCGGGAACGGGAAAGGAGGCGACGAGTGCGACCTCCAGGTCCTCGTGGAAGAAGCCCGGGTCCTCGCAGAGTCCGCCCGACCATCCCTCCCAGGTGCAAGTGCGGCGGCAAGCGGCTCTAGTGGAGGTGTTGGGGGTTCCCCGCCCCAAACCCCTGGCCTCCCCCCGCAACCCGTGGAGGGCGGGAGTGCTGGGCGTCAACTTTGATCCGGCAGGCTTCCCAGGCAAGGACGCTACCAGTTGGCAGTGCAAAATTGTTACTATAAATGTGAATTCGTGGAATACTTTCAAGCATGACATCGAGTCGGATAGAATTCTCCAGCATCACGTCCGTTTGCTCCAGGAGACCCACGTTGCTTCGACAGGTGATATTCGGAGTGCAGTGGAGTTCAGCATGGCACGTGGATGGCATGGAGTATTTTATCTCGCGGAGCGCCTCGAGTCTGGAAAGTTTTCTGGAGGAGTCGCAATTCTTGTTCGGATGGGGATGAACTTCGGGATCCAGGACATTAATTTCCCCCTGTAGACATCGAGTGCTTGCCGTCAAGCTTGACATTGAGAATCTGGGTCGTTTTCTGATCTGCAGTCTCTACTTCGAGCCTAGACGGGTCTAGAAGAGTTAAATATGAAGTTGCTTGGTGCCGCCGGTAGTCTCCAGGACAAGTTTGAGTTGCCGCTTTTAGCAGGAGGGGACTTTAACATGGCTGCGAAGCGGCTGATTTACATAGGTGTTCTGCACCGAGCTACTCTGACCCTCTGCGCCCCCCAGAAGTTCACCTACTCAACCCGCAAAAGTAAGACAGCCACCGGTTTCTTCATGCTGTGAGCGGCCATCAAGAGCCAGGTGGAGGGAATCGAGTCGGCTGCGGACTACCTCCTTTCACCTCACCGACCAGTCATTCTTTCGCTAAGGGTCAAGGCTTTGGAAAAGGTGCCAATTTTCGCACTGCCACCTCAACTTCCCACCGAGAGACCATTTGGGCCGGCACCAGAAAGTGCAGACAAGGAAGATCTTGACCGTCTCTTGGATGTGACTTTGGAGACTATCTAAACTACCAGGTCCCCCAAGCGGTCAGCCATGGTTTACTAGATGCCGTGCGTGGTGTCTTCGTCAAGCATTTCGAGCATACCGTTTGTCTGAGGACGAATACCCCGAAGGCCCAAGTCTTCCAGGAGGGGACAGTATCCTAGAGTAAAGCTTGTCCCAGTACAGGCTGTACATCCGAAAGCGCGGAAATCTTGGGCTTCACTCGTCAAGCCAATGATTTGGCTCCAGCACATCTGCCGACACATGATGAAGCGGGCCCAGAAATATCCAAAAATTTCGTCGACCATGTAATTTCCGAGTTCTCCGAGGCACCGGAAGAGTACCAATCGGTACAGACCCTCATTGCAATGCACAATGACACCAAGGCTCTTCTGACCGCCTTGGCCACGCACGCCCAGGCAGGGAGCTGTGGTTCAACAGTGCCCAGGGAGATCTTCACGAAGCATTATGCCGACATCGAGCTCGTCCTCCAGAAGGAGAAGGAGGTTGAGAGGAAGGGATCGGCAGAAGCATGGAAGGGATGGGTGCGAGAAAACCTAGAGGGCATGCCTTCGAGATGGGCCCACAGGTGGACAAAACCAACCGATTTCTGGAAGCCCACGGCCCCCCGGGCCACACTTCCCTCGGCAAAGCCTTCGGCCCTTCTCGACGTGGAAGCTCGGCGTCTACCAGGTATCTGGGAGTCCACGTCCGCGTCATCTCCCCCTTTTGAGGTCGACCCATCAGATGCAGCGCAGCTCCCAGAAATATCGGTCGAACAGTGCATCAGGGTCACCACGCTGTGTTCCCACAAGACAAGTCAGACTTGGGACGGATTCCACCCGAGGAAATACGGGCTCCTCGAACCAGATCAGGTTTTGGTTACCATCAAGCTGTTTCAGCTGATAGAGAGAGAGAGTGGGTAAGATGCCAAGTGTGGTGCTAGCCTTGTACACCACTCTCATTCCCAAGCACAAGCCTGATGATCGAGGTCCAAGTTTTCGTGGAATCGGTTGCCTTCCCTGTCCTTACCGGATATGGTCTAGGTTACGGCAACCTGTCTGTAGAGAGAGGGAGGCAAGGAACTTCGACCCTCTGCTGGCCCACCAGTCAGGCAGATCAATGCTAGAGGTCGTACACCTGCAGTCATTGGCAGCCAAATGAACATGTTTTCGGGATCCTTTCTAAGGGACCTCAGTAACTATTACGAGCACGTCTGTAGAGAACTGGTCTGGTCGAGGGCAAGAAAGTCCCAGTTCTCCCTCGCAGTATTAGCGGTGGTGCTCAACCAGCATGGGTCCTAGCGGTTTTTGAGTTTCTCAGGCCTGGCGCTTGAACTTCAATATCCTCACTTCGGGATCGCAGCGGGTTGCTCATTTGCTACCTTTATCGCGCAGGTGCATTCCTTGCCTCCGCTCGGAGTGGCAGAAGCGGCACGCGGCAGTCACTGCGACGATGTTCATTGACGGTCATCATGGTAACAACACCAGCGACAGCCAGCAGGAAGTAGTCAATCAGCTAACGGCGCCCGCGGCGGCGGATGTGTCCAGCATGATCCAAATCGAGTTGGAGTGCCAAATAGCCCAACGTAAATATGTGATCGTATCTTCCTGCCCCAGGCTCACGGAAATGATGAAAACGAGTTTCGGGAAGTACGCTGGCAGGGCCCTCTCATCGACGCCCAACTTAGGAGTGGATTTCTTCTGTGGGGCCAGGAGAGCCAAAAAACCAAGCCGCTAGCAGGGCGTTTTTCGAAGCTCAAGAAGCGTGGATCCCAGCTCCGTGCCCTGAAGAAAACTGGCGAAGAAGCTCTATGTGTCAGGTCTTCAGGCATCAGGCTTTTACGGTGCAGAGGTCGTGGGGCTCACCTCCCAGGAGCTCAGTGCAGCCCAGACGCATTGCATCTCCCTCGCCGGCAGCTCCTGCCAGAGCCGCTCACGCAGCATATCCCTAGCAGTCTTGGGTGACCCACTTTGGAAAGAGGGGCATGGTCCAGCGATGCAGTGGGCTTCGATCGCATGGAAGTTAGCGAGCAATGGGAGGTTCAGATCTATCCACCCTCTCTCCGAGCTGGGCCGTTTATTTCGCGAAGTCCTTCAGCAGCCTCCTGCCGACTGGGGGGGGGAGAGGGCCAGCGGGTGCAGCAATCTTGAGCCTGAAGCGAATCGATTGGCAACTCTTATCACCGTTCGAGATAGTCGCCGGTCTTGGACGCCAATACGCCCTAACCGATACCGCTCCGAAGATGATCCATGAGCTAATGCACGCTGCCTGGAATCGACGGACGAACAGGTTGGCCGCCGACAGGCTAGGAATCGACCGATCGGAGCAGCTCGATCCGCTAGGTCTGCAATCCCTGTTAGCATCAGCGGAGCTCTCGGTTAGACACAGGAATTTGCTCAGGGCGTTCTCCTGCCAGAGTATTTGGTTAAAGCATAGAGGATGGTGTCTAGGGTATGGTACTGACACAACGTGTTTCTGTGGTAGCGCGCGGGGCGATCTTCACCGCCGGCTGTTCACGTGCCCCCTAACCCAGCATGTGCGCGATGAGTTCGTGTCAACAGAAGGTCTGGATGTTCTCACTCGGCCAGATGTGGTCTCTTATCTACTATTAGGCTTGCAAGTGTGCCCGTCTTTCCCAAGAGCCCCCCCTGAGGGGATTGGACACGAGGAGTATGAATGATGGTCTGAAGACGGATCTCCTCCTGAAGAAGCTCTGAAGGGTGTAGTCAGGTTCTCGCCAGGATGCGTGGTAGAGTAGGTAATCTTCTGCCCCAAAATAGCCCAACAGATGATCATGTCGCAGTGTTGGCAGCTGTAACATACGCACCGCTAGTAACAGAAATTCGAGCAGACTATAAGAGAGTGGTCGGATTGCACTCCCAGCCTCGAGAGACCCTCCTGTATAGGAAGTCGTTTTACGCAGGAATCAAGATGCGTATAGTTGGACTATCCGCTAATGGTGTTTCCCGTGTTAAGGTGGCTGCACATTTAGATCCCACGTCGTTTCCTGAAGGCACAGCCGAATGGTTTGACGCCGTGGGAAACGACAGAGCCGACAAAAATGCCAAGCTAGGTGCTCATTTGCATTAGCAGCCATCGAGTGCCGAGGCTGCTGATCAGGCAAAGACTACCAAAGCCTTGGAGTCCTACCTTAAATTTGTCGCTAGACCTCTCGGGGTTTTCCCAGCTCTGCCCGAACCCCGTGGCCGGCAGGGGAGCCGCTCCAGTCTGAAGAGAGCGGGGCCTCGAAGGGGGGGCAGGGCAGAGTACAGCTACCGCGACGAGATTTTGGGCAAGTATCGACCAGCGACGGCTGGTACGGCGCCAGGGAATGGGGTCAATTCGGCAGGCGGGGGTGCTTTTCCTCCTCCGCCCCACCCCTTCCCCCCCCACCGCCGCGCCCGTATAGCCACTGTTCAGCCGGTGCCCCAAAGCCAGTCTCGTCCATCACCCAAGCCCCTCCCTTGGACGCGGCTTCGGGACCAGCCCATCACCAGTGGAAGTTTATCAAACCAAATTTCTGGACATGTGAAGTCTGCTACAAGCGAAGCTACGCTGAGTTGTCTTCCGTGTAGGAAGTCTGCACTGGCCATAATGCCGTTTTCAGCGCAATCGCCGCAAATCCTCGTTTGCATAGGATTTATATCACATGCCACGACTCCGACAGCTTGATATTCGTATGCAGCACATGTGGTTGCATATGCCAGGGCCAGCGTGCCGAAGGCCTTTTGAAAGAATGCGATGGTAAATACAAGAGCTCCCACAACAGGAACAGTTGGAAGCAAATGTTTACGATATTGCACCCAGACCCCGCCGAAGGCGACGCGAAGGTGCTAGACGAGCTTTTGCGGCTCTCCAGCCTATTCTCTAAGCTGCCTGTCCTCGTGCGTGGCGGGCTTCGAACCCTTAGCGGTACTAATTTAAGTGCTTCGCTTCTTCAAGAACGCCAACCCCGACAGCCGCCAAAGGCGACGCATAGGGGATAGATGAGCTTTAGCCGCTCTCCAGTTTGTTCTAGTCCCAAACCCAGCGCTGAATCCAAGTCCAATCCAATCCTCCTGCTCCGCCTCCTCGTTCTCGTCGTCGCCTTCCTCCTCGTCCTCGTCCTCCTCCTCCTCCTCCTCCTCATTCTCCTCCTCTTCCTCCTCCTCATCCTCCTCTTCCTCCTGGTCCTCGTCCTGGTCCTCGTCCTCCTCGTCACCCTCCTCCTCCTCCTCCTCCTCCTCCTAGTCCTCCTCCTCCTCCTCATAGTCCTCCTCCTCCTCCTCCTCCTTCTCTTCCTCCTCGCCCTCGTCTCTGTCCTCGTCCCCGTCCTTGTCCTCGTCCTCGTCCTTGTCCTCGTCCTCCTCCTCCTCGCCCTCGTCCTCGTCCTCGTCGTCGTCCTCGTCCTCGTTCTCCTCCTCTTCCTCCTCCTCGTCCTCCTCCTCGACCTCGTCCTCGTTCTCGTTCTCGTCGTCGTCCTCATTCTCGTCCTCGTCCTCGTCCTCCTCCTCCTCCTCCTCGTCCTCCTCGTCCTCCTCCTCCCCCTCCTCCTCGTCCTCGTCGTCCTCCTCGTCGTCGTCCTCCTCCTCCTCCTCGTCTTCGTCCTCGTCCTGGTCCTCGTCCTCCTCCTCCTCCTCCTCCTCCTTCTCCTCATCCTCGTCCTGCCCTCCGCCTCGTCCTCGCCCTCGTCCTCGTCCTCCTCCACCTCCTCCACCTCCTCCTCCTCGTCCTCGTCCTCCTCGGCCTCGACCTCGGCCTCCTCCTCGTCCTCGTCCTCGTCGTCGTTATTGTCCTCCGCCTCCTCCTGCTCCTCCTGATCCCCTCAGTCCTCCTCCTCCTATCCTCCTCTTCCTCCTCCTCCTCCTCATCCTCCCCCTCCCCTGGTTCCCCCTCCTCCTGATCCTCTCTCCTCTTCCTCCTCCTCCTCCCTCCTCGCCTCGTCCCGGTCCTCGCCCTCGTCCTCGGTCGTCCTCCTCCAAACTCCTCTACGACTCGTCCTCGTTCTCACCTTCCTCCTCCTACGTCCTCCTCCTCGTCCTCGTCCTCGTTTTCCTCCTCCTCCTCCTCGTCATCCTCCTCGTCATCCTCTTCCTCCTGCTCGTCCTCGTCCTCGTTGTCCACCTCCTCCTCCTCCGCCTCCTCCTCCTCCTCGTCCTCGTCCTCGTCCTCCTCCTCCTCCTCCTCCTCCTCCTCCGAATTTGTAGGTTGAGAGATGCTGGCCACGATCCCTCTGTGCATAAGGCATGCATCAAGTGCAGGCAGTGTGGGCTGAGCTATGGCCTGAAAGGCCAGCTTGCGAGCTCCTGGCCCACGCCGTGTAAGCCCCGTTGTATCATCCAGCAGCGCGTTCAGCTGCTTGCGCCGCGGGAGGTGAGGGGTGACTCTGGCGCTGACCCCGCCCCTGATTTTTTGGGGCCGTCGGACTTGTGTGGGGGTGCCCTGGATCACCCGCTGGCCGACCGTTGTGGAGTTCTGTTCTGCACGGTCTGTGGAGGATTTTGCACTGTTGCTCCTCCCCGCATCCTGAAAGGAGAGTGCGGAGACCCCGCGCGAGGGCCATGCCCCTCGAAGGCGGGGCGCGAGGTGCTGTCGCGCCTGTCCAGGGGGCTGCCACCAAAGTCGGGCACCACGTTCCCTGATCGGGCATGAATGTGAATGTGCGGCCTGCCTAGAGCAGGACCCCCGCCGTAGATAGAATTAGAATTAGAGTTACTCTTTCTCCTTCTCGCCCTCCGCCTTCTGTTCGTCCTCGTCCTCGTCCTCGCCTTCGTCCTCGTCCTCGTCCTCCTCCTCCTCCTCTTCCTCCTCCTCCTCCTCCTCCTCCTCCTCCTTCCTCCTCTTCCTCCCCTCCTCGCTCCTCCTCCACCTCCTCCCCGACTCCCTCGTCCTCCTCCTCTTCCTCCCCCTGTTCCTCCTCCTGCTCCTGCTCCTCTCCTCCTCCTCCTCCTACTCCTCCTCCTCCTCCCCGCCTTCCCTCGTCTCTCCTCGGGGGGGGAAGTAGGGAAGAGTGAGGAAGAAAGAAGAAGAAAGAGGGGGAAGGGGAAGAGGAAGAGTAATAAGATGAATAATAAAAGAGAGAAAGAGGAAGAAGAATAATTATTAAAGGGGGGGAAGAAAAGTGACAATCCCCCCCCTTCGGGGGTGCCCGTGCGAGGCGGCAAGCCTCCACGTTGCCGCCCGCCGGGCTGCTCGGCGCGGCGGCCGCGGTCGCGGCGGTGGCGAGCGGCGCGCACTTGGTCTCCCAGTGCTCCAGCACCTCTCGGGGGAGGAGGAGGAGGAGGAGGAGGAGGAGGAGGAGGAGGAGGAGGAGGAGGAGGAGGACCCATGTAAACCCAAGAGTCATCAACGATGTTGGAGTCGACCGTCCCTCCAAGCTCCCTCTTCATAGGCCCCATACAGGGGTTTAAGCTCATTGAGGGAATTGCCTCGTTGGAAGATACGTTTGAAAACCCTGAAGCATGCCAAAACGTTGTTCTCGGGACTCCAACGCCACGGATCTACCTGACTGTTGCGTATTGGCGATCCTGAATAATGCCATAACGCCATTCCTGGGGACTTCAACTCAGCGAATCAACATAACTGTTGCACCCGCATAATCCTGAATCCTTTCAAACCACCATTTCTGGTACGCTAATGATGGAGATCCCTGAAACTCTTCCAACATTTGTAAGCGAATGTGCGCGGCGCTACGGCGAGAACCACACTGTGACAAAAAAACGCCCCCAATCCATGAATTTCTTGCAAGAAAACTCAAAAACCGAACCGAACCGGCCGAACCGAACCGAACCAGCGCGAACCGCATTTTGCATCAACCGGAACCGAACGAGACCCAATTTTAAACCGAACCGAACCGGATGGAGCCGCCATGAACCGGATGTCTCCAAGGGCCTGATTCTGGAAGTCTCGAAGCCATTCGGCCATTCGGCCCCGGGGACTTGCAAAATCGGAGCGCCGGGGGGCCTCCGGGGACTTGCAAAAAGTTTTGGGAACTTGCAAAAAGGTTTTTGGGACTTGCAAGAGAGGTTTCCTCGCGTCTCTCCGGGCTCTTCGTTCCCGCCGAGAGTTTCAAAATCCACTCAGGATTCATTGCTGAGACCTTGTAGCCTGAAATATCAGGCCCCCGGGGCCTCCGGGACTTGCTAAAGGCTCCCCTGACTCCAGATCCGCCCTACTTTGGTTTTCTTTCCAACTTACGATTGCGTCGGAAATCCACCTATAAGAAGACGAAAAAGTAGAGCGGAAGTTCCTGCACCCAACATAGAGTAGGGCGGAAATCCACAGAAGTAGGGCGGAAACAGCAACAGAAAAGTAGGGTGGAAATTGGCATCAGCGGGGCTTGAAAAGTAAGGCGGAAATTCCAAGCCCTACTTACGAATTTCCCCAAAGTAGGGCGGATCCGGAGTCAGGGTCCCGGGACTTGCAGAATGGCTTCCGGAAGGTGTAAACTGGCATCCGGGACTTGCAAAATTGCCTCTGGGACTTGCGAAATGCGCCGGGATTTGCAACATAATCTCCGGAACTTGCACAATCGCGTCCGGGACCTGCAGAATCGATTCCAGCACTTGCAGAAACGCGTCCGGGACTTGCAAAATGGCTTCCAGGACTTGCAAAATCGCCACTGGGACTTGCAAAATGGCGCTAAGGACTTGCAAAGACGCCTAGGGAGCTCTTTGACTTGCACAATCACATCCGAGACTGCTCTGTGGCGAATTCCCTCTCTCCGTGGCGAACCGGGCGAAACCGGAGCGCATGGCGAACCGGGCCGAACGGGACGGCACCCCTCACAACGAACCTAACCAAACCGACCCGAACCGAACCGAGCCAAAGAATTCCGACACCAAACTAAACCGAACCGGACGCACTTCGGAACCTAACCGAACTGAGCCGAAACGGGCACCATGCTCTTGCA
>CAUYUJ010005557.1:230942-235942 GCA_963575745.1 Prorocentrum cordatum
AACTCGGGTTCGTTTTTTCGGATAAACCCAAACCCGAGTTACCCCGGACCCGAGTTACCCCGGATAACTCGGGCGCCCAAAATAATCTAAGGGCGGGGGGGGGGGCGTTTTCGGTCTCCAGGGGCCTTTCCAGGGCCCCGGGGCCGTGCAACAACGACTCGGGATGAAAAACTGGTCCCGGGGAAGGGGTCCCGACCTGTGGGGGTCGACGTTGCGAAAAGATCACGACGCCGGGGGTCTGGGATCGGGGCGGGAGGTTTTTTGAACAGTTCTTTCAGCCTTGGGGGGCGCCCTCTCGCTGGGCCTCGGGATCGGCAGAAAACGGCTCGGGAGGAGCAGCCGGTCCCCCAAGGGCGCCCTCGAGGGCGCGAAGTTATTCGCGCTTCGCGCTTCGCGGTTCGGCTCCGATTCCCTCTCATCCTCCTCTCTTCTCCTGGGAGGCGGCGCGAGAGCGCGAAGTTATTCGCACTTCGCACTTCGCGCAGCGCGAAGCGCGAAGTTGCGAAGTGCGAATGCGGATTCTTGTTGTTGTTGATGTTGCTGTTGTTGTTGCTGTTGTTGTTGTTGTTGTTGTTGTTGTTGTTGTTGTTGTTGTTGAACTTTCATTTCTGAAGAATAATTATTGTTGATCCCCCCACCGGTGCATATTGTTTTTTCTCAATCAAAGTGTGCCCCTCGACGCTCGCACCTTGTTTTTTGACAGGGGAACTCTTCCTGCTCAAACTGGCCCCCTGGCCCCCGGGTTACAACAACAACGGCTCCCGCTTGAGACTTCCTCACCATTTAGCCAGGACCCCCGCTCCCGCCCGAGACTTCTCACATTTTATTCAGGAATCGCGCTCTCGCTTTGGACTTCCTTACAATTTATTCAGGAATCGCTTTCCAGGCGCTCTGGAGTCGCGCTCTCGCTGGAGACTTGCTGACGAATAGCGCCGTTGCATTGGAATTCTTGCAATTCTTTACGCTTCGCGTATCCCCACCAGCCCATCTCAAAACAGCAACTCTTGCGAAGCATGCCGACAGTCGTGTGTTTCAGGCGTGTTTCCGCCTGCCCCCGCATATCTCCCCTGTTCCTCCTTCCTCCCGCCTCCTTGTACATCCTCCTTGTGGTGGGAGCGGGAGAAGGACGAGGCGGAGGAGGAGGGAGAGAAAGCGCTCCTCGTGGTTTGAGTCGTTTGGGGTTTCTCGTCCTGGTGTGAGTCGTTCGGGCCCTTCTTCCTGGTGTGAGTCGTTCGGGCTCTTCGTGGTGTGAGTCGTTCGGGCTCTTCGTCCTGGTGTGAGTCGTTCGGGCTTCTCGTGGTGTGAGTTGTTCGGGCCCCTCGTCCTGGTGTGAGTCGTTCGGGCCCCTCCTCCTGGTGTGACTCGTTCGGGCTCCTCGTGGTGTGAGTCGTTCGGGGCCCGCGTCGTGGTGTGAGTCGTTCGGGCTCCTCGTGGTGTGAGTCGTTCGGGCGCCTCGTCCTGGTGTGAGTCGTTCGGGCCCCTCCTTGTGGTGTGAGTCGTTCGGGCTCTTCGTGGTGTGAGTCGTTCGGGCCCCTCGTCCTGGTGTGAGTCGTTCGGGCTCCTCGTGGCGTGAGGCGTTCGGGCACCTCGTCCCCTTTTGGGGCGTCTTGGGGGCCTCTTGGCGGCCCCAGGGGCTTCTAGGAGCGTCTTGGGTGCCTTGGGGGAGCCTCTTCGGGCCTCTTGGGGGCCTCTTGGAGGCCGTTTGGGGCGTCTTGGGGGCCTCTTGGCGGCCCCAGGGGCTTCCAGGAGCGTCTTGGGTGCCTCGGGGGAGCCTCGTGGGGCCTCTTGGGGGCCTCTTGGGGGCATCTTGGGGGCCTCTTGGAGGCCTCTTGGGGGCCTCCTGGGCGCCTCTTGGGGCCATCTTGGGGCCTCTTGGTGCCTCCTGGGCGCTTCTTGGGGCCATCTTGGAGGAAGTCGATCAATGAAGAGGGGAGCTTTAATGAGCGCTGCCCCCTCAGAAGGGCGAAATGAGGCCAAAACCTTTCTGTAAAATCAATGATTCTGCCTTGAAGGAAGAGGGGAGCTTTAATGAGCGCTGCCCCCTCAGAATGCCAAAATGGGGCCAAAACCGTAGTAACATCAATGATTTTGGCTTCAAAGAAGAGGAGAGGGTTTGTTCTTCCTCCCCCCGTCGGGGCCAGAATCCTCGTGAGGGGTGTCGTTTGTTTAGCCCTCCCAGGAGTCGAAAAGGACTCCCCTGACCACCCGCGGTGGGACCTCTCCAGGCCTAGGGGGAGGGGGTAGGGGGAGGGGTAAACCCATCCCCGAAGGGGAAGGAGGTTTGAGAACAGAGCGGGCTCTCTAAACCACTCACGCCCAAAGGGCTGGTGGGATTTTGAGACTGTGGGCCATCTGGGGGCCTCTTGGGGCCATCTGGAGGACCTCTGGGGGCCCTCTTGGGGGGCTTGTATAAGCGCTGCCCCTAGTCCTGGTGTGACTCGTTCGGGCTCCACGTGGTGTACGTCGTTCGAGGCCCGCGTCGTGGTGTGAGTCCTTCGGCGTTCGGGCTCCACGTGGCGTGAGTCGTTCGAGGCCCGCGTCGTGGTGTGAGCCGTTCGGGGTCCTCGTGGTGTGAGTCGGTCGGGCGCCTCGTCCTGGTATGAGTCGTTCGGGCCCCTCGTTGTGGTGTGAGTCGTTCGGGCTCTTCGTGGTGTGAGTCGTTCGGGCCCCTCGTCCTGGTGTGAGTCGTTCGGGCTCCTCGTGGGGCCTCTTGGAAGCCTCTTGGGGGCCTCTTGGGGCCTCTTGGGCGCCTCTTGGGAGACTCTTGGGGGCCTCTTGGGAGTCTCTTGGGGGCTCTGGGGGCCTCGTGGGAGCCTCTGGGGGGCCTCTTGGGAGCCTCTGGAGGCCTCTTGGGGGCCTCTTGGGAGCCTCTTGGAGGCCTCTTGGGAGCCTCCTGGGGGCATCTTGGGGCCTCTTGGGGGCTTCTTGCGACCTCCTCAGAAGCGCAAATGAGCGCTGCCCCCGGAGAAGGACAAAATGAGCCCAAAACCTTCGTAAAATCAATAATTTTGAGATTGTGGGCCATCTGGGGGCCTCTTGGGGCCATCTGGAGGACCTCTGGGGGCCCTCTTGGGGGGCTTGTATGAGCGCTGCCCCTCCTCCTGGTGTGACTCGATCGGGCTCCACGTGGTGTGAGTCGTTCGAGGCCCGCGTCATGGTGTGAGTCGTTCGGGCTCCTCGTGGTGTGAGTCGGTCGGGCGCCTCGTCCTGGTATGAGTCGTTCGGGCCCCTCGTTGTGGTGTGAGTCGTTCGAGCTCTTCGTAGTGTGAGTCGTTCGGGCCCCTCGTCCTGGTGTGAGTCGTTCGGGCTCCTGGTGGGGCCTCTTGGGAGCCTCTTGGGGGTCTCTTGGGGCCTCTTGGGCGCCTCTTGGGAGACTCTTGGGGGCCTCTTGGGAGCCTCTTGGGGGCTCTGGGGGCCTCGTGGACGCCTCTGGGGTGCCTCTTGGGAGCCTCTGGAGGCCTCTTGGGGGCGGCTTGGGAGCCTCTTGGAGGCCTCTTGGGAGCCTCCTGGGGGCATCTTGGGGCCTCTTGGGGGCTTCTTGCGACCTCCTGAGAAGCGCAAATGAGCGCTACCCCCTCAGAAGGACAACATGAGCCCAAAACCTTCGTAAAATCAATAATTTGGAGAACAAGGAGCAGCAGCGCTGGCCCCTCAGACGGCCAAAATGGGGCCAACACCGTAGTAAAATCAATGATTTTGGCTTCAGAGAAGAGGAGAGCATTTTTTCGTGGTCCCCCCGACGGGGCCAGAATCCTCGTGAGGGTCGTCGTTTTTTGGCCCTCCCAGGAGTCGAAAAAGACCCCTCTGACCACCCGCGGGACGACCTCTCCAGGCCCAGGGGGAGGGGGTAGGGGGAGGGGTAAACCCCTTCCCGAAGGGGAAGAAGGGGGTTGGGGGGTTGAGGACAGAGAGAGCTCTCTAAACCACTCACGCCCAAAGGGCTGGTGGGATTTACTCAAGCGCCGCGCTCCCGACACCCAGGCACCCAGGAGTCGCGCTCACGCTTAGGACTCCCTCGCAGATTACCTAGAAATCGGGATCTCGCTGCCCTTCGTGGCCCCGTTGCAGCCCTTCGTGGCCCCCTCGCTCTGTTTCGTGGCCCCGTTGCAGCCCTTCGAGGCCCCCTGCCTTTGTTTTGTGACCCCTTCGCTGCCCTTCGTGGCCTCCTCGCTGCCCTTCGTGGCCTCGTTGCAGCCCTTCGTGGCCCCGTTGCTGCCCTTCGTGGCCCCCTCGCTGCCCTTCGTGGCCCCATATCTGTATGCCCTTCGTGGCCCCCGCTCGTTCGCGCCCTTGGTGGCCCCATATGCATGCCCTTCGTGGCCCCGCTGTCGCCCTTCGTGGCCCCCTCGCTGCCCTTTTTGGCCCCGTTGCTGCCCTCAGTGGCCCCGTCCTTGCCCTCCGAGGCCCAACATACGTCTTCCCTTCGTGGCCCCCGCTCGTTCTCGCCCGTTGTGGCCCCATGTGCGTGCCCTTCGTCGCCCCGCTGTCGCCGTTTGTGGCCCCCTCACTGTCCTACGTGGCCCAGTTGCTACCCTCAGTGGCCCCATCGTTGCCTTCTGTGGCCCCGCATTATCTGCTCTTCGTGGCCCCCGCTCGTTCGCGCTCTTCGTGGCCCCATACGCATTCCCTTCGTGTCCCCGCTGTCGGCCTTCGTGTCCTACTTCGCGTCCTTCGTGGCCCTGCTGTCGTTCTTGCTCGCTCTCGCTTTCGCTCGTCGTCGCCGTCGTCGTCGTCGTCGCCGTCGTCGTCGACGTCATCGTCGTTGTCGTGGTCGGTCCCCTGTCCGTCCCTCTTGGGGTCGGGTCGACGGTCCGCGGCCGCCCCGCCGATCAGCACTGCCGCTGGCCAGGCCGAGCCGCCCCGCCGCTTGCCGGGGCCCGGCCTGCAGGGAAGAAAGGTATACCCCCCAAAAGGGGTTCGATCGAAGACGAAGAGGGCGGGTATCGGGGGGATGGGAAATACGCGTTATTGCACACTCGATCAGATAAGGGCGAACAGTC
>CAUYUJ010005557.1:238442-338442 GCA_963575745.1 Prorocentrum cordatum
CCCAACGGGCCACACTAACACCCAACGGGCCACAGCAACAACCGGTCGCCCCTGAGACCCCCCGGCGACCCACCCGCGACCCGCCGGCGACTCACCCGCGACCCACCCGTGACTCGCCCCGCGACCCACCCCGCGACCCACCCGCGACCCACCCGCGACCCACCGCGACCCACCCGCGACCCACCCGCGACCCACCCCGCGACCCAACCAAAATTTGCGGCGCCTGCGGCGGGCTTCTTTTGCATGCATTCGTTCCAGGTGGAGAACCTGCGACCCACCCGCGACCCAAACCGCGCCCGCGATCCACCCGCGACCCTCCGCGACCCACCCGCGACCCACCCTCGACCCACCCCGCGACCCACCAAAATTTTTCTGGCGCTTGCGGCGGGCTTTTTTTGTATCCGTTCCAGGTGGAGAACCTGCGACCCACCCACGACCCAAACAGCGTTCAGTGTACAAATCAAAATTTTCAGCGCCTGCGGCGAGCTGTTTTTGAATTCCCTCCCACCCGCGACCCAAACTACGTTCACTGAACAAGCCAAAATGTTCGGCGCCTGCGGCGGGCTTCTTTTGTATTCGTTCCAGGTGGAGAACCTGCGACCCACCCACGACCCAAACAGCGTTCAGTGTACAAATCAAAATTTTCAGCGCCTGCGGCGAGCTGTTTTTGAATTCCCTCCCACCCGCGACCCAAACTACGTTCACTGAATAAGCCAAAATGTTCGGCGCCTGCGGCGGGCTTCTTTTGCATTCGCTCCAGGTGGAGAACCTGCGACCCACCCACGACCCAAACCGCGTTCAGTGTACAAATCAAAATTTTCGGCGCCTGCGGCGAGCTGTTTTTGAATCCCTCCCATGTGGAGGTGGAGAGCCCGCGACCCATCCGCGACCCAATCTACGTTCACTGAACAAGCCAAAAATTCGGCGTCTGCGGCGGGCTGTTTTTGCATTCGCTCCAGGTGACCCACCAGCGATCCCCCCGGAGGACGCGGAAGAAACGAGGATGTAAGGGGAATGTGAACAAAGAGGTGGAGGAAGAGGAGGAGGAGGAGGAGGAGGAGGAGGAGGAGAGAAGAAAAGGAGGAAGAGGAGGAGAGATGGAGGAGGAGGAGGCGGACGACGACCACGACGACGATGAGGATGAGGACGTGGACGAGGAAGAGGAGAGGAGGAGGAGGAGGAGGAGGAGGAGGAGGAGGAGGAGGGGGAGGAGGGCGCCATCGACAGGGAAAGTGAGAGCCACGAGGTCCGCCGGCTCGACGCCCGCGTCGCCCGCGCCCGCCCCCTCACTCTTGTCCTTAATTGCGGGGTGCTACGTATTATTCGTGCTTCTGGGATGTTCTTATGCACCCTGGGGAAGATACCCTCCCTTGGATGTTCAGTGTGTGTTTTGGCCGGCGGAGGGCCTCGTGTTCTTGAGGGATGCTCTTGTGCCCTAGGTCCGGCCGTAAGTTTTTGCAGGTCCGTGCGGCTTTCTCGTTGGTCGGCGCCGGGCACCCCTGGCGGCGCCACCAGCACCGCACCTGGCGCTCTCCGTGCACCAGGGAGGGGGGCGCCGATCCAAGGAATCCGCGTGGGCATCCGCCAGTTTTCTGTCCTTCAGAGGAGGGAAGGGGTACCGATACCGCTATCCTTGCCTTGTTTGCGCCTTTGTGGGCGTCCTGGGAGGCCCTCGTTGCCACGTCTGGATTCGCCTCGAAATTCTGGTCAGAGCGCACCTCGGGAGAGGTCAAGGGAGTAGCGGTATCAGTGCCTTTGGTTTCCCCACCTTCCCCCCGTCGCCGCCGTGAGGTTCGAGGTTCGAGGCTCGATCGGACCTCGGACCTCACGGTGAAGGCCTGATTGTTTTAGGGCTGGGGGTCGAGGGTTGATGTTTGATCGGTCTCGAGACTCTTGCGGGGGTTCGAGGTTCGAGCTTCCTGGCCATAGTTTCGAGGTTCGAGGTTCGACCGAACCAAACCAGGCCCGTTGCAACTGTGAGGGCTCTGCTCGTTACCCCCTGTGGGGCCCATCGGCGTCGACACCCCTCGGGAGATCGTCGGCACCAGAGGTACTCCTTGGGGAGGTCAGGAAAGCATGCCCCCAGCTGCGAGGCTCGACTTGGGGGGAGATTCCCCGGGGGAGGATCCGCCATGGGGACCTAGGTTACAGTGGAGACCTATGCCAAAAGACACCCTGCTTGCCTCCAGGGTGTCTTGGGATTCTTGGGTTTCGGAGGTTTTGCGATGTAAAGCGAGACGTGCCCACGCCAACAATCGGTAGACGCCCTGGGGTCTCAGGGATGGGTTCCTTGTGGAAGGTTTCTCGTGGTCGAGCCCCTGCTGTAACTCGGCCGAGCCTCGAACGTCAAAACGGATCCAGGCCCTTAGCCTTTGACCGTCTTGTCGGCCTGGGCCGTGGGCGTGTCCTGGGCGCCAGGGACAGCCTCTGGCGGCCGAAGGTCGCCCAAACTCTCTCCTCTGGCGCGGCAGGAGGTCTCCAGAGGCCGCCACGGCAGATGTCCACGGGGGCCTCCGCGGAGGCCTCCGGAAGCTCGAGGAATTCTCGGTGTCGCAGCAGCGGTTGCCATACCAGGGGCTCTTGTCTCTCGCACTCGTCCTCTCAAGTGCGCGGTGGAGCGTGCCAGGCTTTCGGCGGGTGCGCAGGTGGTGGGCGCCCTCTGTGCGCCTGGCGGGTGTGCCGAGGTCTCGCCCGTGTGCCCGCCTGCGGGCGCCTCGCGTTGGGCGCGCATGGCCGCGCGCTGGGTGCGTAGTGCGCATGGCAGCATCAAAGCATGACGTGCGGCGACGCATTGGTCGCGCGTGTGGTCCACGTCAGGAAAAAAATTAGGCGCTCTGGAAAAGTGGCGACCACCTGCCATTTTAGCCCTAAGTCGGGCACGTCCCTCTACAGGAGGAGCATTCAAAAATACTACAAAATAGGATGGGCACGATTGTTTGACTATTTTTGGGTGTGCTTTGATTGTTTTGGGGCTATTTTTAAAATTTCGTCCACATCCGCCTGTAGGGGGGCATGCCCGACCTAATTATAGCTGTGACGACCTGGTGCCCGCCTGCGGGCGCCTCGTGGGCCCTCGTGGGCCGGTGCCGAGGCCTCGCCGGGTGCTGGCCTGGGGGGGCCTCGTGGGCGCCGCGTGGGCACCTTGTGCGCGGAGCGGCCGCATAGCTCCGACGACGCAACCTCAAGAGAGAAAAAAAACACCCGGACCCGATAATTGGTGTTTGCTCAACGGCCTTGGGCGTTTACTCAACAGCCCTGCGCTGTTCGATTCCTTCTTTGGGTGCGTTTACTAAATGGCCTCGCTTGTCGGGGTGGTGGATTTTTTGCCCTCTACAGCCTGCACCACACAGCTAAACGCAAGCTTTTGGCGCTCCGCGCGGGTTTCTTGGATCTGCGCTGGGGCCCCCCAGTGGTGCCTCCGGCGCCGCCCCTGGCGCGCTCCGCGCGCCAGGGAGGGGGCTCCCAGCGCAGATCCACGAAGTCCGCGCGGCGCGCCACATGTTTATATTTATTGTGTTTTTTCTTATATTTCGACGCACCTTCTTCCACCTGGACTGCACCGCCCAGCCTGCACCATACAGTTTGCGCCACGTGGCTTGCGCCGCACAGCTTCAACCGCATAGCTTACACCGCACATGTTGCACCGCAGAGCTCGCACCACACAGATTGTACCTCCCAGCTTGCACCGCATGGCTTGCACCACGCAGCGTGCACAACCAAATTGCAATGACCTGCTGTTTCGGATCCACGCGCGGCCAGAGGCCTCCAGAGATCTCCAGGGGTCCCCGGGCCCGGGCGGCCCCCTGGAGGCCTCCCCGGGGAGGCTTCCAGAGGGCCCCCCCCGGGGAGCCCAGGAGTTGTTTTGCCGACGCGCTAGGGGGTGGCTCCCACAGGGGGCATCGGGGGCCCAGGACCGCCTCCCGAGATCGCCCAGTCCGGCAGCCGGTTCGCCCGAGAAGTCGTCACAGTTTCTTCAGGAGTCGCGGTCTCGCCGCAGCGCTGGCTACACTTTTGGTCTGGACGGCCACGACGCCACGACCTCTTGGCAACCTATCATTCAGGTGCACCTCTCCCTGCTCTCACCGCTGTCCTGGCTGCAGCTTCTCTCTAGGAGTCCTGCAGGAACGCACGTCTTCACAAGCCGACCTCCTACTCCTCGACCCGCCTCTTCACCCTTGCTGCTATCAGGGGTGTTTTCTGGAGCGACGACACGATACCCAGAGCGACCAGACGCTTTCGAGAAGAGAAGCCCGCCCTGATGAAGATTCTATACGACACCCTCCCCGCCCCAGTCAGATTCCACCGCCTGGGGCCACGTCTGGTACACAACAACCACGGCCCACAGAGGCATTGCCGCATATCCAGACCCACGCCCAGGACCCTCGCCCGCTCCCAAGGCTTTTTACGGGTATCGTGTATGCTTCGTTCGCAGCGTCGACCCCCAAGAGGTATCGACCCGCTCCCCCGGACCGGCTTCTCACCCCGAGTCGTTCTCTGATGGCCGTGGGGCCAGGCGAGTGCCCCTATGAGTCGAAGAAGAAAAAACGCCATGAACGTAAACTGTTGGCGCTCCGCGCGGGTTTCTTGGATTTGCGCTGGCACCCTCCGGTAGCGGCGCTTCCGGCGCTGCCCCTGGCGCGCTTCGCGCGCCAGGGAGGGGGCTCCCAGCGCAGATCCAAGAAAACCGCGCGGGGCGCCAACAGTTTATGTTTATGCCGCATCTTCTTCTTCTTCTACCAAGAGGGCTCGACCCATTGCCCGGTACCGGCTTTTCAACCCGAATCGCTCTCTGACTGTCCCAGGGGGGCGCACAGTAATTGATAGCGGCATAAAGCGCCTCATCACGTGATTTGCTACGTTCCCTTAGCATGGCGCGCGGAGGCCTGGGGTTCTCGCTTGGCATCGCTTGGACCCACAGAGCTTGACATTAATAAGCAGGACTCAGAGGAGGACTACTACTCCTCCTCCTCCTCCTCCTCCTCCTCCTCCTCCTCCTCCTCCTTCTCCTCCTCCTCCTCCTCCTCCTCCTCTTCCACCTCCTCCTTACGGATTCTCGGGAGGAGCATCCTGGATCGTCTTGCGAAACATAATCGCTCGAAGCCGAGAAGTGCACGCGGAAAGGACGTCCGAGCGATGGCAAGCTCGAATAGCGAAGCCCGCCCTCCTTTTGATCGGCGGCGGGCGAGGGGGGGAAATTGAGAAAGAGAAGGCCTTCTCAGAAGGCGGCGGGGCCTCGCAGAAGCCCTCGCGCCTAATGAGAGGTGTTTGTTGTGCCTTCGGGGGAGGCTTCGAAATTTCCTCAGACGGCCAGGGGACTTTCGAGCCTTCTGAGAACCCTGAGATCCGACGTTGCAAAGAGATTGCAGCATCGCGACAAAAGTCACTGCCGGAGCCCCGAAGCTCAGCTCTCCGCGGCACTCTCGAGTCGCACCGATCTGCGAGGGCCCCTTGGGCCCGAAGCGGGGCGAGAGCGCCCGTGGTGAAGAAGTTGGCAGAGCCAGCGTCTCGGGGGAAGGCCTCCTCTCAAGGATCGGGGGAGCGTAAGACCCGGGTTTGCCAGGACTCGGGTTCGCCATCGTTTTTTGACGACCGCGCCTCGGATTTTGACGAGGAGGAGTTTCGTGGGATGTCTGCAGCGGGAGGCCTCGTCAAAATGCAGGCTCGGCCTCGTCATTTTTTTGACGACCTCGTCGGGGATTTCCGAGTCCCCCGTACCCGGGTCTTACGTCTCCCCGAAAGGAGAAAACGCATAAGCACAAACTTTTTTGCGCTCCGCGCGGATTCCTTGGATCCGCGCTGGGCCACCTTGGCGACACCTCCGGCGCCACTCCTCGCGCGCTCCGCGCGCCAGGGAGGGGGGGTCTATAGTGCGGATCCGAGGGTTCCGCGCGGACCGCGGAGAGTTTATGCTTGTGTTTTTGTTTGTGCATTCTCCTTCTCGCTTCGCCCCCTCGCTCGCCGCCGACTCGAGAAGCCTGTCAGGAGGCCCAGGAGGAGGAGCAGGAGCGTAAGGAGGAGCAGGAGGAGCAGGAGGAGGAGGAGGAGGAGGAGGAGGAGGAGGAGCAGGAGGAGGAGGAGGAGGAGGAGGAGGCCCTGGCCTCTCCCCCCCTTGGAGGCCGAGCGGCCAGGCGTGCGGCGCAGGAGCAGCAGCGACGGCCGGCGGCCGGGCGGCTCCCTCTCCGACGGCGAGGGCCCGCGCGGGCGCGGCGACTCGGACCCGCGGCGGGCGGAGGCGGTGCGGAGGGGAAAAATCGGAGGGCACCAACTATACACCAACACCGATCCTGGCCCAGGATCACCCTGGGCCCAGGATCGGTGTATATGCCTTCTTGCGCAAGGCAGGAGGGCGTATACACCGATCCTGGGCCCAGGGTGATCCTGGGCCAGGATCGGTGTTGGTGTATAGTTGGTGCCTTCCTAAAAAAGTCGGACGGGGCCAGGACTCAGAGGGGGAAGAGGTGCCCATACCTCTGCCGTTCGCCCGTGTTTCCCCTCCTGGGCCTCCTCGGAGGCCCCCGTTGCCGCCGCTGGGTTCGCCTCGAGATCCTGGTCAGAACGCACCCCGGGAGAGGTCCGAGGAGTAGCGGTATCGGTACCTCTTGGGTTCCCCAATTGGGTTGGGATCTAGGCCTCCCAGATGGGGTCCGACGAGATGGGGTCGGACGATCGCGCCGCATCGCCGATGCATCGACGATGCGGCCCAATGCGGAGGCTGATTTTCTCCACGACAGCGTCGCCGATGCACCGCCGACGTGGCCGGGGCTAGGACGAGATCGGTGGCCAATCATGGGAGTCTGGTGTAGCCTTTAATGTTTGTCTTTAGCGTCGACTAGCGTCGATAGGCATCTGGGAGTGGATGTGATCGCGCCGACTTAGCGTCAGTTAGTGTCGATTCGCGTCGATTTAGCGTCGCTTAGCGTAGACGGGGCTAGTCGAAAAAGAAAAAAAACGCCATAAGCATAGGCTTTCGGCGCTCCGCGCGGAGTTTTTGGATCGGCGCCTGGCCCCCCGGCGCCGCCCCTGGCGCGAGGTCCAGCGCAGATCCAGGAAATCCACGCGGAGCGCCAAAAGTTATGTTTATCCCGTTTTTGTTTCTAGACAGGACGAGGAAATCCGACGGGGCTAGGATCTTGGCTGCCCTTGGCGGCTGGTTTTGGCGATTGGTCAGAACGCCTTCCTCCCTGGTCCGCTAGCGCGACTGGTAGAAGCAGATCGACTAAGCACAGGCCCAGACCCAGACCCCCTCCTCGCCCGCTCTATGGCCAGATGCCAGAACTCAGAAACAAAAAACGCGAACCTTCGACGGCCTCGATCGGACGGTGCTTGGACGAGGATAAGTCTGTTGCAGAGCGTTCCGGGGCGCACTGAGAGCGTTCTGGAAGGCTCTGAAAGGGCCGCGGCGCCCGGTGCGTCCTCCAGAGCCGCCAGATCTCAGAGACTCGCGATCCGTCGCCCGATGTTGTCCTCGCCCTGGCTGCGTCGCACGAAAATCCAGCGAAGGCATCTATACACTACCACCGTGCCAGGCCAGGGCCATCCTGGGCCCCAGGATGGTGTATAGACCCTTTCTGGCCTCGGCCAGGATGGCGTATACACCATCCCAGGGCCCAGGATGGCCCTGGCCTGGCACGGTGGTGGTGTATAGATGTTTTCTGCGTAGGAAACCTTTTGGGAGGCCATGAACTCTTGCAGGTCCACGCGGGTCTCTTTTGGGACGGCGCTGGGCCCCCCTCCTGGCGGCGCCACCCGGCTCTGCACGTGGCAGCGCTCCCTGCGCCACGAACCAAGGGCGGGGGCCCAGCGCCGATCCAGGAGCAATCCGCGTCTTGGCATCGCTCGGACGTGTGCATTTTTTTCTCGGCGGGGACCACGGAGGACCATTCTGGACTATCGAGCAAAAGAAACACACGCACGAAACCGAAAAATGCATGGGAAATGGACGTCCGAGCGACGGCAAGGCATGGGCCTCCGACAGCTTTGTGTCCCTCAGAGGAGGAAAAGGGTACCGATGCCGCTGTCCTTGCTTGGTTTTCACCTTGATGCACCTCCTGGGAGGCCCTTGTCGCAACGCCTGGATTCGCCTCAACGTTCGCGCAAGAGCGCACTCCAGAAGAGGACCCTGGAGCAGCGGCATCGGTACCTTCTGGCTTCTCGCTTCTCCAAGGACCCGAATGTGAGGACCGTCAAATCCGCTCGTTGCATTTTTTTGTTCGCAATGTGCGTTTTCGCCCAGATTCGGCCCCTGGGACCCCCCACAGATCGATCCGGCTCGAGCAATGACGCAGGATGATGGGGTCCAGGGCTCCAGCCGTGATTGCTCGCGACGTTGCAATATGGTCTTGCTTTTTTCGCGACGTCGCACCTGCTTTGGCAACGCCAGATCTCGTGGAATGTATACCGTTGCCGCTACTCGTCATGGAGGTCCCTCGTCGCCACGGCTGGATGATCGTCGACATTTGGGCCAAAGCGAGCCCTAGGAGAGCTCCGTGGAGTAATGTCAGGTTGAGATTGACAAATGAGGCCGCCCCAAGGGCTGATGAATAGACCTCGCGGGGCTTGAAGCATTTTGTCAAATAAACGCGCGCCACGGTTCGGAGAGCTTGGAGAGCCACCGCGCCGCCGCCGTCGCGGGCGGCCGAGCGTCGACGCTAGTCACCAGCGCCGATGCGGTGTGCCTTAGTTTGTCGGGCGCCACCCTCCTCCTCCTCCTCCTCCTCCTCCTCCTCCTCCTCCTCCTCCTCCTCCTCCTCCTCCTCCTCCTCCTCCCCCTCCCCCTCCCCCTCCCCGTCCTTCCTGTTAGTCACGAGCTGACATAACGTAGCGGTATTGGTGCAGTTTTGTTTCCCCAGGCGCTGCTGCGGCAGCCGCTGCCGGGGGTCCGCGCGCGGCAGGCGCTCAGACCCCCAGAGCTGGAGCTAAGCAAGACTCAGAGGAGGACTCCTCCTCCTCCTCCTCCTCCTCCTCCTCCTCCTCCTCCTCCTCCTCCTCCTCCTCCTCCTCCTCCCCTCGCCTCTCGTCCTCACGGATTATCAGGCTGTGGCTTGGCATCGTTTGGACGTGTGCATTTCTCTCGGCGAGCGCCATCAAAGAGCATCTTGGACCCTCTCGCGAAAGGATAAGCGCACGGTGTCGAAGCATGCACGGCAATTGGACGTCATAGCGATGGCGAGGTGGCGGGGCCTCCGGACCTGCCCCTACACCCACCAACAAACACACGAATGACATTTTGGTGTGTCGTTTGCCCGGGATGTTAATCTTCACGCAATCGTAACGCTTCGCGCTTCCCCACCAGCCCATTCAAAAGCCCTCTCCATGAGCGTTGACGGGGAAAGGGCCGAAGCGACACGTGTAGTGCAACACATCGGGCAACCAGGTTGAACAGAGAGGTCTATGGGAGCAAGGGGGTGGCCTTGGAGGGCCTCTTCGGGCCATCCCTCGGGCCGCGTGGGGGGCGAGGGAAGGAGGAGGAGGAGGAGGATGATGAAGACGACGACGACGACGGCGACGGCGACCACGATCACGAGCACGAGCACGATGACGACCACGAAGACGAGGAAGAGGAAACGGGAAAGAAAGACGATGAGGGCAAGGACGAGGACGAAGACGAGGAGGAGGAGGAGGAGGAGGAGGAGGAGGACACGGCGGACGAGGACAGAGCCATCAAAGTCGCCTCTTGAAGCCCACTTGGGACGTTTCCAGGAATCTCGGGGTTCTCATGGGGCTCTTTTGGGTGTCCTGGGGCCCTCTTGTGACCCTCTTGGAGCCCTCTTGGGGGTCCTCTGGGAGCTCTGAAGGGCCTCTAGGGGCCATCTTGGAGACCATCGATCAAAGGGGGGATCCCTGATTGTCCTTGCCCTTCTCTGACCAGCAACACCGCCTCTTGGGGCCCTCTTTGGGGGCTCTTGGGCCGCTCTTGGGCGCTCTCGGGGCCGTCTGGGAGGCCTCTTGGGCCCCTCTTGGGGCCATCTTCGGCCATCTTGGGGCCCCCAAAGCGCATTGGAATCAAAAGGCGAGAAGTCTAAGATCGATGATGTTGCTTAGCGGATGTTGGTCTTTTGGGGGAGTCCCGAGGGGGCTCCGAGAGCACTTGGAATTGGCTTGTGGCCTTCGTAGGCCATCTTGGAGGCATGTTCATCTTGAGCCATCGTTGGCTATATTGGGTCATTTGGGAGGCCATCTCGGAGCATCGGATGCCCTCTTCGACCCATCTTGGACCATCTCTGGCGCCCTGACGCTTCGCGGCCCGCCCACACAAATCTCAGGGAGGGGAGGGAACCCCTCCCCGAAGGGAAGAGGGTTTTTGGAAGAACGAGAGAACTCGCTGGACCACCTTCGCCCAAAGGGCTGTTGGGATTAGACCAGTTCTGGCTGAGACAGTCTTGTTCGAGTCAGACGGTTTTGCATTCGAAGAGCATTGTTTCCCAATCAGGCTGTGCCCAAGGGGTTCTTGTCTGCTTGCAGAGAGCAAAAGGGTTGGAGGCCTGGCCGGCACGCGTTCCTCCGGGTTGTTTGGTCGTGTTTTCTTGTTGTGGCGTTGTCCTGTTTTTGTTTTCCTTCTTGCATTCCTCGGTTTGCTTGGTCTTGTTTCCTCACTGCATTCTTCGGATTGCTTTGTTTTGCTTCCTTGTTGCGTTTGGCAGGTTGCTTGGTCTTGTGTCCAAGCAATGGCGATGCCAAGCAGCACCAGGTAACGCCCAGCAATGCCTCGCAACGCCAAGCAACGCCAAGCAGTGTCAAGTAATACCAAGCATAGCCAAGCAATCCGGAGCAAGGCCAAACCATGCTGATCAAGGCGCCCACGCAATAGCTTGGCATCGTTCCGACGTGTGCTTCTCGGCGAGGACCATCGAGGATCATCCCGGATCACCACCTCGCAGAACAAGCAGCGCACCAGAACCCGACAACAACACCGAGATCTCCATTGGACACGAAATTCTGTTGAATGCCGTCTTTTGTTTCTTCGGGCTCGCGTGTCCCGCGTCGATGAATGCCAGCCGTGCGCGCGTGGGAGCAACGTGGGTCTTCTTTTTTCTTCATTGTTAGGATTTCAATGGCCGCGCGAGGCCCGTGGGTCGTGCGAGCCTCGCCAGCACCCTGAACCCCACAAGTCCCAGAAAGGTTTCCTGGGCCACATGAGCGACACAATGCGCATGGGCCCACTGCGCCGCGCGAGCCCGGCGAGCCGCGCGGGCCCCATGGGCCCCCTGAGTCGTCACGACCGCGTCGGGTTTGTGGGCCTTGCGAACCCCCGGGCCATGGCATCCCCGTAGGGGCCCCATGAGCCCCATGGGTCGTTTGTTTGTTTTGTTTGTGTTCCTTTTCATGCGAGCCCCATGGCCTGTGAACTCAGCGAGCAATGTGAGCCACCTCCAGCTTCCTGGGCTCCGCTGGGCCGCTCTGCCCTCGCACGGAGAAGGCCGCCATTTTTTCCAGTGGGTTCTTGGTGCTGGCACCGGCTTTTCGCCCCTGGCAACATCGCAAAGCCGACGCCAGCACCCGGCCCCCCGCTGGAACGGCGGCTCCTCGTGGGGGAGCGGAACCCCGTCGGCTTCGGAAGTTGGTCAGGGTATGCGGGTCGGAGTTAAGCGGGCGCCACGAGCTCGGGCGGGGAGTGGGCAGGGGAGTCGGAATCGTCGGGTGCCGGCCACGGGTTTGCAGGGGGCCAGGGATGCGGCAGGGGCGGGCAGGGGTGCGGGTGGGAGGAGTGAAAAAGGGAGCGGGAGGGGGCAAAACGGGTGGAGGGAGGCGTAGAGGAGGACGGCGGGGGAGAGAGAGGATTCGTTCGGTCTTCGAGGGAGCCGCATCCTTTTCCCTCTCCTCCCCCTCTCCCGGGAAGGCCCGCCAGCCTCGCCTCTCGCCTGCACCTGTTTTTCTTGCCTTCCCTCCTGCTCGCTGCGCGATGTCTCCCTTCTCCCCGCCCCGCTCCCCTGCGATTCCGAAGGCCAGGACGGGCGCACACTGGCCCAAAACGGAAGTAAACTAGGACCCCGCACGAGAGTCAGTTTAGCTTGCCCTTCGCCCTGTCCCCCTCGCCCTGGCGGACACCTTCCTCTCGCCTTCTGCTCTGCCCTCTCTTCCTACTCCTAATATGATCCTCCTCCTCCTCCTCCTCCTCACCATCATCATCACCATCATCCTTCTCCTCCTCCTCCTCCTTCTCCTCCTCGTCATCGCCCTCCCCCATGCCCCTTCCCCCCTCCTCATCCTCCTCCTGCCTCTTCTCCATGTGCACCTCCCCTTCCCCCTGGTCGGGGCAGGCACATCGATCGCCGCCTCGGCCAGCGCGCGCGCGCGCGTTTGCCGACGGCTGGGTCACGAAGCCTTCGGGGCAACCCCGCGGGCCATGCCTTTGGGGCAAGCTGGGGCGCGTGGGCAGGCTGTCGGGACAACGCTGCGGGCCAGGCCGTTGGAACAACCCCGCAGGCCACGAGGTAGGCGCGGTCGCGCCCAGGCGGGGGGAAGCGCGAAACCCAGCCGCGCTGCGAATTGCTCCGCATCACCCCTGGACGACTTCGCTTTCTCATTGAACTTGTTGTTGGGCGCCTTCCGCAAAAACGCCAGCGGCCCACGTTCCAGAAACTCGAGCGAGGGCGGCCGCTGGATCAACGCGTTCCGCCTGCGCGTGGCCCGGGAGAAATGACGTAGAGGTGCAGCCACCATTGCTCGTCCGACATGCCCGCGCGGCCAGCGTACTCGTCCCTCGCGCAGTCAAGTTATGATGCTGGTGATGCTGATGATGATGCTGCTGAGGCACATGATGATGATGATGCTGCTGATGATGATGATGATGATGATGATGATGATGATGATGATGATGATGATGTGAGTGTGCGAGTGTGTGAGTTTGTGAGTTTGTGAGTTTGTGAGTGGGTGGTGACGAAGAGAGGGAGGAGGAGAGATTCTGCGCGGGGGGGGCGCAGAGAAAACCGGGACCCCACCTAGGATGTGGAGAAGAACAGACGACACTGAAACATGCACGGGGAATGGGCGTCTGAACGAATGGCAAGGTACGATGTGTTCCCCGGATGTTGGCCGCGCAGAGCTCATTATTGTCACCATGGCGTTCTTTTGTTTCAGTGTCATGTCGGGGTAAACCTATGAGGCTCTGCCAGGACGGTCGGTCCTTGCTCAAAGGATACCACGACCCTCCCCTCGTCTCAACGGCTGGAGTCGCCTCGAAGTTCTGGCCAGACCTTCCCCTTTGAGATGCCAAGGGAGGTTTGGGATAGCGGAGTTGGTATTTTTCCAGTACCCCACAGACGGAGGGTTGGCAGTCGGTTGCGGTTGATTTGGTAAGTCGGGCGGAGTCACGGGTGCGGTTGTGTTTCGTCGGCTGCGTCTCGTGGTTTGTTCCTTGTGTCTGGCGCACCAGTTACCCTCGGAAAAGACTTGTGTCCTTTTGGGTGCCCTTTTCTATCGATTCCGACTGGGGGTGCTGTTTCCGTGGCATTTAGATTGTCAAGAAAGCGATCGGTGATGAGACATCGTGGCAGAAGCGGCCCGCCGTTCTCAGCTTCCAGAGGCAGTTTTCGAGCTCGATGGATTGTGAAAAGACGGTCGAGGACCTAGCGAGTAGAACGTCCCAGGGACGGGTTTCAGGCCTAAGAGATAAGCATACCGCAGCATGCCGATGCCATTCCTCAGTGTTCCTCTCCTGGGCCTCACAGGGGGCCCTCGTCGCCAAGGCCGGATTCTCGGCTCGGACCATCCGTCAGAGCGCACCGTTGGAGGGGTCCTGGCAGTATGTTCTCGCTCCCCCGCCCAGGGCCGGGCGCCGCGAGCAAGAACACAGCGGACATGTCCGCCCTGTCCCCCACATTTCCGCCGCTCAAACACATCGTGCCGTGGAGACGTGTCACCATCTTCGGCTTCTGGCCTGTCAGGGGAAGCAATCCGTGGGATGGTCTTGGGGCCCTCGTCGCGAGCAGCCACGACGTCGGACGCCTGTGCTGGTCCGTGCCCGTGGGGCCATCATGATCGCGGGAGGCTTGCTCACCGGTCGAGGGGCTCGCTCCCCGGTGGAAGGGCTTCTCCCTGGGAGCAGGCAATAAATCCTGTGAGAGGCTTGATCGCCAGTGGAGATATTCGTATACGCGTGTGTTCAGAAAGTCGAAGCACAAGTGAGACACCTGAAGAGTATCACGTGGTTCTCCGCGCCACGCGGCCAGGCAATGAGCCTAGCATGACCCAGCTCCGCGGTCGCCTCCCTAGCACCTCTCACGGGGCAGTGTTGAGTAGTGACGAGTAGATCCGGGTGGAGTAGATGATGTCTAGTGCTACATCGTATAGTACGACAGGGATGAGCAGTGCTGGGCAGAGCAAGTTCGGATATCCGCCACTGGCCGGCCTGTAGGCATTGAGTCGAATGTCCTCAGGTCCCTTCATGTTAGCTGCGCTGAGCATTCGAAACTTTTTTCGAGGGGCCCAGTGTGTCCACGGACTTGGCTTGTGGCGTGACTTCTGGGGTGTTCCGCGTGATCTGTCCCGGAGTCAATGGACATTGAACCGTTAATTGTTTTCAATATTTTCTGGGAGGGTTGTACCCAAACTGGCCGCACGAACCTTCTTGTGCCAGGATACCTCCCGAAACCGCCACTGTGGCCCAGGCGGCGCCCAATAGCCCCCCGAGAGGAACCCAAGACGCCTCCAAGGCGGTTCCAAGAGGCCCTCAGAAGGGAACGCAATGTACCCCAAGTGGCATCCAAGAGGGACGCGCGCATGTGGCTCGCATGGTGTTATTTCACATGTATTGTTACACACGCACTTCGTAGATCAACGCCTGTGCACCGCACTGCATCTGTTGCAGGTGATGGGCGGGGGACCGATTCCAATGCGGCTGGGATAATGTCGTTTGGTCTCTTGGGTGGGCGGCCGTGCAAACGAATCAGGACTCACGACAAGTTCATACGTAGAGGGGACACAATGAATCCGGTGTCGGCATAGGGTGTGGAATTAAACTCTTTCAGGAAGATATATATATATATATATATATATATATATGTATATATATATACACATACATATATGTATACACACATATATATATATATGTATGTGTATATATATATACATAGATGGGGCATTCTAAAAAGGGCGTTGCCTTCGAGAAAATCATAAGTTGACATCCCTTCCGCCGCGGAAGGCAGCGGTCAACCGAGGAGGCCTCCGCGGGCGGAAGGGCGGCGGAAGGGCGGCGGAGGGCGGCGGAAGTAAAAAAAAAAGCCTCCCAAGAGATGAACACGTTTTTGGGTTTACCAGCCTGGAGCATATCCCTCTCCCTGAGCCGGGCCTCGCCTCATCACGATGCCAATCCTAGGGATTCCCCTATGATTTGAGGGCGCATCCCCGAGAGTGTCACCGCCTTTTGGCGTGCCAATCTTCGGGATAGGGATACGCTGGAGGCTGGTAAGGGGTGGAGGGCTTCGAGGGCCGCCCATGCGGTGCAGGCGCTGCCCCGCGCACGGGGCGGCCACGAGGCCACGGGCGGCGCCCGGCCAGCAGGGACAAAAAATCCTGCCCAGCACGCGAGGCGGCCACGAGGCGGCCGCGGCGACGGGGCGAACACCCACCCAAAAGCATCGCCAGCAGCAGGTGCTCTCCAAGATCGGCAGGAGCGAGTGCTTTTTGGCGGCGAGCAGAAGGGGGTAGGGGGAGGCGGGAGGGCTTCTTAGAAGGAGGCTGCTTCTCAGAAGGCGCCGGCCTGACATCTACAGAGGAGGCCCGCGCCTTTCTAAGAAGCAGGGGTGCCACTACGAAGCCTTCCCCCCTCCCCCTACCCCCCTCTGCGCGCCGCCAGGCTTTCCAAGATATGCAAAATGGATTGTTAGTAAACGGGGTGGTAATTAGCTAAGGGACTTCTCTACGAGCGAGTACGGGGCGACAGGGCATTTACATGGCACTAGTGCGTGATAGACCGGGATGACAAAATCGTCGATGCATCATCATAACCCTGGGCGGGGGGGATTACCTCGCACGTGTGCGAGACAAATCAATGTTTCGAAGGCACAGATCAAAATGCACCCGCAGCTCCCACCCCGTTTGCAAACACCCCGTTTGCAGGGGCTTGGACTTTGCGCGGCTCAATTCCGATGTATGGAAGTACTGGTGCCGATATGCGGCATAAGCGTCGTCCACAGCGACCCACCAACCTTTCCCAGAGCAGGAGACATGTCCCACCGGAGAGCCTTCAGCTGAATGTCCCCATCTCACCCCAGGGGACAAGCCCTTCCACCGGGGAGCTGCCCCGTCAACCGCGACAGAGTCTTCTCCCCCAAGGTAGGCCCCAGAACCGACCCAGCTCGGGAAGTGCGGCGGAAAGGCGGGGTCGAGGCATCCGGTCGTCATTCTCACAGCGCGCTGTGATGTTTCCGCGACGTCTAACTTTGGCAAGCAGCCCTTGGAGGTTGACCCGGCTGGCCTCAACAGGCCCTGGGGGGTGGTTCGGGACGGTCTCGTCATCCCAGCCCCGCAGCGCGGAGCGCTCCGGGGGGCGCTGCCAGAGACGGCGCGTCCAGACCGCCCTACGCTGCCCAGTGGCCTGTCGAGGCCAGCCTGGACCACCTCTGGGGGGCAGCGCGCAGCCTCAGGCCTGATTCCTTGCCCTCTCCAGGCCCAGGCGTCCCCACGAGGCCCATACGGCGAGTGGCGAGAGATTTCCCGACGCCGAAATGAACACTTCAGCGACCAGCGGGGGGGGCACGGCACTTCAGCCAGACCCTACTGAGCGTCGCGCGTCGCTTTGTCGCCAACGGTGTGCCGCGTACGCTTCAAGGGCTTGTGGGCACGAAGAGAAATTCTCAGCGTCATCGGGACGCAGAAGTTCCATCCTCATCACAATCTCCATCACCATCGACGTCCTCGTATCCTCATCCTCGCCGTCATAACCACCGCCATCCAGGAGGAGGAGGACCGCGGAGGAGGAGGGGAGGAAAACAGACTCTTGATGTTCCGACCTTTTTATTTTTGATTAACAGCGGGAATTTCGAGCACTAGGAGAGTACACCCACACTGGAGGGCTCTCACGCGTCGGGCCTCGGGAGGCGACTGTCGTTCGACTCTTCGCCAACGTGTCGGGCAGGCACTGGTTCGATGCCTCTCTGGGTGCTCGAAATTATTTTTGGGATGTGGTCCCTAAGTACGATGGGAACAACATAAGTCAGTAGGGGAAATAACAGACAGACGCAATCAATCGTCGATTCCCCAGACAATATGGGAAAACATGTGGAGTGTGTGGGGGGAGACAAGAACCCAGAAATTCTGGGAAGCATATGGGGAATCCTCGTATTTGTATATGTATATTTGTGTGTGTCCCAGGGCCCCTTCCTTTCTGGGCGCTCGAAATTACTTTACTGGGATGTGGTCCTGAAGCACGATGGGAGCAGCATGAGAACCGACGCGCGCCCGCCGCGGACCCCCAGGGGGGCGGCCCGCACGGCGCGGAGAGCGAGAGGCCCGCCGCGTCCCTGCTCGACGCCGCCGCCGCCCTGCGGACCAGCGCCTGCCTGCCATGGGGGAGGCCCGCCCGCGCCCCCCGCCCGCTGCGAGGCCGCCGCGATGCTGCGGTTGTAAGTCGGGCCTGTCCCTCTACAGTCGGGGGTGGACAGGACCCCCAGCAGTGACACGTCGATGAGTGCGTTGCCCGTTGTTTCGGTTCTCGCGAGGGCGCCGTGGCCGTCATTTTCCAGGCTGGCGCCCGCCAGGTTTGGGCCTCAGGCCGTTTTCACCAAACCACGTTTCACTAAAGGGGGGTCTGTCCATCCCCGATACAGGGGGGAATGCTGCAAAATAGTCAAAAGATAGTCGGGGGACTATTTTGGGGGCATTTGTTGTATATCATTTTTGGAGAACGTTTGGTGTATATCCTTTTCGTCCCAAATCCGCCTGTAGGGGGACATGCCCGACCTAACGCTACGGCACTCAGCTGCACTGGTACGCCCGTGTTGAACTTCAGCGCGCGCTGTGTTCAGCACGTACGTGTTCGCACGCTGCGGTGTTGGCTCGGCGCGCGTCGGCCCCCGTTTGGGCGAACGCACCGCGCCAGACCTACGCCTTCGGTCTACACTCCAGGCGATGCTTAAGAAAACCTAAGTTTTCGGCCAGAGTCTCGATTATTCTTAACGTTTCAATGTAAATCTTAAGATTTTAACAGAAAGGTTGGGTTTTTATTCAAGTTCTGAGACTATGAATTTCTTAACCCATGATTTCTTAAGCATTTCGCAGGGTGTACGTGTTGAGCTCCGTGTCAAAACGCAACGGGTTGCGTGTTGCGTATCGGGGCAGCTCTGCTCGGCTTGGGGTCTCAGCCGGCGCGGTCACGCCACGGAGTTCTGCAGAGGGACGGGGCCCAGCCAGAGCGCAGGATTTTTTGCAGGGTCGTGCAAGGTTGGATCTTGGGTCGAGCCGGGTTGAGGACCCGCTCGCGGCCATGGAGGTGGCCGTGCCCTTGCTCATGCATCTCGGCCGAGCTGGGTTTGGGGAGCTCCAGGAAGAATCTCGGGGAACGGGTTGGGACTTTTGGGGGAAGGGTCGGGGCTCCATATGGCAAGCCTGCCCCGGGGAAAGGGTCGCGAAATCCGGGGACCCCGCACTGAAACAAAAACTGGCATCGCATGTCTGGGTATCCTCCTCCTCCTCCTCCTCCTCCTCCTCCTCCTCCCTCCTCCTCCAGTTGTTTCTAAGTAGGCTGAGCCGGGGTTGCGCTGAGCTGGGTTGATCTGCGCTCGGGTCTGTGGGGGCCCGCCGCGGGGCCATCCAACAACGGCCCCGCGGCGCCGCCACGGCAACGCTGCGGCACGTCGTGCCGGCCTGCTTGCCTCTCCCTTGTTTTGGGGGGCCCTCCGAGAGAGACCTGGGACGGCGGGCGGCACCAGGGCGGCGGTGTTGAGAGGCACGTCGGGGGCGCGCGTCACGGCACAGCGCGTGACGTCGGATGTTTGGGCCCTGCGACGTTGTCGTGGTCGTCGTCATCGTCGTCGCGCTCGCCGTCGCCGTCGCCGTGGCCGTGGCCGTCGCCGTCGCCGTCGTCGTCGTCGTCGTCGCCGTCGCCGTCGTCGTCGTCGTCGTCGTCGTCGTCGTCGTCGTCGCCAGGCTTAAATCAGCTCCCGGACCACCCCTGGGGCCCCAGGGCCCATCCACGTTCTCAAGCCGCGTCCAGCCGTGGCGCCGGGGAACCTGCAGATAGGCGACCCCCGGTGTGAAGCCCCTCGCCGCCGCCGCTCGCCGCTCGCCGCCCGCGGCCGCTGCCGCTCGGCGCCGCTCGCCGCCGCTCGCCGCCGCTCGCCGCGTGCCCAGGGGCTCCACGCGGACGACCACCGCGGGCTCGGGCGAGGGCTTCCCCAGCAGCTGCAGCACCAGCACGGAGTACGCCTCGCCGACGATCGGCGGGCTGGCGCTCGCCTCTCTGAGGCGGGGAGCCGGGGGGCCAGCGGATCGAGGATCGAGGAGCGGGGATCGAGGAACGAGGAGCGAGGAGCGAGGCTCGAGGGCCCGAGGGATCGAATGCTCGAGGCTCGAGGCTCGAGGCTCGAGGCTCGAGGCCCGAGGCCCGAGGGCTGAGGAGGAGCAGGAGCCAGGAGCAGGGCGAGGGCGAGGAGCGGGCCCTCGCACCGCGGTCTGGCTCGGAAGCCGAGGCAGAAGGGCGGGGGTCTGGGGCTCCAGTCGCCGTGCTCTCTGCGATGCTGATGCAGCGTCGGATCTTGCCCCCCCTCTCTAGGGCGACGAGATCTATGCATATCCACTGCTCCCGGCCAGGCCAATCCTGGGCCCAGGAGCGGTGTATACGCCCTCCTGGCTTGGCCAGGGAGGCATATACACCGCTCCTGGGCCCAGGATTGGCCTGGCCAGGAGCAGTGGATATGCATAGATCTCGTCGCCCTACCTCTCGCGCGCAGAGCAAGAGCGGGAGCGGGACTGGGGTCTTGGAGCAGGAGGTGAGCTCCGGCATGGACGGCGACGACGACGGACGACGACTTTGGCGGCGGCGGCGGCGGCGACCACGGCGACGACAACGACGACGACAGGGAGGGCCCTCCCTCGCCGCCGCCCCCTTCCCAGGGGTGAGGGCATCTCCGAGAAGCTTCGCCAGTCGGGCGGCGACACGACGCCGCTGCCCCTGGCGCCAGAACGTGAGGACCGCGACGACCAACTGTTGTAGAGTAATTAGCGTGCTTTCTGCGTTTCGTCGTCGGCGTCGTTTCCGAAGTTGTCATGATGTTTCTGGTGGTTCTCATGGCCACGGTTGGGCGCAGCCAGCAACCCTGGTTCGGTCGGGCGCAGGGCGTTTTGCGGCGCCAGGCCCTCACTTTACTGTTCCTGTTCCTCCTTCTCTTCGCCTGCCCGCTATCCCACTCCTCCCCCCCTCGTCTCTCCTCCTCTGGTTGATTCAGCAGGTTCGACACCCCTAATCATTGGTAATCGGTAATGCGATGGGCTCCCTCAGAAGGATAGCGAACACAACTCCCTCATGTGTAGCTGGTCGGCCTCATTTCCGAAGGGAGCGTGCACCAAAGGAAGGGGAGGGCTTGCTCTTCGGCGACGACGCCCCTGCATCCCTTGTCCCTCGCCCTTCCCCTCCTCGTCCCCCGCCCTCCATTCCACATCCGAAGTTGCCGGCATGCAGCTGGTTTATGCCCTACCGCTTGGCGCATACCATGGTACATTGTCGCTTCCGGCTTAGAGAGGGCCCCAGGAAAGTCGCACGTTGCGTAATGGAGGGGGCGGAAGGGGGGGGGGTCAGGGGAGTGCCTCTCGTGCTTCCCATGGGCCCTAAAGTGGCCCTCTGGGGTCCAACAAGGATCAGGAGGGTCGGTGCACGTTTCTTCATTCCCTCCATAATCGCCCACCATCGCCCCCCATCACTCGGCGGCCAGCCCAGGGGCGGACGTGAGAAGGGGCGGATCTTCTCAGAAGGCTCGGAAGTCCCCTGGCCTTTTGAGAGGCCCCGCCGCCTTCTGAGAAGGCCGTCTCCTTCTCGCCCCCCCCCCCGCTCGCCGCCGAATCGCGCAGCGCCCAAACCAGCTGCGTGAGCTGCTTCGCGTGAGCCCTCCGGCGCCCCCGCGGAGGCTCGTCGGAGGCCCGCGGCGCGGCCCGCGCGCGCCGCCGGCCCGGCGCCGCCGAGGACCCCTTCGCGGCCTCGCTGATGGTGCGGCAGCGCTCGCTGGGGCACTGCGACTCCATGCTGGACATGGAGTCGGCGGGCGCCCGCCCCGCGGCGTCGCGGCGCTGTTTCGACGTTGTCGCCGCGCCGTCTGTGGCCGCGCGTCATGCCGCGGACAGCGTCGTGCCTCGGACAGCGTGTCGCCGCGCCGTCTGTTCCGGCGCGCGGCCTCGCGTCGGGGGGGAGGGCGTGTCGCGGCCACCGGGGGGCAGACGCCGCCTCGGTGGCCGCGGTGGGCTCGCCGCGGGTTTTTTCCCGCGTGGCGGGGTGCGGGGCGCAGGGCGTGCCATGGGTTTGCCGTGATGTCGTCGTCGTCCACTTGGGCGCGTTGAGAACAAGCGGCGCGGCGACGTACTCTTCACGCTTCGCGTATCCATGGGCAGTGACAGTGAACGGGAGGAAGAGACACGTTGCTGGCAAGGGGGTGGCTTTGGAGGGCCTATTCGGGCCATCCCTGGGGCCCGCGTGGGGGCATGGGAAGAGGAGGAGGAGGACGAGGAGGACGAGGACAGAGCCTTCAAAATCGCCTCTTGGAGTCCTCGTGGGACTCTTTTGGGGGGTTTTGGGTCCTCTTGGGGCTCTTTTGGGGGGTCTTGGGGTCCTCGTGGAGCCCTCGTGGGGGTCCCTTGTGGAGAAGGTGGAGGAGGAGGAGGAGGAAGAGGAGGAGGAGGAGGAGGAGGAGGAGGAGGAGGAGGAGGAGGAGGAGGAGGATGCAGAAGAAGAGGAGGAAGGAGAAGCAGGCGGAGGAGGAGGAGTTGGAGGAGGAGGCTGTGGAGGAGGAAGAGAAGGAAGCTGGGGAGGAATGTAAGGAGGCCGCAAAGACGAGAACGCTTGAATTTTTACGCCAAGACAACCGATGATGTTTGCTTCGAGGGCTGCCTTGGAAGTGCTCCTGGACGTCTTGGAGGCATCTTGGGCCGTGTGGACGCCATCTTCGTCGTCAGGGACCAATCGTTCGGCGATTCGGGGCCCTCTGGGGCCGTCTTGGGAGCCTCTTGTGGCACTGTTGGCCCCTCCTGGGGCTTTCGTCGGCCTGGAGACCGCCCGGGGGATGACACTCTGATCTGGGACCCCGTGCAATTTGTGCGGTGCAAGCCGTGGCGTGCCGGCGTGAGCTGCGCGGTGCAATGTATGTGTGGTCTGAGCTGTGTGGCGTAAGCGATGTGTTGCAATCGGTGTAAGCTACGTGGTGTGGATTGTGCGGTGTTCGTGTTGCGTTCGTGTTGCGGGGTCCGATTGCATGTGAATTCATGCAGGCACCTTGGGCACCTCCCTTCGGGTTGTGTCGCCCAGGTGTTCTGTCCGGGCACAAAAAAAAGGCTGTGCGGTGTAAGCTGCGTGGTGCAGGCTTTCCGGTGCATGCCGTGCGGTGTGCGACGGTTGTGGTCAATGGTGAAATCAAAATTTTAATGGTAAAACAGAAATTTTAAAGGTGAAATTAAAAAACACTACGTAAAAACACTATGCAGAAAAGCTACGTAAAAACACTACGTAAAACACTACTCAGAGAAAAAACGCACTACGTAAAAACACCACGCAACCACACACACACACACACTACGGAGAAGCAGTACGTACGTGAGCACGTCACATCTGCACAGTACGTGTGTGACCAGGGAGGTCTCGTGAGCGGGCGCTCCAGCGGCTGGCGCGGCCCTGCGAAGTCCGGACGACGAGGGCATTCTGCGTAGTGTTTTTACGTAGTGCTTTCAGGGGCGCCCCGAGACGGCAACGCTGCTACGCGGGAACAACACACCCGAAACCCCACGCAGCAGCATGCCGCGTCGCCCGCGTCTCTCGTCACCGTTGGCCGAGGCCGCGGGGAGTTGCGGATTCGGGCGGAACTGGCGCGAAACGCGGGCGACGGGGGCATTCTGCGTAGTGTTTTTTTACGTAGTGTTTCCAGGAACGCCCCGAGCCGGCAAGCAACCACGTAGCAAACAACGACGCCCAAACCCGCGTTGCCCGCGTCTCACGTCACGTTCGCCCAAGGTCACGGGGAGCCGCTGTTTCGAGCGGAATTCGCGCGAGATGCTGGCGACGGGGGCATTCATTCTGTGTAGTATTTTTACGCAGTGCGTGCAGGAGCGCCCCGAGTCGGCGCGCCACCACGCCAACGCGCCCAAACCCTTGCGCAGCAGCGTGCCGCGTCGCCAGCGTCTCTGGACAGTTTCGCCCGACGCCGTGGGGGGCTGCGGATTCGGGCGGACCTGGCGCGAGACGATGCCCACGAAGACATTCATTCTGCGTAGTGTTTTTACGTAGTGCGTTCAGGAGCGCCCCGAGTCGGCGCGCTACTACACGGAAACAACACGCCCGAATCCCAACGCAGCGCGTCGCCCGCGTCTCACGTCACGTTCGCCGCAGGGGGCGGGCAGTTGCGGAGGCGTGGAAAGGGGGGGGGAGGGGGGTGGGGGGAATTTGGACCGATATTTGGTAGAACTGGAGTACAGGGAGGAGGAGGAGGAGGAGGAGGAGGAGCAGGAGGAGGAGGAGGACGAACTTTGGACTGATATGGAGGAGGAGGAGGGGGAAGAGGAGGAACATTCAAGGACCGATACCAGGTAGCCGCGCATAGGAGTAGGAGTAGGAGGAGAGGGAGGAGGAGGAGGAGGAGGAGGAGGAGGAGGAGGAGGAGGAGGAGGAGGAGGAGGAGGAGGAGAATACACTACGCCAATACACTACGCCAATACACTACGCAAGCGCACTCAGTACATACACGACCCGAATGCACGACGCAAAACAACTACGCAAAAAACACTACGCAGATGCGCTACGCAAATATACTACGCGAACATACTACGCACAATCACTACGCAAACACACTGCGCAAACACACTGCGCAAACAAACGCTTCGCGAAAAAACACTACGCAAAAACACTACACAAAATCACTGCGCGAAAGCACTACGCAAAACACACCTACGCACAAAAACACGACGCCGACACACTACGCCAATACATTACGCAAACGCACGCAGCACATACACGACGCACATACACGACGCAAATACACTACGCCAATACACTGCGCAAGTACACAACGCAAGCGCACTCAGCACATACACGACGCGAATGCGCTACGCCAACACATTACGCAAACGCACTCAGCACACACACGACGCAAACACACGACGCGAATACGCTACGCAAGCGCACTCAGCACATACACGACGCGAGTACACGACGCAAAAACATGTACGCAAAAACACTACGCAGATGCGTTACGCGACTACACTACGCGAATACACTGCGCAGAAAACACGACGCAAAAACATTACGCAAATACGCTACGCAAGAAACATTACGCAAACACACTACGCAAAATCACCACGCAAACGCGCTACGCGAAAAACGCGACGCAAATACACTACGCCAGTGCACTACGCCAATACACTACGCAAACGCACTCAGCACATACACGACGCAAATACGCTACGCCAACACATTACGCAAACGTATTCAGCACACGCACGACGCAAGTACACGACGCGAGTAGGCCACGCAAAAACATTACGCAGATGCGCTACGCAAAAACACGACGCAGAAACACTACGCCAAAACACACTACGCGAAAACACTACGCGAAACCACTACGCAAAAACACTACGCAAAAACGCTAAGCAAACACAGTGCGCGAAAAACGCTACGCAAAAGCACTGTGCAAAATCGCTACGCAAAAGCACGATGCAAAAACATCACGCAAATACACTACGCCAATACACTACGCAAGCGCACTCAGCACATACAATAGGCAAATACAAGACGCAAATGCACTGCGCAAATACACTACCACAATACACTACGCAAGCGCACTCAGCACAGACACGACGCGAATACACGACGCAAAAACACCACGCAAAAACACTACGCAGGTGCGCTACGGGAACGCACTACGCGAAAACACTACGCTTAAAAACACTACACAAAAGCACTGCCCAAATACACTACGCAAAAGCACTACGCGAAAAACACTACGCAAAAACACTGCGCAACATCACTACGCGAAAGCATTACGCAAAAACACTACGCAAATACACTTACGCCAACACACTACGCCAATACACTACGCAAACGCACTCAGCACATACACAACGCAAATACACGACGCAAATACACTACGCAAATACACTACGCAAACGCACTCAGCACACACACGACGCGAGTATGCGACGCAACATCATTACGCAAAACACTACGCAGATGCGCTACGCACACACACACACACACACTACGCGAAAACACTGCGCAATAAAATACTACGCAAACGCACTACGCGAGAAAACACTACGCGAAAAACACTACGCAAAAAAACACTACGCAAAAACACTCCGCAAAAACACTACGCAGATTTATTTAACCCTTGGGCATACCTCTCTCATCAAGTTGTGTGGTTGAGCGATGCGGCGCACGCCGACGGCGCGGCCGCCCAGCGCACGATGCACCCACGAGGCGCCCGCGGGCGGGCAGCAGGCGAGGGCTCGGCCGAACCACCCGGGGCACGGAGCGCGGGCACCGGGCGCATCTGCGGCGGACCCACCCGGCGCACGAAGCGCGCAGGAGGTGCCGACGCGCGAACACCGGATGAAGTCGGAAGCCGGGCAAGGGCTGCTAAATCCGTGGCTGCTAAAATCGAACTCCGGGAAGTTGTCCTCGTCCTTCCGGGAAGAAGCCCGTTGACTGTTTCGCGTGCCGTGCCGGTTTGAGCAGCCTTCGCCCAGCTTCCGATGGAGGTCGGCTAACCCGTCCTTGTCTCTGGGGCCCGAGGTCAGACCCCCTGAGTGCGAGCACTGCCTGGGGACTTAATTTCGGGACGCCTCGGGGAACGCGGCGACGGCCCCAAATCCGTTCAAGATTTGTGTCTTGAGCCCGCCCGGGGTCCACCCGGACCCGCTTTCGAGGCGGATCCTAGCCGCGGCGACGAGAGGCGGATCCAGGAGGCCCCCAAGAGGACGAAGCCCACGAGCGGCGAGCGTGTCCGTATCCGCGCCCTCGCGATCTGGATTCCGTGCCGCGGCTTCGCGGATGGGCAGTCGCATTGGAAGGAGGAGAAGCGACACCAACACCACCAGGGGCCCACCTCCAGCGATGAGGTCGACAATGCCTCCCCGAGCTGGAGGCTGGGGATGTCTCGAGCGAGAGGGGGGGACCACACCACCAGGGAGTCCTCCCTTGCCTCCTCGCTTCTCTTCGCCCTGTTGGTGTTGGTGTCGCCTCCCCTTGTTTCTATCGCAGGGATACGTTCCGCGCGGGGCATCCACGGACAGAAGCGCTCCGTGGCCACGGGGTCGCGTCCCACGAGGGGCCCGGCCCACGAGGGCCCACGAGGCCGCGGACGAACGTGTCTTTGGCTCTGGTCCACGAGATACAGGCGCCAGTCGCTGCTGCGAAAGAGGGTGTGGAGAGCCTAGACGAGGAGGAGAGGAGGAGGAGGAGGAAGGAGGGGGAGGAGGGGGGGTGAGATGGAGAGGGAGAGAAGAGGGAGAGGGAGCGGGAGAGGGAGCGGGAGGGAGAGGGCGAGGGAGGAGGAGGACCTAGAGGGCCTAGATGACCTAGTGGACCTAGAGGACCTAGAGGAACTGGAGGACCCAGAGGACCTAGAGGACCTAGAGGACGAGGAGGAGGAGGAGGAGGAGGAGGAGGAGCAGGAGGAGGAGGAGGAGGAGGAGAGAGGAGGAGGAAGAGGAGGAGGCGGAGGAGGAGGAGGAGGGGGGAGGAGGAGGTTGTTGGAGGTGTTCGGCCGCCCGCCCCAGGCGGGCCGATCCGACGACTCGGACGCTGTGGCCGACGGCGGCGAGGAGGCTGGGTGGCGGACGCCGCCGCGGCGGACGGCGGACGCCGCGGCGGACGGCGGCGGCGCGGTGCAGCGCAAGCTATCGTTCGCGAGGGGCGACCCCGCCCGCCGCTGGCCGCTCTGACAGACACTCTTGCGCCTCGAGGCGGCTCGAAAGTTTCCAGAAGTTTCCGAACGTTTCGGAGGCCCAGGGTGGTTTCCATCGGCTGCGCCTCGGCGAGGGCGTTCCCGGGGTGCCCAGATCGTCCCGAACGGTCGCCAGAGAGCCGAGCTATGCCCCGACAGCCACGGGGCAGGGTCCTCCTTCCCTCCTTCCAGGCGTTTTTTTCACACCAGGTGTTTTCGCCTGGCTTCGGGGCCCTCGCAGATCGATTCGGCTCGAAAAATGCAGCAGACAGATGAGATCTAGGGCGTGGGTCGCTATTTTTCAAGATGCTGTTGTTTTGTTCGTGACGTCGGATCTCACGGAGCAGCCAGTTTTCCGCGATCGTGATCTTTAGGAGGCCAGCTTCGGGGCCCAGGTCCATCAGAAAATGAACGATCGATGATCCTCAGGAGGTGTGTTAGCCAAATTTGTGCTTACACCGGTCGGAGCCGGTGTAGGGCCTTCTTTGACCGCCTGCGTCGTATTGAAGGTCTTCGGTGGACGAGCACACGTGGGCGCTACTGCAATCCTTCTGGGGATCATCGGAACGACTCGGGATGAGATGCTAACCGTGGCCGGGGGTCCAGAGAGGGGGGGCAGGTCTGGAAGAAGTCGAGCCGCCGGAAGTCTGGGCCGTTGCCGCCGAAGCCGCGTCGCCGCGTCTTGTTGGCCACAAACATTTCCGTACCCACCGACTCGTTGGCTGGGCCCCTGGGCCGCGACCCCACGGATGCGGGTTGCTGTTCCGCGGATGCCCCGCTTGTGACGCATCCGTACGACCGCGCATCCGCGGGATCGCGCCCCGGAGTCCAGACCGTGATCACCACCTACCAAACCACCCCAACCCAACCCGAAGGCCTCAATTTGCCCTCCATTTCCAGTGTGGGTGGGTGGGTCGGGGAACATTGTGAAAACACATATGGAACCCGTACCCCCCCCAACCCGACATTCGGGTCTTCGGGTTGGGTTGGGGTGGTCTGGTAGGTAGTCACGCGAGGGCGCGGATGCGGATGTGTTCGCCACTCGTGAGCGTCGCAGTCGTTGTCGGCGTTGCCTCCTCCCTCGTCGCCAGCGCCGTCCGTCTCATGCTCTCGCGGACAATGGCGCATGCTGGACACGCAGTGCCGTTGGGTCGGCGCCGGTTTGCCCAGGGCTGGCCCGCAGGGGCGGCTCAGTCGCCGACATGCCTTCTTCGGAGCCTGCGCAGCCTTCACCTTCCCTGTCGATGGCGCCCTCCTCCTCCTCCTGCTCCTCCTCCTCTTTCTCGTGATTTGCGTGCTCTGATAAGTTCAGCGCGGGGGGGATCGCTGGTGGGCCACCCAGAACGAATGCAAAAACAGCCCGCCGCAGGCGCCGAACATTTTGGCTTGTTCAGAGAACGTAGTTTGGGTCGCGGGTGGGTCGCGGGCTCTCCACCTCCACCTGGAAGGGATTCAAGAACAGCCCGCCGCAGGCGCCGAACATTTTGATTTGCACACTGAACGCGGTTTGGGTCGCAGGTTCTCCACCTGGAACGTATGCAAAAGAACCCCGCCGCAGGCGCCGAAGTTTTGGCTTGTTCAGAGAACGTAGTTTGGGTCGCGGGTGGGTCGCGGGCTCTCCACCTCCACCTGGGAGGAATTCAAAAACAGCCCGCCGCAGGCGCCGAAAATTTTGACTTGTACACTGAACGCGGTTTGGGTCGCGGGTGGGTCGCAGGTTCTCCACCTCGAACGAATGCAAAAGAAGCCCGCCGCATGCGCCGAAAATTTTGGGTGGGTCGCGGGGTGGGTCGCGGGTGGGTCGCGGGGGTCGCGGGTGGGTCGCGGGCGCGGTTTGGGTCGCGGGTGGGTCGCAGGTTCTCCACTTGGAACGAATGCAAAAGAAACCCGCCGCAAGCGCCGAAAATTTTGGGTGGGTCGCGGGGTGGGTCGCGGGTGGGTCGCGGGTGGGTCGCGGTGGGTCGCGGGTGGGTCGCGGGTGGGTCGCGGGGGGGTCGCGGGGGGGTCGCCGGGGGGTCGCCGGGGGGGTTCACGGGTGGGTCGCGGGCGGGTGGCGGGGTGGGTCGCGGGTGGGTCGCGGGTGGGTCACGGGTGGGTCGCGGGGTGGGTCGCGGGTGGGTCGCGGGGTGGGTCGCGGGTGGGTCGCGGGTGGGTCGCGGGGTGGGTCGCGGGTGTGTCGCGGCGCGGGTCGCGGGCGGGACGACGACAACAAACAACAAACAAGACACAACACACAACACACAACAACAACAACAACAACAACAACAACAACAACAACAACAACAACAACAACACACAGCACACAGCACACAACACACAACACATAACACATAACACATAACACACAACACACAACACACAACACACAACACACAACACACAACAATACCAACAGCAGCAACAACAACACACCAACAACAACACACAACAACAAACAACAAACACCAAACAACATACAAAACACAACACACAACACACAACAACAACCACACCAACAACAACACACAGCAACAACAACAACAGCAACAACAACACACAACACACATCAACAACAACAACAACAACAACAACAACAACAACAAACAACAAACACCAAACTACACAACAACAACGACAACACCACTAACAACAACAATAACAACAACACCAGCAGCAACAACAGCAACAACAATACCAACAGCAACACCAACAACAACAACAACAACAACATGCGAGGGCGCCGCGCTTCTATTCATGTCTGTAACTGGTTGTTTTAGACACTCGCGTACGGCGCTCGAGCGGGAGTGCAGCGAGTCCAGTCGCGTCTAACGCAAAATATAGACGTCTTCCCGGGTTCTCCTCCCCCCCCCCCCGCGGCCGCCTGCTCTGCCCTCCTCTCACTCCTGCGTGCTGGCCACTTCGCCTGCAGGTGCCCCCGCCCAGCTCTTTCGCCGGTGCAGCCAATGCTGCCTCGCCGCCAACGAACACAAAAGCTATTCCAAGCAAGCGCCCGGCCGTGGGCCACCCCACGCCCCCGCCCTTCCGCCGTGGGGGACCCCCCTCCCCCCGCGAGGCAACCCGCCCCACTTCTGCGTGGCCGCGAGAGGCGTCCCGCAGGAGCTCGCGCGCGGCGCGGGGCGGGGTGGCCGGCGCGGGGGCCCGGGGTCCGGGGGCGGCGTGGCTCAAGCAGTGGCGAAGCGTCTTGGCGTGCCTGTAGGCCTACCAAGGAATATTCTGAGAACCTGCTGTGGTTGGCACGAAAGGTTCTTAGATCATTTCTGGCTGAGATGGTCGTGTTTTTTTAACACATCGGGTTTATGTTCTAAGAACACCGCCTGTGTTCTTAAAGAACATTTTTAGGTTCTAAGGGAAATTTCGTGGTAGGCCTATAGGAATGCCCGGACGGTCGGTCCCTGCTCAAGTTCTGGACACCCGAAATGGGTACCGAAAGAATGGGTACAATGCCCAACAGCAAATGTTGTCCCAAACCAACAGCGGCCGCTGTTGGGCAGGCGGCCTCCTGTCTCGAATGGACACAGGCCGCGGCGGCGTGGACAGCGAATCCTGTTCAGAATGAACAGGAACTGCTGTTGGGCATCGTACCCATTCTTTCCGTGCCCATCTCGGGCGTCCAGACAAGTGGCGGTTTCCCCTCGCAGGCCGAGCCCTCCCATGACGACCCCCTCGCCTCGCAGGGGCAGCGTTGGGGGGGAATCAGGGCTCATTTCGATGCCGCCGATTCGATTCGATGCGGTTTCGATTCGATTTCGATTCCGATCCGGTTCGATTTCGGATTCCGATTGGGGATCCGATTCCTCACCGGAGGACTGGCCCGCCGATGTCTGCCGATCCGAGTTTTCCCGACTCGGCTGCCGGTATCCGTCGATCCGGTTCATGTCGATCGCCGATCCGATTTGCCAATTCGATTTTGGGCTCTCCTGGTGGATACGGTCGGGAGCTCTCAGCGCCTCGCTCCGCCAGTGCTGGGCCACCGCGCTGCGGCGCGACACGCCGGCCACGTCCCAGTCCCCGGGCGTCAACGCCACGAGCTTCTCCCGGCCCCCCGGCCCCGAGGAGCGGAGCGACACGCTGGCATCACCTCGCAAGTCGCAGCACGTCGCCGGGGCCGCCGCCGCGGCACGCTCAGCAAAGGTTCCCGACCTTCGGCTCAGGGGGGGGATGCATCGACCCCAGTCGCACATCTTCTCGCCGGCAGGGGCCCGATGGCCCTCCCCGCCCGGGAGAGTGCGGATTCTCCATCGGGGGCCTGTCGTCGACCTGTCGGCCTCGTATCGCCGATTTCAGGTCGATGTTTTCACCCCCCTGAGGAAGTCCACCACTAAGGAGGAGGAGGAGGAGGAGGAGAGGAGGAGGAGGAGGAGGAGGAGGAGGAGGAGGAGGAGGAGGAGGAGGAGGAGGAGGAGGAGGAGGAGGAGGAGGAGGAGGAGGAGGAGGAGGAGGAGGAGGAGGAGGAGGACGGAGGAGGGAGGAGGAGGAGGAGAGGAGGAGGAGGAGGAGGGAGGAGGAGGAGGACGGAGGATGAGAGGAGGAGGAGGAGGAGGAGGAGGAGGAGGAGGAGGAAGGAGGGGAGGGGGAGGAGGAGGGGGAGGAGGAGGGAGGAGGAGGAGGAGGAGGAGGAGGAGGAGGAGGAGAAGGAGGAGGAGGAGGAGATGCAGGAGAAGGAGGAGGAGGATGCAGGAGGAGGAGGAGGAGGAGGAGGAAGTCCACCACTAACGTTGCCCCTCATCCTCGCTCCAAGACGTGGGCAAGCTTCCAGGGGGGCGGGGCCTCGAGGGCGAGGGGTCAGTCACGGACGGGGGAGTGCGGTGTGCTTGAATTCGCCTCGTGTTCAGCCTTGGTCGAGCGATCAATCAGTCGGGGCTCCCGCCGTGGGGGCCTGCACTCGCAGTACTACTAGCGCACGGTAGGTCGCACAATTCGAAATTCATTTCGATTGCTGTCTTGTCGGAGTTATGCTCGACTCGGCCCGTTACCGCTTCGCCGCCGCCGCCGCCGCCGCCGTCCTCCTCCTCCTCCTTCCTCTCCTCCTCACTCCTCCTCCTTCCTCCTCCTCCTCCTCCTCCTCCTCCTCCTATCCCCCCTCCTTCCCCCCCCCCCTCCTCTCCTCCTCCTCCTCCTCCTCCTCCTCACCTCCTTCCTCCTCCTCCTCCCCTCATCCTCCTCCTCATCCTCCTCCTCCTCCTCCTCCTCCTCCTCCTGGGGGCCGACTCCAGGGAGGGAGTCGGCCCCCAGGGTTTTGCCGACAAGGGGTTTGCCGGATCCGGCATGGGGGGGGGACCGAAGAATGGAAGACGTTTCGGCCTGGGGTTACACTTTTCTCGGGTTGCACGAGCGTCAGTGTTTATCCAACGCCCGGTGTTCGGGCTTGGGGGACTGGAGGGGGGAGAGGGAGAGTGGGGGTCAAGGATCAGCATTGCTCGACGCGTGTCCCTGGCTGTGCTTGCCTCCTCCCCGTGACCCATCTGTGGGAAGCTCACCTCACGGAAGTCCACGGAGGAGGAGGAGGAGGAGGAGGAGGAGGAGGAGGAGGAGGAGGAGGAGGAGGAGGAGGGAGCTTTCAAGCGCAGCTGCCAGGAGGCTCGCTGCAGGCGTGCCCGCTCGCTTCCGGGGCACAGTGCAGCGCCGGCGCTGTTGCGGGGAAGCTCACCCCTGGCCTCCGAGCGTGCCCGTCCGCTTCTGGCGCAGGTCCGCCGCGCCGCCCCGTGGGTCGCGGATTGCCCTTGTTGGGGTTCCTGTGATGGGCCGGTTTTCCACCACCGCTACCATAAGTTGGAGGGGGAGAGGAGGAGGAGGAGGAGGAGGAGGAGGAGGAGGAGGAGGAGGAGGAGGAGGAGGAGGAGGAGGAGGAGGAGGAAGACCCCCTTCCCCTCCAACTTCTGGTGGTGGCGGTGGTGGAAAACAGGCCCATCATCCTGGGGCGCCCTCGTGGCCATTGCTTGGTCCGCCTTCGGAGAGCACCCCAGGAGATCGACGGGATGTCCGCGTCGTTTCGACGCGGCGGCGACCTCGCCGCGGGCGTGCAAGACGGAACGCTGCCAGCGGCCCAGTGTCGGCCACCAGGGGTCGAGCTGGCGTTCCACGCGGGGTCAGGACCCAACGCCATGGGGTCGTCACGACACGGACCTGCCATCCCAGACCCCCGACGTCATGATGCTGTTCACCACGCGATCCCCCAGCGGTCTCGACCCATTCCCCGGGACCGGGCTTTCATCCTGAGTCGTTGTTCGACGGCCCCACGGCCCAGCGAGGGCCCCCAGAGGCAGAACACAGCAAAACAAACCTCCTGTCGTGGCTTTTTTTGTCGTGGCTAAAGAGGGGTCGGCAAGATGGGAGCTCGGTCTTGAAGGGTGAAGAGGCAAGCCTCTTTTGGCGGCTCGAGAGAGAGCCCATCAGAGTTCGGTCATGCGATACTCGGAGCCCAGTAATTCTTGTCTGAGCCCTCGCGCTGTGGCGAGAGCTGCTCGGGGACGACATCGAGCATCTGGAGCGCCAGGGGCCACGCATCGTGTGCCTGCCACGCCTGGATCGAAACAGATAGTATGGATGGGTCACATTGTGGTCGTTTTCTTATGCCTTGTTTTCCCGATCGGCGCGGGCCTCGCACCCCCCCTCCCCCCCCCAATGGAGTAGATCTTGAGTGTTTTTGACGTCTGTTTCAAGCAGGTGGAGTCCCTCCCATAGGACGCACTGTTGCAAACAGTCGCACGAAGCAGAGGTCCGGAGCCAGACACCCCTCCCTTCCGCCCAATGTCGAAACACCGAATGAGAAAACGTTCACCTTCACTAAGGTAATTACCTTTGCATCTGTGCCTCCTCGGTCCATCCTGAACCCCTTTCGATTGCCAGCCCCGCTCGAGAAGCCTCGACATGGGCGTCCAGGTGGCTTGCATCCTCATCGCGCGCCCCTGCGATCCGTTTTGGCTATACCCCGGCCTGGAGGAGCGGCAGCGGACGCGGGCCGATTCCGCGGCGGCGCCCCCCGCCGGCCGGCCGGGCGGCTGCTGCGACCTGGCCGGGAGCCCGCAGAAGAGCAGCTTGAGGACCGCCCCGCGCGGCCGCCGCCACGGCGACGACGGGCCCAGGCCCCCTCGGGAGTTCTGGGACGGGGGTCAATTTTAGGGGAACAAAAAGTGGCATAAACATAAAAACTCGGAGGTCCGCGCGGATTTCTCGGATCGGCGCTGGAGCCCCCTCCCTGGCGCGCGGAGCGCGCCAGGGGCGGCGCCGGAGGCGCCGCCGGGAGGCCCCAGTGCCGATCCGAGAAATCCGCGCGGACCTCCGAGTTTTTATGTTTATGCCACCTAAATTTCCAGGCAGAACCAAAAAACCACAACCACAGAGAAGTGGATGTTTCGGGCATGCCCGTCGTAGAACACGACCGGACGCGAGGCTCTTGGCCGTGTTCGGCCTCGGGGAGCCTTCGCCAGGCCTCGGGGCCGTCCAACAACGACTCGGGATGGAAAACCGGTCCCAGGGAAAAGGTCGGGACTTCAAGGACCCCGTATTGGAAAAAAGCAGGGCGTCGTATGTTTGGGAGAGGGCCCCTCGGGGGATAATCCTCTGACCTCGGCATGAGCACATTGGTTGCGGTTGTGGTCGATCTGGCCGTCCTGGGGCGCCACATCGACAACAACCAGCACGAAGCTGGTTCTGGTGCTCCTACAGTTCTTGGCATGCGCAAGAAATCCTCCAGGGTGTGTCCTCCAGGGTGGGTCAGCCAGAGCGCCGGATCTTGCAGGATCCTACAAAACCAGGCCTGCATTGGCCCCTGCCCCTCGCACAGGATCCTGCAGGATCAACAGGATCCTGCAACGCCTGACTGACCCGGGACCTGGGTCAGTAGAAGCCCGACCCCTCCCCTCGATCCCAGACCCCCGACGTCATGGTTTTGTTCATAGTAACATCGACCCTTGGAGGTGTCCACCCAGTTTTTTATCCTGAGTTGTTTTTCGACGATCCCGAGGGCTGGTAAGGGCTCCCAGGGGCCGAAAATAGCAGCAAACTGTCCGTCATGAGCTGTTCATCACCCGAGGTGGTTTGGGGCTCTCGATCCTTGATCCCAGAGCCCCCACCCGGCCCTGCAAAACAGGCACGGCGGGAGTTCTTTTTGTCCGCAACTGGTCGGGCTTCCAAGGGGGGCCTCGACCCTCCCTGCAGGGGGCCCCGGGGGGGCCGTGAGAAAGATCGGCAGGGCGGAGCGCCAATCCTGGGGACCGGGTCGAGACCTCTGGGGGTCGACGCTGCAAGGGCTCGTTTCGATTCCTCCGACTCGATGCGATTCGACGGCGATGCGACTTCGGATTCCGTTTTTGAGGTTCCGATTGCTCATTGGAGGCATACGAATTCGCCTGCCGATCTCCGCCGATTCGACTTTTCCCGACTCGGCTGCCGATTTCCGCCGATTCGATTAATTTCGATCGCCGATCCGACTTATCGATTCGACCCTGGGCTCTCCTTACGTTGTGAACAGATCATGACGTCGGGGTCCTGGGATTCCTGGAGGTCTTCCTCCCCCTCCATTCTTCCGCCCCTCTATCCTCCGCCCCTCCTTCTCCCCTCCTTCCCTTTCTCCTGCGCCCCCCCGTCCGCTTCTCTTTCACCTTCTCTCCTTCTCTTCCTTCCTTCCCCTTGTCCCCTTCCTCTTCCTTCCTCCTTCCCCTTATCAGTGTTTTCTGTTCGCCCTTCTTCCTCTCCTCGCTCCCCCCTCCCGCTAGAGGAACCGAACTAATGCCATGGGGGCGTCCATGCTGAACATCGCGGCATACGCGGGCTCCCGAGACGGCCTGATCCGAGTTTGCTCCTGTTCTTGGTCGTCCCAGACACCAAGAGGAGAAGGGAGAAGGGGGGGCATGAGGAGGAGGGAGGGACGGAGGGGGAGCGGGGAGGGAGAGGAGGATTTGCTTTTCCTCAAAATTCTCAAACATGGCCTCTCGATTCCGTGAGCAGCGGCACTGCCAGCCATCTTGTACATGGCTTTGCTCAGAGTGATCTTCCTGCAGACAATACAGTGCGATGTGTGCTGGGAGCGAGCTGGCACGCTGACATAAGCCTCCTGGCGGCAGCGCTGGCAGCAACGTTGTCAACTCGAAGTGCAATGGGAATGAGCTGGCGCGGTCGGGTGAGCTTCCTGCTGACAGCTGCCGAAGCTCGGAGGAAGCTTCCTGGCAGAGACGCTGGCAGGCAGCGCCATGTGCGCCAGGAGCGAGACGTTACGATTGGATCGAGTTTCCTGACGACAACGTTGGCGACGCGATGTGCACGAGACTCGAGGCGGCACGATTGCAGTGAGCCTGGCAGCAGCTCGAAACAGCATCGTTGGCAACGCCATATGCGCCAGACGCGAGCTGGCGCACTCGGAGTGAGCCTCCTGGAAACAATCAACGTCGGCAGCGTCGCTGGCACTCACTAGACCTCGCAACGTGAAGTGCACTGGAGGCCATCCAGCGCGCTCGGGGTGAGCTTCCTGTCCACAACCCCAAGCAACGCGCTGTGCGCTCGGAGCGAGCTGCCGATCGCGGAATGAGCTGGCAACGCGCTGTGCGCCGGCAGCGAGACTGCACGCTCGGAGGTCGCGTCTTGGCGACAACGCCGGCCACCCACCGTGCGCTGCGCCGGAAGGGAGCCGGCGCGCTCGGAGCGAGCCTCCTCGCAGGAAGGCGGTGGCAGCGCGAAGGGGAGTGGAGGGGGGCCCGCACGCGCGCTCCTCCTCCTCCTCCTCCTCCTCCTCCTCCTCCTCCTCCTCCTCCTCCTCCTCCTCCTCCTCCTCCTCCTCCTCCTCCTCCCCGTGGCGCACGCACACGGGAGGGGCAGCGGCCCACAGTTCACTTTGTGAGCCCCTGACGTCCGTTACGGGGGGGGTTTCAAGCAGTGGCGAAGCGTCCCTGCGTGCCTATTAGGCTCACCAGACAATGTTCTAGGGACCTTTCGCTGTGGTTTCCACGGCATGTTCTCAGAACACTTCTGGCCGGGATTGTCTTGTTGTGTTTAACACATCGGGCTTATGTTCTAAGAACCGTGTTGTTGTTCTTAGAGCATTGTTGGGTTCTAATAACATGTCGTGGTAGGCCTATAGGAATGCCAGGACGGTCGGTCCCTGCTCAACACTTTCCCCCTCCCTCCCCGTAGCGGTACCGAGCGTGCGCTGGGGAGGTGGGAGGAGGCCCGTTTCCCCGCAGGCAGTGCGCGGTGCTCACAGGCATGCTGCGGTGCTGACAGACATGACACGCTTTGGTGCTCCCAAGCTCCCAAGCGCATGCTGTGGCGCTGGTAGGCCCGGCCCCCCCCCCCCCCTCCCTCCCTCCCTCCGTAACGCACGTTGCGGGGCAGGATTGAAAAAGCCAATCTCGACGGGCAATGGCCCAGGGCACCGTAGGTAGTAAGGTGTCGAGGGGTGAGGGAGCTATTGAATCAAGCCTGGGTAATGAGGGGGTGCCTCAGGGCGAAACAACTTCCTGGGGGAGGGATCGAGAGCTCTGGTGCTCACGCAATGAAAAACACGACGACGGAGCCTCGGAGGTCGTGGGATGAGATGGACCGGGGAAGGGAGGGAATAAAAGTAAGAGGGGAAGAGCGGGAAGGCTTCTCCATTGTGTGATTTGTTATCTAAAAACAAATCCTGATGGGGGGCCTTTGGGGATCCTCCTCCATCTTGCTTCCTCCACGGCAGACCGATGCACAGCAAATCAAATAAACTCAAAGAGCATCAAGCAATGAGAGGCGAATCATGTGGAGTCACAGCGAAACAAATTACATAATGCCAAGCTGGCGTGGCAAATCAAACGATCAGAACGACATTCGCAATGCGATCGTGGTGCCACGTCGCGTTGATGTGACGAATGCCGAATACAGATGGCCTGGCACGATCCAAAGTTATGTTAACGATGCGTCCGTCTGCGCTACGCGCTGCTGTGCTACACTAAGGCCTGGCACGATTCAAGAGTTCTGCTGGCGATGCGTCCGTCTACTTTTCGCGTTGCTGTGCTACTGTATATTGCACCACATAATCTTGGAACTTAGTAAAAACGTATCAGCTGCGAAAGAGCAGGTGTCCTTGTTGGAGGAGATCGATGATGATGATGATGATGAGGAGGAGGATAAGGAGATTGACGATGATGGTGATCATGATGATGACGATGATGATGATGATGATGATGATGATGACAATGACGATAACGATGACGATGACGATGGCGATCACGACGACGACGATGATGCTGATGATGATGGTGATCATGATGATGATTAGGACGATGATGATGATGACGAGGCTGATGATGATGGTGATGGTGAAGGTGATGATGATGACGGTGTTGATGATGGCCACGATGATGATGGTGTTGCCGATGATGATGACGAGTGTGATTATGGTGGTGATGATGGTGATGATGATGATGACGATGATGATGATGATGATGATGATGTCGACGATGATGATGATGATGATGATGATGATGATGATGATGATGATGATAATGATGCTGATGATGATGATGACGATGATGGCGATGACGATGCTGATGGCGATGCTGGTGATGATGACGATGACGATGATGCTGCTGATAATGATGATGATAATGATGCTGGTGTACAGGGAGGAGGAGGTGGAGGAGGAGGAGGCTTTCTTCCTGCTACTGGAGAAGGTCAACGAGAAAGGGAGCGGCGGAGGATGGGGATGAAGAGAAGCTCACCCTCCTCTCGCACCTCATCTGTTTTCTCCATTTTTGGTTTCGGCTTCCTTAGTGACGGTCTGTTGAGTCCTGCATCCTTCTGCCGGCTCCCAGAGGTCTCTGATGAGCCAGCCGCCCATCTAATTGGCCACATGGGTGGGGGGTGTTAATTGCTCACCCCCTCCTCCCACCAGGTTGCCCCCTCGCCGAGTCGCGTTCGAGGACTACCCGACCCAACCCTACCTCCGCGATCGCTACTCCTCAGACCTTTCCCGGGCTGCGTTTAGACCAGAACGTCGAGGCGAATCCATCCATGGCGACGAGAGCCTCTCAGGGTGCCCCAAAAGAAACAAAAACGAGGCGAGGGCAGCGGTGTCAGTACCTCTTATTTCCCCCAACTCCCCTCCGCCCCCCCCCCCGCCCGACGACGAAGACGGAGATGACGACAACGACGACGACGACAACGACGACGACGACGACGACGACGACGAAGACGACGACGACGACGACGACGACGGCGGCGGCGGCGGCGGCGGCGGCGGCGGCGGCGGCGAGCGCCCGCGGGGCGCGCGCCGCCTTGTGGCGTGGTGGCCGAGGCCGAGCGGAGTGGCGCGGGCGCCGCGTCGGACGGCGAGGGCGAGGCCGGCGCGCCGAGGGACACGAGGCCCGGCGTGGGCGCCGCCGTCGCCGTCGCCGTCGCCGTCGCTGTGGCCGTCGGCGCCGTCGCCGTCGCCGTCGCCTTCGCCGTCGCCGTCGGCGCCTCCTCCTCCCCCTCCTCCTCCTCCTCCTCCTCCTCCTCCTTCTCCTGCTCCTGCTCCTGCTCCTCCTCTCTCCTCCTCCTCCTCCTCCTCCTCCTCCTCCTCCTCCTCCTCCTCCTCCTCCTCCTCCTCCTCCTCGTTGCCGTCGTGGCCGCCGCCGTCGCTGGTCGGTGGCATCCAGGCGTCTAAGTTCTTCCAGGCCGGGTGTTGTCGCCCAGTTTCGGGCCAAGGGGCCCTCGCAGATCGATCCGGCTCGAAAGCTTGGGGAGATGGATGGGGACCTCGGGCGTCGGTCGTGATTTTTTGTTCGCTCGGTTCTCTGCGTTCGCCACGTCGGATCTCAGGGGGTGGCGCGAGGGGCGCGGCCTTCTGAAAAGGCGTGTGGGGCCTCTCAGAAGGCAGCGGCCTTCTGAGGAGGGCTTGAGTTGCCTTCTAGCAAGGCTTCTTCGAAGCCGCCAGACTCTCCTAAGGCGGCCCCTGCCTTCTAAGAAGCCCCATCCGCCTTCTCAGAAGGTTGCCCCCCTCGCGCCAGCCCCTGTGGGGTGGAGCCAACGTCGGGGGGAAATTTCGGGTTCGAGGTTCGAGGCTCGAGGTTTTCAAACGTTCTCACAGGTTCCCAGCGGTCTTCCCAGGGGTGCCTTCCGGCAGCTGCACCTGGCCGAGAGCACTCTGGGGCTGCCCAGATCGCCCCAAGTGACGACTATAAAACCAAAGGGTGGCCGCTGTCGTTTCCTGTCGTCCCCGCCGTCCAGGTACACATTGTGCATTTCTAAGTATTCGGAAGTTCTTTGATTTTTTTGGGGGGCTAAGATCCTCTCATTTCTACTTGTTCTATCCTGGGCCTCTTCCTGGCCACTGGGGGGCCAGGAGCAACGAGAAACGAGCCCAGGTCAGAAGTCAGCGCGATCAGAAATGAACGACGTGTGGGGGGAAGGACCCCCACCTCCTCGCGCAGCGCAAAAGCAGAGCGGCGGGAGGTGTTCACCGTCCTCGGCCTCCGGACATCACGGCGGGAGGCTGCTCACGGTTCTCGGCCTCCGGGGGCCTTCGCCTGGCCACGGGGCCGTCGGCAGTCGGCGCGGGACGGAGAGGCCCGTCTCGGGGGGGCGGCGGAGTTTTTTCGGGGGGCCGCGCCGAGAAGGAACCGAGACGACGTCTGGGTCCGGGGGGGGGAGGAGCAGGAGCCGCAGGACAGGAAGGGGGGCGAGGAGGAGTCCATGCGCTTGGGGAGAGGTGCAGGGGATCGTCTTTCGAGGAGGGGGGAGGAGGAGGGGTCGGGGAGATGGGGGGAGGGAGCCAGGACCCTCTCGCGCCGTGCGAGTTCTGCAGCAAAAGCAAGGCGGCCAATGTGCTTTTCGGTTCAGGCATATGAGAGGCCCTTTTCGCTCCCTGGGCCCTGATTCGATCGACCCTGAGCCTTGGGCCGCGCACTAAATCCCGCTGGGCTCTGTGCCGTACGCAGATTGCTCAAGCGTAGTGCCAGCATGCGTGCACTAAAGAGCAGCATGATAACATACCCACGTGTGAGATAACATCCTGAATCCGTGAGCCCTCCCACATTTCACGAAAACGAGCGAAAGTCCTCGCAAAGCGGATTTAGTCTGGAACCTTCCCGCACGCCTGGATTGATGACGCCTGGATCGGCCGCGTTCCTGTCAGCGGGCGCCGATTTGGACAGAGATCTGCCAGCCATAGCTGCACCCCGGCAGGCAACGACGACGACGAAAGGAGATCGCCAGGAGGGGAGAACCACGGGCGAGCGGAGCCAGAGGGGCCACGTGGCCAGGAGATCCAGGAGAGCAGCATGCGGAGCCCCACCTCGGGCCCCAGCGGGAGCCCTCGATTTCCGAGGTGGCGATCTGACCATGACCACCGCCTGCGGAATCGATCCTCGGGGACCTCGGTGGACTTGGACACCCCAGACCCCCGACGTCATGATTTGTCACAGCGTCGGCCCCCAGAGGTCTGGACCCGTTCCCTGGGAGCGCGCCTCTTTGTGCCCCGAAGAGGCCCTGCAGAGGCCCCCCATGGCGGGCCCAAGAGGGGCACGACGGGTGCACGCTTCTTTCCCCCGCCCATTTGACCGCCCTCCCCTCTTACGCAACGCCCGAACGGGTGCCCGTCGTGGTCTGTTGTTCCACGGCGCGAGCGCGTCTGGGAGTGCCACGCTCTGGGGTCGCCCGCCCTCCCGCGCCCCGGGCGCCTCCGGGGCGACCCGCGCAGGGCTCCCCCGCCTGCCGGCGGGTCGCCCTGCCGACGGATCAGGACCGGGCCGCTTCCGCAGCCCCTCCGCCTCTCTGCGCCGGGCGAGCTGAAGCCGTCGGTAATTACTGTATCGATTTTCCGATCCCCATCCCCATCCCCTTCGAGACCCCCACCAACTTACCACCTCAGTTGGGGATACACCCCTCGAAACCCGAAGGGAACGGCCTATATCCCCATCTAGGGGGGTAAATCGGCCAGTGGGGCCCAGGCCACGCCGCTGGGGATGGGGATCGGTTCAACGATACTCAAGCCGCTGAGCTGGAGAGTGCCGCGGACGAGACGAAGAGCAAAGCGTCGGTGCAGGCGGAGAGGACAAGTACATGATGCCGCGGGACAGGTGCAGGTAAAGTGGTGGAAATGAAGAGAGCAGTGGCCTGGCAGGGCAGGAATTACTTGGTCCGCGGAAGTGAGCTCCTCCGCTTCCTCCCTCTGCTCCAGCCTCCCTCGCGCCATGGCTGTTGCTCTGGATCTCCTCCTCGGCGCTTCCAAGTCCCAGCGGAAGGAAGATGTCTCCAGCCAGGAGAGGAGCGATGCGTCTCACAGAAGCGCGTGCCCGGGCCCTCAGCAGGACGCTGGCCGCGCTTCGGGCGCGATTCCTCCTAGCTGACTGGTGTCCACATCTGGAGCTGTGAGCATCGTCAGTCGGGTCGTGTCTCCCTCTACTCCAGCCCTCCCTTATCCCCCCCTACCTCTTCGTCCCTCTCGTCAATCCCCTCCCTCTCCTCACCCCTCCCTCTTTCCGTCGCGAACGTTGCCCCTCTCTCCTCCCCTCTCGATGTCATCACCGCTTCCCGCTCCGCTTCACTCCATCCCTCACCGTCGCGCCATACCCGACGCCGAACCACACCCCCGGGTCGGTTCGGGAGGTCGCCGCGGCGATCGCGGCGGCCACTACACGGGGCAAGGGTTTTGTCAATGAGGGGCATGCCAGCATAACCCGCTCCCAGCCCCCCCCCCGCTCTGCGATGCAGACGTGGCTCACAGATAGCAGTGCAGCAATCGAGAGATGGCAATCCGTGTCCAGCATGCGGGGCAGCCCCGCTCTTCTCCTCCAGGGTGCGCTTCTCGCGCAACCGCCGCACGCCCTCCCGCCCTCGCCGCCGCCCTGCAGACTCCGAGCAGCGGTGGCCCTGCAGGGCCCACGGGTTCGGCTCCCTGAGGCGCACGTGCCCGTGGCGGAGCGCCTGCCCGCCCGCCCATCTCTGCGTCCTCTTCTGGCTCCTCCTCCTCCACCTCCTCCTCCTCCTCCTCCTCCTCCTCCTCCTCCTCCTCCTCCTCTCCTCCTCCTCCTCCTCCTCCTCCTCCTCCTCCTCCTCCGGCTCCTCCTCCTCCTCCTCCTCCTCCTGCGCCCCCCCTATCTCTGCGTCCTCCCGCCTGCCCGCCCGCCCCGCCTCCTGCAGTAGCATCTAGAAGCACGTAATCGAAGGCTCTGGCCAGCCTCCCGTCTCTCTTCGACCGTCCCCCGCTTGGGGATGCGTGCCCTGTAGGCGCCGTCCCGGCCAGTGCCTCGATCCAGGGGAGCGAGCGGCGGCTTTCTCTGTCAAGGTTTTTGTTGGCTTCTGAGGGCGAAGCTCACCATCCCCAGGATCCTAGGCGAGGAGGCCAGGATGATCCTTAGCGAGGAGGCTGGCGAGGTCAGCTGACTGATATGGATTCCCAGAGGCCGCCTCGTCTCGCCCGCCTCCCGCTCCAGCTCCCGCTCCCGCTCTGTTGCTGCTGCTCGTGCTGCGCGTGACCCTGCTCGTTCCCTCGCTCTCCCCGATGTGTTCCTCTCCCTCCCTTCTCGTCTCGCGCGTGCGCGGGGTGGATGGAGGTGATGGAGGTGGGGGAGGTGGATGGCGAGGCAAAAGCCCATTCGAAGCAGCCGAGGGCACGCCGCCCCCCCCTTCCCCTCCTCTGTTTCCCCTCCCTCTGTCGCCGCTCCATTCAGTCTCCTCCCTGCTCTCCTGTTCTTCCCCTTCCCCCTCGCCCCCTCCCCATCCTCATGTCCATCCCCAACCCCTCCCTTGCCATCCTTCCCCTCCCCCCTCACTCCCCTGTCTTTTTCTCTTCCCTCCGCCCCTCTCCCGAGCGGACGGCCACTGGAGGAGCAGGAGCAATGCTATGGGGGCATCCATGCTGAACATCTCGGCGTACGCGGGCTCCCGAGACGGCCTGATCTGAGTCTGCTCCGCCATCGTGTGCCACGACACCAGTGTGCTGCGCTGGTTATAGTATGGTGTAAATCTTGGGAGGTCAAATTCAACATCAGCGCTGATACATCCGTGGTTGAAAACCACCCTAATCTGACAGAGTCCAACTTAGTCCGTCTGTCTCTGGCCCAATTCGGCTTAATCCTTGTTGTTGAATTCGCCCTGATCTGGCTTAGTAGCTCTTTCATCGGGCCGAAGAGCCCTGCGTCGGTATCACGAAGACAACACAGGAGCTGTTTCCTAGGTGTACGCCCCCCCGCGGCATGGCCTGCAGCGCTTGACTGCCAACCCCGCGGGTCGCTCCCTGGCCCGCCTTCTGCGGCAACGCGTGTCAGATCCGCCCCAGTCCGATCCGTGTCGGATCCGCCTCAATCCGCCCGATCCTCTGGCTTAGCAGCCCCTCGCCGTTTTTTCAAAGAGTCCCATGGTTTCCTACAGTGTGGACGCGGCCGCAAGAAGCCCTCGCAAGAAACCCAGCCCTGCAATTCCGCGAAGTTTCCTGTCCCCGCGCGCAACAATCTTCTAACGATCGGGAGAGGTCAGCGCGCATCGCTGGAGACAAAGACACCCAGGGCACCCTGACGAAAACCATATGGTTTCTTGGTGCGCGCCCCCACTGTAAGACCTGAGTGGCAATCCGCGCAGCGCTGTGGCGCTCTGCGCTGCGGTCCGTGGCAGCCGTGACCCCGCGAGGGCACACGCCGCCCCGCTGGACCAGGAGGAGGGCGCATTGACAGGAGCGATGGGAGAGGCCCCTTTTCTGGCTGGAGGAGGGAAGGAAGAGGAACGCGGACGAGGAGGAGGAGGAGGAGGATCAGATTTTGAAGGAGGCCGACGAGGAGGAGGAGGAGGAGGAGGAGGAAGGAGGCAGGGGGAGGAGGTCGACGAGGAAGGGGGCAGGAGGAAAGAGGAGGAGGAGGAAGACGAGGAGGAAGGAGAAAGGAGGAGGACCCTCACATCCACACGCTTCAACTTTTCCGCCGGGTCTCGGGCCCGGGGGCCCTCACAGGTCGATCTGGCCAGGAAAATGACGCGGAAATGTGGGCCTGGGGCTCCGATCGTGATTTTTCGCGATGCTGCATTTTTGCAGCGTCGGATCTCAAGGGGGAGGAGGAGGAGGAAGAGGAGAAGGAGGAGGAGGAGGAGGAGGAGGAGGAGGCAGGAGGACGAGGAGGAGGAGGAAGAGGAGAAGGAGTGGGAGGAGAAGGAGGAGGACCATCACTTGGCTCAAGGGGAGGCTAAGGGTTGGCCGACCCGACCCTAACCCGAAACCTCGTGGCTCTGGGCCACCAATTGTTAATCCACAGCGGCCATGGGTGCCGCTGAGACGGCAGTGCGCTGCCGACGCTGAATGAGGTTCTGGGACCTGGTGTGGCCTTGCACACCAAGCCGCAGCAAAAACCATACCTGCACCGCCCACGACCGTGGGAGGGGGAGAGGAGGGGCAGAGCCACTGTCGGGGCGGACTGGCAACCCCACCTGCGTGCTCAGAAAACCCCCGCAAAAGGGCACGCACAGTGAAAGGGGAAGGTTAGGCGTCCCTGTCTGACGGAACCCCAAAGCTCGGGTTCTAGGGCTGGCTGCGTAACCAGCACCGTCAGCCAGGACGAAAACTCAAACCCCAGAAAGAAAACCTGATGCGGTCTTACAGGCGGAACTGCAGCCCTGAGCCGCAGAAGAGAGTGTGCAGCGCTCCTTCCCCCTGAGGCGGGGTGCCTGACATGCGTGCAGGACCTCACACGCACGCACACACGCGCAAGTACTCCGTTAGGCCTTGATGTGGCGTTTGCACACCTGACCACTTCATCCCATTCCTCCGCCGCCTGTGGCGGGGGGGTGGAAAGGTGGTCCTGGGCAGCGGTCGGGGTGGATCAGGCAGCCCGAGTCCACCCCCGTGCCCAGAAAACCGTGGGGGCCCCTTGTGCCTCTGTCTCTGTGGAGGGGCTAGCAGGCTCAAAAGGCCAGACAACGCGGTTGCGCCAAAATAGCACTCTGCAGTGAAAAGGACGGCATGTCTCGCCTGGCTGGCGGTACCCCAAAGCTCGGGTACCAGTGCTGGCTGCGAGACACCAGCACCGCCAGTCGGAACGAAGAACAAAACCCCAGATCGAACCTGCATCGGGCCTAGGCGTACCTGCGGCCAGTGCCGCAGAAGATTGAAGTGAGCGCTCCTTCCCCCTGAGTCGGGGTGCCTGACGCACGTGCGGGGGGCGCGCACGCACACACGCAAAGTACACAGAGAAAGGCGACGCCAGGACGACTTGGCACTGCCCACCCCTGGTGTAGAGAACGCCAGGACGGTGGGCAAGCCTTATCCCTGGTGTAGGCCTGTCTGCGCCTGGGCTGCCTGGGCAGCAATTTCGTCAATCGGGATAGGAGGGTTAAAGACAATGGGGCTAGTCTTGGAGGCCCTGGAGGAGCTTGTCCTCCCCCTCCTCTCACTGCCTCTCCTCCCTTCCTCCTGCCCCCAAGGCGGCGACGACGCCTGGCCGGCCTTCGATCGTCGGCGCATCGGTCCTCAAATTTCAATTGACGATCGAGGACGACGATTGGTGACGACGACGACTTGTGGCGACGATTCGTTTCGACGACGACTTGTGACGACTTCTGACGGCGACGACGACGACTTGCGACGACGACTTGTGGCGACGACGACTTGTTGAACGGCGACTTTGACGACGGCGACGACTTGCGACGACGACGACGGCGACGACGACGGCGGCGCCGACGACGACGACGACGACCCCGACGACGACGACGACGCCGACGGTGACGACGACGCCGACGGTGACGACGACGACGACGTCGATTACGACGACGGCGGCGGCGGTCCGACAGCGCGCGGTCCCGCGCGGGCAGCCGAGGCCGAGGAGAGCGGCGCAGGCGGCGCGTCGGATGGCGAGGACGAGGACGGCGCGCAGAGGCCCCGGCCGATGCCGTCGTCGTCGTCGTCGTCGTCGTCGTGGTCGTCGTCGTCGTCGTCGTCGTTGTCGTCGTCGTAGGCGTCGTTGTCGTCGTCGTCGACGATGCCGCCGTCGGTCCTCTGGTGGGGGTCTTTGGGTGACCATGTCGTCGGCCCTCTGCTTGGGGGCTCAGAGGAGGAAAGCCCAGACCCCCTCGCGTTGCAAAACGATCACTTCGGGAGGTTTTTCTATATTTTCGGCCGCTGGGGGCCCGTACCAGGCCTCGCGACCGTCAAAAACTACTCAGGACGAAACACCGGTCCCGGGGAATGTGCCCAGGCCTCTGGGGGTCGACGTTTGAAAAAATCACGACGTCGGAGGTCTGGGTAAGTACCCATACCGCTAAGCCTTTTCTCGTTTTCCCCATTCTGGACCTCCTGGGAGGCCCTCGTCGCCACCGTTCGATGCGCCTCGTGATCAGGGGTGGAACGCACCCCTGGAGAGGTCTGGGGAGTAGCGGTATCGGTACTCCTTGGTTTCCCCAGAGCCTTCCCACATCTGGCATCCAGTGCTACGAGACCACGCGTGGACTTGGAAAATCAAGCGGTCGTGTTTCGGGTTGCGGTCAGGAGTTCTGAGTTTCCTGGGATCACGGCGTGCTTCATTCCATCGGGTTGAGCAGGATGAGCGGGGTAACATTCTAGTTCCGTGGTTTCGTAGCTGAATGCAGGATTCGATCACCGTGACATTGCTACGTACGGCATTATTGTTCATTGGGAGCTATTGCCTTACAGCTTTCAGACGAGGTCGACGTGCATGAGACACACACCGTGCAACGAAGGCCTTCATATGCTTCTGTCCCGCATCCGATGTCTCTGGCCCGGAACTCCTGGCCCAACGATCGGAAAGGCATTCCGCTGCCTTCAGATCCTGTCCACGAGCTCAGGCCCGTACTACGCTTGACCCACCACACGGTGTTTTCGAACGAGCATAGTTGATTGTATATTTGGTTGTAAGGCAACATGCTTGCAGAGGCTGCAGGGGCAGTGCGCTTCCCCCGCTGCCCTGCTGTTCTTGCTGCTCTTCCTGACGCTATGCCCTCCCTTCCTCCTCAAGCCCGTCTTGGGGTCCAGTATCAGTTCGTGTTATTGCATGGCGAACTACGGCCAGCTTGCGCTTAGCAAATTAGACCCCCACCCCGGGGTTCTGCGGTGCGTTTTAAATCACGCGCGCCAGGGGGTCGTCGCGGGAGCGAGCCACCGAGGGGATCGTGCACCCCTCTGCACGGCAGCCTCAAAACGACGCGCCTTTCGTATAGAAAGTGAAATAGGGATCGTATACATCCGAGGCAAAGTTCCCCCTGCTCTCAAGTGGACTACTGACGCGCCACTGTCGTCGTCGTCGTCGTCGTCGTCGTCGTCGTTGTTGTCGTCGTCGTGGTCCTTGGTCCCAGTCGTCGACTGCGGCGCGCCTACTCAACACCCCCCGCTCCCGCTCACTGGGCATCCGCAGAGCGTCGTCGTCGCCGTTGCCGTCGCGTTGTCATGGTCGTCGTGCCGTGGTGGTCGTCTTCGATTACAGCGGGCCTGCGCAGCACCACCCCGCCCATGGGGCATCCGCAGCAGCGCGTCGTCGTCATCGTCGCCGTCGCCGTGGTTGTCGCGTTGCCGTCGTCGTCGTCGTCGCCGTCGACGAGCACAGCGGGCATGCGCAGCCCCCCCGCCCCCCCCCTTATTGGAGCATCCGCAGTGCGTCGTCGCCCGTCGCCGCCGGAGGATCTTGTAGTGGAGAGGGGGGCGGAGAAGGAGACAAAAAGACCCATTTCGGTTGCCTTTGACGCTTCTCCCCGTTTTTCCTTTTCCTATGTTGTAGCCGTGTCGGCACCGCCCTTCAGGCTTGGGCGCCTCTTTCCCCCGCCTCTTCTTTTTCTCTTGACTGTAGCGAATTGGGCCCGACCGCCTCGCTTTTGCGGAGGCGCTCCTGTCCCCCTACGGTGAGGTGGCGCCGTTTGCGTCGCGCCTGTCGCGTTCTTGCTGTCGGCCGGGCGCCGGCGCTGATCGCCAGTGCCGCCGCCGTGCGTTTCCATTTGGCGGGTGCCCCACCAGCGATTCGCCCGAGCAGGGGGACAATTTTTTTATCGCGTTCCCCGTGTTTTGCTAGCCACAAGTTGACACCACCCAGTCACAAGCTAGCACCAACTTCAAGCGATGCTCGCAGACGAACGATTGGTTTATGCCGCATATTTTCTGGGGGACGTTGTCGTTAAAACGTTTTGTCGCCGTGCGTCCATCTGCGGAATACGGAACCCAAATCCGTGTTCAAACAGTGACCCTGTTGGATCGTTTACGGTCCCCTCAGCGGCCTTCTGGGGCTCTCGTGGGGGCGTGTTGGGGTTTTGATAACCATTTCGTGGGCGAGGGTTCCCGATGCCAGTTCGCCCCTCTTGAGCTACTTCCTGAAACCATCAGTGGGGTCTTTTGGGCAGTGTTTGGGGCCCGTTGGGCCATATCCATATTGGTACCCTTTTGCGCCGCGGTGAGGCCCTCTTAGAGTCCTGTTGGGCAGTCTTGCGGCGACCGTTGGGATCTGTCGGGCTGTTTTGAAGACTTTAGACACCGAAAAGGCGAGTAGATCAAGCATGTAAAACATACGAGGGGTTCAATCAATTCTTCGTGTTGCCTCGTGGGCCTCTCTCCCGGGTCCGTTCGGGGCCCCCTTGGGGCAGGGGAGTCGTGGGCCGTGTTGGGGGCCTCATGGGCCGTTTTGGGGCTCTCGTGGATCTTTTCAGACCTCTCCTGGACCGTCTTGGAGCCATCTGGTTGGATTTCTTCACGCGCCATGGGGCACTGGAGCGGATGATTCCGGGCGTTCGATCGGGGGGGACCCCCGCTTCCCAAACCGTGCAGGCCCAGCTTCCAGGGGAGACGTTTGGGGAGGGACAGCCGTCAGACGCCGAGGACACCCCAAGGTGTCGGCGATCTTCCCTCGACAGTCCGCCCGTCCGCGTTTTGCGCGTTGCTCCTCCCTCTCGGCGAGGGAGCCCAGGCCCCCGAGGTCGGTGCCCCACCGTGCACCCCCGCACGCGGCCCCCCAGCGTGCTGCCGCCGCCGCCCCCTCAAGGGTCGAAACCTCTGCTTCCAGGAAGGAGCCTCGCCCTGAGCTGCGTGCCACCCTGTGCGGGGGGGGCAGTCTGAAGCAGGTTTTGCCAGAGTTGCTGACAAGGAAGCGTGGCTGTGCGGCCGTCACCTGCATAAATCCTTGCCAGATCTCGGGCGGATCGGAGTTTCCAGCCCCGGCGCGTTTCGAGGATCTCGGCCGCTGAGCGCCGAACAACGGGCTCACCTGTGAGGACATTGGCGCGCAAGCTGCCCGCAAAGTCGCGCGCAAGCGCACTCGTCTCCAACGTGGCGTGCCGCGACGGCGGCCCGAGTATGCCACGACGTAAGGTCGCTATGGGATCTCGCTGAAAACGGGTTTAATTCCGTCGCTCAGTTGGCGTTGAAATCACAAGTGTGCCGCATCTAGCTCCGAAGGGCGCGCTATGCCCCGTGGTGCGATCCCCTCGGGGAGGGCCCCTTCTATGCTTGCAGCCCCCCTGCCAGGGCTTCTTCATCGCACGCTGTCCCACAATTGAGGGCATGGCATAAACCTACACATTCGGAGGTCCGTGCGGTTTTGTTGGATCGGCGCTGGACCCCCCTCCCTGGCGAGAGGAGCGTGCGAGGGGTTCCGGCGCAGATCCAGAAATTCCGGAGCAATTCCGGCAGCGGTCTCCTTATCTCTTCTCGCGCTCTTTTCCGCTTCGCTTTCGTGCCTCAATTCGCCTCTGGTGCACCCCACCGCTTGCTGACCTGCGCTCGACTGTCCTTGACCACCTGGCGCCCGCGGACTTCCAAAAGTTTCCCGAGAGGTTTGGGATGGCGTATACTAGGCGGGCGGGCGGCGCCCCATCCCTCGCTGCGAACTCTGAACCGCCGGCCGGATTGCGAAGGCCTTGCGGCCGGCGCCGCCGACCCTCAACAGAGACGATGACGATGACGGGGACGACGACGACGACGACGACGACGACGACGACGACGACGACGACGATCACGACGACGACGACGACGACGACGACGACGACGACGACGACGACGACGACGAGGACGACGATCACGACGACGACGACGACGACGACGACGACGACGACGCGGACGGACGGACGGACGGACGGACGGACGGACGGAGACGACGACGACGACGACGACGGCGACGACATTGACGACGACGACAACGTCGACGGTTATCTTGGCAACGCCAGCCGTCCGCGCCCCGCCCGCCGCCGCCCCGCGCGCCCCAGCCGCGCCGCCGCCCGCGCGCGCGGCGCCGCCGCCCCAGAGGTCCACGCAGCCCGCTGCCGGGTGGGCGGGCCGAAGGATCAGGACTGCGGGCCGTGCCCTCCCGCCCTGCTCCTGCGGCAGCTCAGAGCCTGCTTTTGTTTGTTCCTCCGTTTCGGGCAAGTTTCACGGCACGGCGCTCGCCCCCCCCCTCCCTCTCGCCCCTCTTCAGGCGAACATCAGCGTGCAAGTGTCTCTCGATCTGCGTGGTTCCCGCACGTCGGGTCGTTCGCGGCTTGCTTCTGGTTCAGGCCCCCCCCCGTCCATGCAAGCAAACTTGCCGGAGGCTGCAGAAAAACAGGCTCTCACGGGAGCCTCCCTTGCCATCTTGCTGGCTGTTGCGAGCCGACGCTGGCCGGCGCTAAGCGGCGCCATTGGATGCTAAATCGTCGCCCAGGGACGCCAGATCAGCGCTTCCTCACCGATTGCCAGACGCCAGCGCACGCTGAGGCGGAATTTCCGTTTATGTCACGTTTTCCCCCACTTCTGGACACACGCCCGTTTATTACATGCCCGCCCGTTTATGACACGCCCGTGCGATGTGTCGCCGCCCCTATTTTTGGGATACCGTGCAACTCAGAGGAGGAAAGCGTAATTACCCATACCGCCACCCTTGCCTCGGTTTCCTCCTCTTGCGGCCTGCAGGAAGCCCTTCGTCGCCGCCGGATTCGCTTCGAGATCCTGGCCAGATCGCGCCCCAGGAGAGGTCCCGGGGAGCGGCGGTATCGGTACCTGTTGGTCTCTCCAGCAGCGAAGAAGCCCCGGCAGGGGGATGACGTGCACAGCAGGGGGCCCCCTGGGAGGGGATCGCCTCGGGGAGGAGGAGGAGGAGGAGGAGGAGGAGGAGGAGGAGGAGGAGGAGGAGGAGGAGGGGATGTTGCACGCTATGTCCCCAACGCCAATCGTATCTGCAGTCCTTTGGAGACGTCGGGGCGTTTGATTACCAAACCATCCGGACGCAATCGAACACCTCCCGATACGTGCAAAAAAAACCAGACAGCATCAAGAAGCCTTGATCCTCCTGCCTCGTCGCCCTCGTTCCTCGCGTGCGCGCGCAGGGGGAGGGGTAGGAGGGCGGAGGTGGAGGAGGAGGGGGAGGAGGGGATACTGCATTATGTGATGCTTACGCGAAGCAGTCGATGCTCTATCTCTCTCTCTCTCTCGCGCTCTCTCTCCCTCTCTCTCTCTCTCTTTATCCCTCCCTCCCCCCTCCCCTTTAATGTTTCCCATTCTTATCATTTCCCTTCCCTCCTTCCCCCTTCGCTCCTTCCGCTTTTCTTCCTCTTGCCACTCCTTCCACTCCGTACCCTCTTTCCTCTCCTCCATTCCACCTCCCTCCCCTCTTCTTCCGATCGGACGTCCACCGGAGGAGCAGGAGCAATGCCATGGGGGCATCCATGCTGAACATCGCGGCGTACGCGGGCCCCCGAGACGGCCTGATCTGGGTCCACTCCTACTCCTGCCCCTCCAACCCTTCTGAGAGGAGGATGAGGATTTGCAGATGTGAAGGATTTGCTCATCGATTCCGGCCTCTAGAGGTCCACCTGGGGCCCCTCGACCTTCCAACCCTCCCGGAAGCACGCTGAGTACGGTTCGGTATCTGCGCCTGGAGAGCGACACTGCACACGGTCAGACTCGACCCTGCTCAGAGTGAGCTTCCTGCCGACAACGCGGGCGGCACGGTAACCGCCTCGCTCCGGGCAGGCCTCGCCTGGCCGCAGCGTTGGCAGCAGCGCCCCGCCTGCAAATGCGCGGTGCGCGGAGAGAGCGAGCTGGCACGCTCGGCGTGGGATCCGCTGCCGGCAGCGCACGCCACGCGATGTGCGCCGGGAGCGGCTTCGTGTGCTCGGAGGCCGAGCTCTCCTGCAGCGACGCGCGCTGGCAGCGCGGCGGCGCGCAAGGTGCCAGTAGCGGGCCCCCGTCGTGGGGGCAGGGCCATGGCGTGGGAGGTCTTCGGGGCACCCGGGGGTTCCGGGGCGGTCGCGCATCTTTCGAGGGACGGCGGGAAATTCGATAAACATGAACATACATTTGCGGCGCGCTTCTTTAGGCTGCTTGCCGAAAGAAGCGCGCAGCAACAATGGATTGGACGTCTGCCTTCAAACTACCTTGCCCAGACTGCGAGGGCCCCCTTGTGTGCGGCAGAGATGCAGACACCTTTGGGACTTACAATCAGTAGCTTAATGTGGGTGTGTGTACCACGTCGTTTGGTGGGCCAGTGAGCCAAGAAGTTCGGTGAAAGGGTGAGAGAATTCAGAGCCTAGGCGCTCTAGCACCGCACAGGCTGGGAAGCTTTCGCGTCTATGAGCGCTGAGCTCCTTGGCTGGGTGCAATATCACCCGAAGAGGAGCATCTTCACAAACACTATGCGACGTACAATACCCACTTGCATTGACAGGCACGAGGAGTTGGTTCATCCTCGTATGGCTGTTGGCAACGCAAGCTATGCCATTGGCTGCGCAAGCTGCATAGGAAGTGCGCCCGTTGCCCGATTCACAGGACAGCAACAGAAGGACAAGGATTGACCCCCCAGGCTCGAGCAGGAAATGGGGGTCGGAACGAGGGGCGGGAAAAGGAATGAAGAGAGGCCGAAGAGTCAACGCGACAGGAGCAATGCGACAGTGGAAAGGGGCAGGATGATGAAGGAGGCAGGATGGTGAAAGAGGATGGCGACTTTGGTCCAGTGGCACGCTGGACAAGCAGCGCGGCTCTCGCCACGTCGCCCTGGCGCTCCAAAAGCATCACCGGTCCATCGCCAGCGCAGGAAGCGAGCGATGCCGAGCTCGCCCGCGACTCTCTCCGCTTCTCTTCCCTGCCTCTCCCAGGGCGGGGGCGAAGCGCAGCGGCGCTCGAACGTGGGCCAGCTTTCAGTCGGGCCTGTCCCCCTACAGGGGGTTCTCGACGTACAATAAAAGATACCCAAAAAATAATCAAACAATAGTCCAGAAATAGTCTGGGGACTATTTTTTATCGGAGGTGAGGGGGTGAGATCGAAGTGGAACGGAGAGCCCCCCTACCGGGAAATCGATTTCGGTTTCGTGTTCGTGCGTGCCGTGCGTGCGGGCGAGGCGAAGCTGCGTGGGCGGGCAAGAGAGTCTCCTGTGGCTGAGGCGCGGCCGGACCAAATGAGTCTCCACCGGGCGGCCGGTGGCGCGCGGTGTCCCGCCGGTGTCCCGCTGGTGTCCCGTCGGTTCTCCTGTGGCTGAGGCGCGGCCGGACCAAATGTTTCCCTTCCGGGCGGCCGGTGGCGCGCGGTGTCCCGCCGGTGTCCCGCTGGTGTCCCGTCGGTGTCCCGTCGGTGTCCCGATAATGATGTGGATCATTATGATGATGATGATGATGATGATGATGATGATGATGATGATGATGGTTATGGTGATGGTGATGGTAATGATGATGGTGATGGTGATGATGGTGATGGTGATGATGGTGATGATGATGCGCGAGCTCGAAAGAGGAAGGGAAACAATTACGATGTTGCCCATTGCTGGGCCCCTCCCCCCCAACCTAGACCGAATGAGAGTTCGACTGTGAGACCGAATGTGAGATCGATTGCGAGATCGATTGTGATATCGATTGTGAGATCGACTGTGAGATCGATAATGAGATCGATTGTGAGATCGATAGTGAGACCGAATGTGAAACCGAATGTGAGATCGACAGTGAGATCGATTGTGAGATCGATAGTGAGATCGACAGTGAGACCGAATGTGAGACCGAATGTGAGACCGAATGTGAGATCGATTGTGAGATCGATTGTGAGATCGATAGTGAGATCGATAGCGAGATCGACAGTGATATCGATAATGAGATCGAATGTGAGATCGATAGCGAGATCGATTGAGTGAGACGTTGGTTCCCCCTTCCCCCTCACCTCCTTATCACCCGCAGGGTGGTCGTATAGGTAATATTTTGACCTTTTGGGGGGATTTTTGGGATGTCTTTTATTTTTCGTCGAAAATCCCCTTGTAGGGGGACAGGCCCGACTTAAGGTTAGCTTCGCAGCTCGCAGTCCTCCGGAGACGGTGAGATCTGCTCGGGACCTGCTTGGGACGCCGGTGTGCGGACCTCTCAGCAGCCCTCGAACGTGGCGGCGGTGTCGCGTTCCGCAGTCCCCCAGGGATGGTGCGGTCGAGCCTGCATCTGCGAAGGACGTCGGTCTGCGGGGCCCACCAGCAAATGCTTCGAGAGCGGAGATGGTTTCGCAGCTCGCAGCCCCCAGGGGTGGCAGGTCCAGTGTGCATATGCGTAGGACGGTGTGCTGAACCCCCCAGCAGCCCTCGAAAATGGTGGCATCCTTGCAGGTTGCAACATCCAAGGAACTGCGAGGTTTAACCCCCGTAGGACGTCACCCAGTTGGATCCCCGAGCAACCTTGGATAACGGCAGCCGTTTCGCAGCTCGCATTCCCCTAGCGAATCCCAAGGCAGGACGGCGAGGTAAGATGCTGCAGGGCAGTAGGCAGGTAGGAGGGGAGCGGGGCAAGGAGGAGGGGAGAGGAACATGAAGATGGGCCGACCAGGCGACACTGTTTATTTTCACCTGACAACGACAACTTCATAAAACGTAAAGTGCCGCAGGTGCGGGCAGATTTTTCGGATCGGCGTTGGGCCCACTGGCGCGTTCCGCGCGCCAGGGAAGGGAGGACAGCGCCGATACAAGAAGTCCGCGCAGAGCTCCAACAGCTTACGGCTATTCCGTGTTTGTTTCGTCTATGTACGTCGAGCTTCTCCCAGTCATGGGGAGGAGGCTCGTGGGTGCGAAGATGGGGGCCCGAGAGAGGGGGCCCCAAGGACAGGAACGGGTTTCCAGGGCGAACTTGCCATGTTGAGGTTCTCCTCGGCCCACGGCCCCATGCTCAAGGCCGCATCTTTGAAGTGCCGAGAGGAAGATTGAGCAGGGAGGAGGGGGCGGAGGAGGAGGAGGAAGCGGAGAATAATGCGGTGGAGGGCATGAGATTGCCTTGATGTGTGTTGCTTGCGTTTCTAAGTGGTTATGTGGGGGTCTGTGGGAACCACGTCATCCCTCCTTCTCCTCCCTCTCTTCATTCAGAGCAGAGCTTCGAAACGCAAAACGGAGCAATTCGAAACGCATCGACAGCGCGATGCGGTGGTGCGCCAGGTGGGCCAGCCATGTGCCACGGTGCATCAGTACTGCGATGATGATACGCCCTCAGTTTTAGCCTATGATGCGCGATTCAATGGTTCGAAAAACCCGCGCTGCGCAGCACACATCATAGTGTGGGGTTGCTGTCTTTCGGCTGCGAAAGGGTTTGAATCTAGCTCTAGTGAACATGGCAAGCCCTCGTCAGGTGAGAAAGACGAGGAAGGACGAGGGGGATGAAAACGGGGAGGTTCTCTTCCTGCTGCGTGGAGAAGAAGAGCAGGAGGGCAGAGGTGGATGAGCTCCTCCTCCTCCTTTTTCTCCTGTTCCTCCTCCTCCTCCTCCTTCTCCTCCTCTCCCTCCCCCCTTCCCCTCCTACACCCCCACAGGCGATGACGACGACGACGTCGACGACGAAGACCGCCTCAACAACGACGACATCCACGACCGACGCCCCCCGACTGGTCTCCAAAGGTTCCCGGGAGGCCCCCGGAACCCTGCGGAGGCCCTCCTAAGAAAGGGCTCAAGCCGTCCGGACGCTCAAAATTGTCGGCGTTCGCGCTCCTCGATCGGCCAGGTCGGGCACGTCCTCCTACAATAGAGCCAAACAATATCAAGAAATAGTCAAACATAGTCAGAACATCGTCCCCTGACTATTTTTTCACTATTTTTGAATGTGCCTCCTTGTAGAGGGACACGCCCGACTCAATCGATCGGCGACGACGGCCACGAGCGGCCAAGGCCGAGCAGCTCGGCGAGGGTGGTGATTCGGAGGGCGAGGACGAGGCTGGCGCGGCAGGCGCTCCGAGGCCCCCGCTCGACGGCCGCGGCCGTCGTCGCCGTCGGCGTCGTCGTCGTTTTCCTCGTCGTCGTCATCCTCGTCGTCGGACGTTTCGAGCGTCGGCGTCGTCATCGTCGTCGTCTTCTCCGTCGTCGTCGGACGTTTCGATCTGCTTTCTCAGTGGTGTGTTGCCCCTTGAGCTCCCAAATGCTTCCAGACGTTGGTCTCCGAAGGCGCACCGGCGACGACAGCGGTTCCCGCCGGACGTTTTCGCGCGGTTGTCTGAGAGGCGCCCTGGCCAGGGACGCTCCTGCGCTCAGTGGCTGCGCTCGCGCCCAGGATCTCCTTGCAAATCGCTACTTGCCCAGGGCAGCAGGTGTAGCGCATGGGTTCGGTTCGGCACTTCTTAGCAATCTACTCGACGACCCGCCAGGGGGGAAGGCGGGTCCTAAGGGAAAGGGGCCCTGAGGTGTTTTGCCGTCTCCGGGCGTTCGGGGCCCTCCACGGGCCCCGGGACTGTCAGGAAACGTTTCCGGATGAAGAGCTCGTCCCGGGGGAAGGCCACAGGGTCCAGGACCCGCTTCCGCGCTTCGCCGTGCCTTCCCAGCGGCCTAGTACCTTGGCTCTTCGTTTGAGGCAGCGCGTGGCGTCAAAGAGATCCAACGCCGTCCATCTGCTCCCGTGTCTCACGCTGCAGCGCAGCATGGCTGCGGTGAGATGCAGTGCTCGAGGCTGGAAGCATCGTGTCGGTGGTTTGTGCCGTGTTGGTTTTGCGATTTTTCATAAAGAAGGAAGGATCTAAATTATTTGGTTCTTTCTTTGGTACATAGAGATAAACGGTTCAGGACTCGTTTCCCTCAGGACCCGCTTCCCCCAATGCTGAAAACGGCGCCCTCGCCAGAGACGTCCCCAAGCCCAGGGCTGGCGCCCTCGCCCAGGCATCTCCCCTCTCGTGCGGGCCCCAATCGTATACACCACCACCACCTCCATTGCCCTTCGCTCGCCCACCCTCAGTTTCCTTTCCTCTTCCCTGGGAGAGGAATGGGATGAGGGAGGAGGAGGAGGAGGAGGAGGAGGAGGAGGAGGAGGAGGAGGAGGAGGAGGAGGAGGAGGAGGAGGAGGAGGAGGAGGAGGAGGAGGAGGAGGAGGAGGAGGAGAGGAGGAGAGGGAGGAGGGAGGAGGAGAGGAGGACGGAGGAGGGAGGCCTGAGCGAGGAAGGGGATGAAGAAGGCGGTGTTGGTGGTGTATACCTTTGGGCCCCGTCTCTCGATAACTTCAGGCAGTTTGTCCCCACTCCGTCCGCGTCAGTGTCTTCGCTGCGCCAGGGAGGAAGGTCGGGCAAATGGTACACATACGCTGCCAGTTGCGGGGGGGGGTTCTTCAATCGCAGGACGTTTTGAGCTTCGGTTCGGGGTCATCGTCGGGGTGGTGTGGTGTAGACTTTTTGTCCCCGCTCTCCCCAGGGAAACAACGAACCATGTATACACCAGGGTCCCGTGTACACCAGGATCCGCTTTCCTGTGCGACTTTCGGTGCGGGGCTGGGAAAAGCGTCGGTGTATATTGAGTTCGGCTCTTTTGAAGGGGCGATGACGGTCCCGGGGCAGGACAGTCTGCCGACCCCAGAGCTCACCATCCATCAAACCACCCCAACCCAACCCGAAGGCCCCACTTTGCCCTCCACTTCCAGAGGGGGGGCGTCGGGGAACACTGAGAACACACCTGTGGAACCCGTGGCCCCCAAACCCGAAATTCGGGTTTTCGGGTCATGTTGGGGTGGTCTGGTAGGTAGGCAATAGTCGCATCTCGAACTTTGGCATCGCGTCATCGGGGCCTTGATGTATGCAACATCGATTTGCCCGATCATCTCGTTCTTGCCTGGCACCTTCTTTCATTTTCGTGTGTTTGGAAACGCGCTTGGGCCGCCCAGGCGTGGGCTGCGTGGGTGCTCCCAGGCGTCAGACTGAACACGCCACGGCATACCCCCTCCCTCCTCCCCACCATCCTCCTCTTACTTCCCAGACGTATCCTACGACGGCTCCTCGTGTCCAGCGGAAGGGCCCTTTCGGGCTTTCGAGGTGGTTGGTGTCGGTCACTATGCCCTCCAGGGTCTCCCTGGGGCCCATCGGTTTTCCGCCTCGGCACAAGAGTTCTGCAGCTGATTTCGCCCCGTCATCTGCAAGGGAATTGCTTTGCTTGAGGTTGAAGAGGGAACATCTTCCTTCCCAGACATGCCTGGGCCAACACCAATCATGACATATGGTGTTTGGCCGTTTCCGGTTGTCGGGGGCCCTCGCCGGGCCCCGGTAGCGTCAACAAACGATTCGGCATGAAGAGCCCGCCCTGGGGAAAGTGTCGGGACTTTTGGGGACCCCGTTTTGAAAAGTACCGGGGGACGCACCCAACCATTTTTACACATGAGGCGACTATACATCGGACCGCTCAATACACAAGCAAGCACTGAAGGATCCGCCGTTGTCTTGAACGCTTCGCCAAAGAACGTTGGGTCAGAGTCAAATGTTTCACATGCGCGGCATCATTCTTAAGTGTCCTATCGTTGACAGGAAGGCGACCACGAGGGGCGTGGAAACATACTGATGAAGGGGGAACTGGAGACATGCGCATCGCGCTAGGTTCTGGTTGCATAACAGCGCCATGAGTGCTATGACAGAAGATCACCCTGCGCTAAGCGCTGCAAGTTCCCGAGTAAACTGAGGGCAAGAGGCAACTGAAGAGTCATTGCGGCATGGGCAAATGACAGCGCCATGCGGTCCGTGGCGCCCCATCCCGCTGCGATCTGCGATCAAACAAAGCAGCGAGGTCTCAAGGACCGCAGGGGACGGCGAGGTCTCGTGGTGATCTGCTTGGGACGTACTTCCGCTGGGGCCTCCAAGGAGCCAACGAAAGTGGCAACAGGCTCGCAGATCGCAGTCCCCCAGGGGACGGCGAGGCCTCGTGGTGATCTGCGTGGGACGTACCTCCGCTGGCCCTCCCAGAAGCCCACGAACGTGGCAACAGGCTCGCAGATCGCAGTCCCACAGGGGACGGCGAGGTCTCGTGGTGATCTGCGGTGGACGTGCCACCGCCTCTCCCAGAAGCTCACGAAAGTGGCAACAGTTTCGCAGATCGCGGCCCCCCACGGGGCGACGAGGTCTCGTGGTGATTTGCGTGGGACGTACCTCCGCTAGACCTCCCAGAAGCGCACGAAAGTGGCAACAGTTTCGCAGATCGCGGCCCCCCACGGGGCGACGAGGTCTCGTGGTGATTTGCGTGGGACGTACCTCCGCTGGCCCTCCCAGAAGCGCACGAAAGTGGCGACAGCTTCGCAGATCGCAGCCCTCCCCAGGGCACGGCGAGGTCTCGTGGTGATCTGCGTGGGACGTACCTCCGCTGGCCCTCCCAGAAGCCCACGAACGTGGCAACAGGCTCGCAGATCGCAGTCCCACAGGGGACGGCGAGGTCTCGTGGTGATCTGCGTGGGACGTACCACCGCTGGGCCTCCCAGGAGACCCTCGAAAGTGGCGACAGTTTCGCAGATCGCGGCCCCCCACGGGGACGGCAAGGTCTTGTGGTGATTTGCGTGGGACGTATCTCCGTTGGTCCCCCCCAGAAGCCCACGAAAGTGGCGACAGCTTCGCAGATCGCAGCCCCCCAAGGCACGGTGAGGTCACGAGGCAGGGGGGAGGAGGAGGAGGAGGACGAGGAGGAGGATGAGGAGGAGGAGAATGGAGGGAGGAAGGAAGAGGGGGAGGACGACGAGAAGGAGGAGGAGGAGGAGGAGGAGGAGCAGGAGGAGGGTGAGGAGGAGGAGGAGGAGGAGGAGGAGGAGGAGGAGGAGGAAGGGAGGGGGTGGAGGAGGAGGAGACGGCGGAGGAGGAGGAGGAGGAGGAGGAGGGGGATAGGAGAAGAAGACGGAGGTGGAGACCACAGTGCTCTATTCAAAACGAGTACCCAACTTAGGAGGGTTGGGAATCAAGGCCCCCCATGTCTGGGTCCTGCCCATCATCGTTCCCTCTTCCTCTCTCTCTCTCTCTCTCTCTCCCTGCCGCATTCCATTCTCGTCCTCTTTGCATTCTAGGGTTCGAGCTAGGGGTTATCACGCCTTCTATCTGATTGGGGTGTACCTTGCCGGAGTTACTTCTGAGGCCCGAAGAGGGACGTTTGTAGATTTTGAAGGCGGGTACACATGAGAAATATGAACACACAGAAATGGCATGCGAGCGAGCAAGAACGAACGGACTTGATAATATCGTCGTCGTTGTTGTCGTTATCTTAGTCGTGGTCGTCGTCATCATCGTTGTCTTCATTTTCAGTGTCGCTGGGGGGAAGGGCAGCAACAGCAGGAGGAGGGGGACACTGATGCGTTTTTGTTTCTGCTCTTGTTGGACCGAAGCTGGGTCCGCCTCGAATTCAGAGTCACCATGCGCAATCGGAATCAGAGTCACCATGCGCGACAGAGCATCCTTTCCCCATTCATATTTTACTGTTATGCAGTATCCCTGCTTCCCGTCCTCCTCCTCCTCTTTTTTCTCCTCCTCCTTCTCCTCCCTACTCCGTCGCCCTCCTCTGGTCTCTCCTCCTTTCTTCCCATCCTTGTTCTCGTCTGCCGTTTCCGAACTATTGTGCCGCTCTCCTCCGCCCCTTCCCCTCTTCCGCCCATGTTCCCTTCCAGCCCGGGGGAGGGGGGGGGGCAGTCGGAGGAAGAGCGGGCGGGGAAAGGGGGAGGAGGAGGAGCAGCTGGACGAGGGGGGGCGGGAGGGAACATGCGGGAGGGAGGGCTGGGAGGGTGGGGAGGAGGAGGGACGGAGGTGCAGGAGCGGAGGACGAAGAGGAAGAGAGAGGGAGGTAGGGAGGGAGGGAGGCGGCGGAGAGGAGGTGCGCGATGAGGATGAGGATGAGGATGAGGAGGATCAGGATGAGGATGAGGAGGATGAGGAGGATGAGGATGCGTATGAGGATGAGGATGATGATGAGATGATGATGATTATGTTGATGATGATGGTGATGATGATGATCATGATGATGATGATGATGATGGTGATGATGGTGATGGTGATGGTGATGGTGATGATGGTGATGGTGATGGTGATGGTGATGGTGATGGTGATGATGATGATGATGATGGTGATGATGGTGATGATAGTGATGATGATGAGGATGAGGGTGAGGATGATGATGAGGAGGAGGAGGACCAGTGCAAACTCAAGACTCACCATCGATGTTGCGATAAACCCTTCCTCCGAGCTCCCTGTTCATAGGTCCCTGCAAGGGTTCATGCTCACTGAAGCAAGTGAACCGTTGGAAGACAAACCGTATGACAATCCTGAACCTTACCGGAACAGTATGCTTGAACCTTGCCTTCAGCGCCTTGAATCAATGTTACTGTTGCATCCTGACGATCCTGAATCGTACCATAATGCCGTTTCTGAAATTTCAACACCGCAAATCCACGTGATTGCTGCGCCCTGACAATCCTACATCGTGCCAGGACACAATTTCTGGGACGTCAGCCACAAGACTAGGTGAACCTGCTGTAGACTCTGGAGACGACTCTGCGCGGAGCTAAGGCGAGGGCCACATGTTGAAAAGCTGCCGCCCTTCATCCGCGAGGCTCTTGCAGTTTGCAGAGCGCAGCGCTGGCGAGAGCCACATGTTGAAAACGGCCCGCCCTCCCTCTTGCACACGTTTCAGACGAAGGTGCGCTCCGCTGAGGCGAGAGCCACGTTTTGAACACGACCTCCTCCTCCTCCTCCTCCTCCTCCTCCTCCTCCTCCTCCTCCTCCTCCTCCTCCTCCCCCCCTCCTGCTCCTCCTCCTCCTCCTCCTCCTCCTCCTCCTCCGCCTCCTCCTCCTCCGCCCCCTCCTCCTCCACCCGCGAAGCTGTTGCACACTCTAAGCTCAGAGCTCGCAGGTGGTGAGAACGTCTCGGGCGACACGCCTGGCCCGCCCCACCGACACTTTTCGGGCATGCGGCAGGGCGGAGTTGCTCATCAGAACGGGAGGAGGAGGAGGAGGAGGAGGAGGGGAGGAGGAGAGGAGGAGGGGGAGGAGGAGGGAGGAGGAGGGGAGAGGAGGAGGAGGAGGAGGAGGAGGAGGAGGAGGAGGGGGGGGGGAGGAGGGGGAGGGGGAGGAGGAGAGGAGGGAGGAGGAGGGGGAGGGGGGGGGGGAGAGGGAGGAGGAGGCGGAGGAGGAGGGAGGGAGAGGAGGAGGAGGGGGAGGGAGGAGGAGGAGAGAGGAGCTCATCCCCCCCCCTCCTCTTCGACGGTTCGCCGCGCCGAGATGCATGGGCATCCCAGAGCTGACGCAGCCGGCCTCGCCCAGGACCCCGCCTCGGGCCGTGCAGCATCGCGGTCGCCGCCGCGGTCGTCACCGCCGTCTCGGTGGCCGCCGCCGCCGCCGCCGCCGCCGCCGCCGCCGTCGTCGTCGTCGTCGTCGTCGTCGTCGTCGTCGTCGTCGGCGTCGGCGTCGGCGTCGGCGTCGGCGTCGGCGTCGGCGTCGTCGGCGTCGTCGGCGTCGGCGTCGGCGTCGGCGTCGGCGTCGGCGTCGGCGTCCGCGGCGTCGGCGTCGGCGTCGGCGTCGGCGTCGGCGTCGGCGTCATCGTCATCGATTTCGCCGCCGCCACCGTCGCCGCCGCCGTCGTCGTCTTCGTCGTCCTTGCCGCCGCCGCCGTCGCCGTCGTTGCCGTCGCCGTCGTCGAGGTCTGCGCTGCCGTCGTCGTCCTCAACTCCTCGACGGAGCCCTGGCGTCCCCGGCCGCGCGGCGGCCGAAGCCACTCTGACCCCAGGCCTCTGGCACCGTGTCCTGGAAGCGGCGAGGCCCGTTCCCCTGAGGTTGGGCTCCACGGGGTCGGCGTTCAAGAGCTATGGGGCCCTCGAGTCAAGGCGACTAGGGCCAAGATCACGACGTCCCCAACCCTCTCATCACTCCCTGCACTCGTGAGCTGGAGGAGGAGGAGGAGGAGGAGGAGGAGGAGGCGGAGGAGGAGGAGGAGGCGGAGGAGGAGGAGGAGGAGGAGGAGGCGAAGGAGGGAGAGGAGGCGGAGGAGAAGGAGGAGGAGGAGGAGGAGGAGGGGGAGGATTGGATTGGATTGGACTCGGATTCAGCGCTGGGTTCGAGAACCAGAACCAACTGGCGAGCGACAGAAGCGCTACAAGAAAACAAACATCTAGGCCACGACAGCCCAGGGCGGAAACCGTGACAGTGCCAGTGTCCTTAAGCGTCCGTTTTCTCCCGGCCCCCAATCAAAACCACCCAACGTTTCCGCATCCGTCTGTTCGTGCTGGTCTGGAACGAAAGGCTAAGAACGCAACTGAAAGAGAAGAAGGAAGGCCAAGAGGAGGCGAGGAAGAGAGGGAAGGGGGGAGACAGTTGCTTTCGAAACCCGTTAAAACAAACTGCTGAGGGGGAGCAGTTCGTCCAGCACCTTAGCCTCTCCTTTGGAGGGGTCTGGGTGCTTTCTCTGGAACATCCTGTCCCAGTTAGACTTGTTATGATGGCTGGTGAACCTCTCATTGCAAGGCTTTGTAAGCCCTACTGCTCGCCGGCCCTGGCAGATACATCCACAGAAGGAGCACACAAATATTAAGTGATCCCCATTGTAACTAGCAATGTAAATTCTGTGGTTGCGCGGATTGGCAGCGATTGCGCTGAAAGCGGCGTTGTACCCTGTACACGTTGTGGTCTGAGGCGGGTACTCTGCCCTGCATCTGGTGTAACAGACGCGGCAGGACCACATATTCTGCTTAATCCATTTCCAATTGTGGCTCTGGGCCTGGCCTGCTACCTCAGGCTGAGGCGCCTGCGTGACCGAAGAAGCGGGCCTTAGCACACCTTCTCTGTTGGTGGCTCCTGCCGGCACCAAGGGAGGAGGTGGAGGGCGGAATGGGGCTGGCGGAGGTGGGGCGGAGGAGGAAGAAGCACCCCCGCCTGCCGAATTGACCCCATTCCCTGAAGCCGTACCAGCCGAAGCTGGTCTATACTTGCCCAAAACCTCGTCGCGGTAGCTGTACACTGCCCTGCGCTCCCATCGAGGCCCCGCTCTCTTCAATCTGGAGCGGCACCCCTTCCGGCCACGGGGTTTGGGCAGCCTTGGAAAATCCTCTAGAGCTCTAGCGACGAATTTAAGGTAGGACTCCAAAGCTTTGGTAGTCTTTGCCTGATCTTCCGCCTCGGCACTCGATGGCTGTAAGTGCGAATTGGCACCTAGTTTGGCAGTTTTGTCTGCTTCGTCGTTTCCCACGGCATTAAACCATTCAGCTGAGCCTTCAGGGAACGACGAGGGATCTAAATGGGCAGCCACCTTAGAGCAGGCAACACCATTAGCGGAGAGTCCTACTATACGCATCTTGATTCCTGCGTAAAACGACTTCCTATACAGGAGGGTCTCTCGAGGCTGGGAGTGCAAGCCAACCACTCCCTTATAGTCTGCTCGAATTTCTGTTACTAGCGGTGCGTATGTTACAGCTGCCAACACTGCGACATGCTCAGCTGCTGGGCTACTCTGGGGCAGAAGGTTACCTACTCTGCCGCGCATCCTGGCGAGGACCTCGCCACTATCGGACAGCTTCACAAGTCCCCAACCCTCCCGGTGAAAGAATCTGTGCCCATCCTTGTAGGCAGACCCGTCAGAGAAGACTACACCCCTCAGCGCTACTTCAGGAGGCGATCCGTCTGCAGACCACCATTCGTACTCTTCGTGTCCAATCCCCTCAGGGGGAACTGTTTGGAAAGACGGGCACACTTGAAAGCCTAACAGTTGATGAGAGACCACATCTGGCTGGGTAAGAATATCCAGATCTTCTGTTGACAATAACTCATCACGCACATGCTGGGTAAGAGGGCACGTGAACAGCCGATGGTGAATATCGTCGCGCACGTTACCACAGAGGCACGACGAATCAGTATCATAACCAAGACACCATAAACGATGCTTTGTCCATATACTCTGGCAGGAGAATGCCCTCAGCAAATTCCTGTGTCTAGCCGAGAGCTCCGCTGACGCTAACAGGGATCGGATACCAGACGAATCGAGCTGATCCGATCGGTCGATTCCTAGCTTGTCGGCGGCCAACCTGTTCGTTCGGCGATTCCAGGCAGCATGCATTAGCTCATGGATCATCTTGGGAGCGGTATCGGTTAGAGCGTATCGGTATCCAAGATCGGTGACTATTTCGAACGGGGATACGAATTGCCAATCGATTCGCTTCAGGCTCAAGATTGCTGCACCTGCTGGTCCTCTCACTCCCCCCAGTTTGCAGGAGGCTGCTGAAGGACTTCACGAAATAGACGCCCCAGCTCGGAGAGAGGGTGGATAGATCTGAACCTCCCATTGCTCATTGACTTCCATACAATCGTGGCCCACTGCATAGCTGGACCCAGCCCCTGTTTCCAGAGTGGGTCACCCAAGACTGCCATTGATATGCTGCGTGAGCGGCTCTTGCAGGAGCTGCCGACGAGGGAGATGTAATGCGTCTGGGCTGCACAGCTCCGGGGAAGTGAGCCCCGCGACCTCTGCACCGTAAAAGCCTGAGGCCTGAAGACCTGACACGTAAAGTTTCTTCAAAGGGGCTCCAGTTTTCTTCAGAGCCCGGAGCCTGGATCCACGTTTCTTGAGCTTCGAAAAACGTTCCGCTAGCAGCTTCGCTTTTTTGGCTCTCTTGGCCCCGCAGAAATAATCAACTCCCAAGTTGGGCGTTGATGAGAGGGCCCTGCCAGCGTACTTTCCGAAATTCGTTTTCAACATTTCCGTGAGCCTGGGGCAGGAAGATACGATCACCGACTTGCGCTGGGCGACTTGGCACTCCAACTCGTGCTGGATCATGCTGGACAGATCCGCCGCCGCTGCCGTTAGCTGATTGACCACTTTCTGCCGGCTGTCGCTGGTGTTGTTACCATGGAGATCGTCGATGAACATCGTCGCAATAACTGTCGGGTGCCGCCTCTGCCACACTCGTAGCGGAGGCAAGGAATACACCTGCACGATGAAGGTAGCAAATGAGCAACCCGCTGCGATCCCGAAGTGAGGATACTGGAGTTCTACTGCAAGGCCTGAGAAACTCAAGAACCTCCTGGACCCATACTGATTGAGTACCACCGCTAATACTGTGAGGGAGAACTGGGACTTCTTGGCCCTCGACCAGACAAGTTCTCTACAGACATGCTCGTAATAGTTACTGAGGTCCCATAGGAAGGATCCCGAGAACATGTTCCTGGACAAGGTCGTGGATTCAGCTGCCAATGACTGCAGGTAGACGACCTCTATTGATCTGCCAGACTGGTGGGCCATGAGGGGGTCGAAGTTCCTGGCCTCCCATTCTCTACAGACAGGTTGCCGTAACCTGGACCATATCCGGTAAGGACTGGGAAGGCAACCGATTCCACGAAAACTTTGACCTCGATCATCAGGCTTGTGCTTGGGAATGAGAGTGGTGTACAGAGCTAGCACCACACTTGGCATCTTACCCACTCTCTCTATTAACTGAAACAGCTTGATGGTAACCAAAACCTGCTCTGGTTCGAGGAGCCCGTAGTGCCTCGGGTGGAAGCCGTCCCAAGTCTGACTGGTCTTGTGGGAAAACATCCTGGTCACCCTCATGAACTGTTCCACTGATATTTCTGGGAGCTGCGCTGCATCTGATGGGTCGGCCTCAAAGGGTGTTGGCGGTGTGGACGTGGACTCCCAGATGCCTTCTAGACGCCGGGCTTCCATTTCAAGCAGGGCCGAAGGCTTTGCCGAAGGAAGTAGGGCCTGGGGGGTACGTAGGCTTCCAGAAATCGGTCGGTTTAGTCCACCTGTGGACCCACCCCGAAGGCATGCCCTCTAGGTTTTCTCGCACCCATTCCTTCCATGCTTCTGCCGATCCCTTCCTCTCAACATCCTTTTCCTTCTGGATGATTAGCTCGATGTCGGCATAATGCTTCGTGAATATATCCCTGGGTACTGTTGAACCACAGCTCCCTGCCCGGACGTCTGTGGCCAAGGCGGTGAGAAGAGCCTTGGTGTCAGCGTGCACTGCAATTAAGGTCTGTACCGATTGGTACTCTTGCGGTGCCTCAGAGAACTCAGAAATAACATGGTCGACGAAATCTCTGGATACTTCAGGGCCCGCTTCCTCGCTTTCTTATGCACCGCCTGCACTGGGACAAACTTTACTCTAGGATACTGCCCTCTCCTGGAAGATTTGGGTGTCGGGGTATCCGTCTTCAGACAAACGGCATGCTCGAAGTGCTTGACGAACAGACCATACACAGCATCTAGTAAACCATGGCTTTCCTTTTGGGGGAGTTGGTTAGTTTGGATAGTGTCCAAAGTTACATCCAAAAGGCGGTCAAGATCCTCCCAGTCTGCACTTTCTGGTGCTGGCCCAAAGGGTCTCCTGGTGGGAAGCTGAGGCGGCAATACGAAAACTGGCACCTTTTCCAAAGCATTGACCTTTAGGGAGAGAATGACTGGTCGGTGAGGTGAAAGGGGGTAGTCAGTCGCCGACTCGATTCCCTCCACCTGGCTCTTGATGGCCGCTGACAGCAAGAAGAAATCGATGGTTGTCTTACTTTTGCTAGTTGAATAGGTGAACTTCTGGGGGACGCAGAGGGTCAGACTAGCTCGGTGCAGAAAGTCTAAGTAGAGCAGCTGCTTCGAAGCCATGTTGAAATCCCCTCCTGCTAACAGCGGCAACTCAAACTTGTCCTGGAGACTGCCGGCGGCACCAAGCAACTTCATGTTGACCTCTTTTAGGCCCGTGCTGGGCTCGAAGTAGAGACTGCAGATCAGAAAACGACCCAGATTCTCAATTTCAAGCTTGATGGCAAGGATTCGGTGTCTATAGGGGTACTCGAAATCAATGTCCTGGATCCCGAAGTTCATCCCCATCCGAACGAGAATTGCGACTCCCCCAGAAAACTTTCCAGATTCGAGGCGCTCCGAGAGAGAGAAGACTCCATGCCATCCACGTGCCATGCTGAACTCCACTGCACTCCGAATATCATCTGTCGAAGAAATGTGGGTCTCCTGGAGCAAAAGGACGTGATACTGGAGAATTCTATCCGACTCGATGTCATGCTTGAAAATATTCCACGAATTCACATTTATAGTAACCACTTTGCACTGCCAGCTAGTAGCGTCCTTGCCTGGGAGGCCTGCCGGATCAAAGTAGATACCCAGCACCCCTGCCCTCCACGGGTTGTGGGGGGATGCCTGGGGTTTGGGGCGGGCCGCCCCCGACACCTCCACTAGGGCCGCTTGCGGCCGCACCTGCACCTGGGGTGGATGGTTGGGCGGGCTCTGCGAGGACCCGGGCTTCTTCCAAGAGGGCCTGGAGGTCACCCTCGTCGCTTCCTTTTCCGTTTCCGCTGCCCCCACGCCCCTGTTTTCCTTTTCCCATGGCCTTGCCCTTATCAGAGGACTTCTTGAGGGAGGAGATGAGAGGAATAGCCGCACCGCACTGCTTGGGATGACGAGCTGCGACGTCCCGTACCCCATGAGAGACTCTGGAAGCAAGAACACTGACCGTTTCTTCTCCTGCCTCCTCCTCCATGGGCGCGTCTGCGGCTGCCCCTGCTGCTTCCTCGGCTCTTGCTCCTGAACCTTCTGCACCTGCAGGGTCGAGGCCGGGATGTAGGTCTGGGGCCGCTGTTGGGGCCGCGGGCGCCATAGCTGGGGCGTTGTTGCGGGCAAGCTGATCAAGTAGACCCGATAGTTGAAGGAACATCGATTGGAGGAGATTCTGTTGTTCCAGTGGCAGCTGTGGAAGCTTATGAAAAGTAGCCTGCTGCATTTGCTGGACATGCGTGTACAGGTCGTCCTGCTGGTCCTCGACCATGGACGCTGCTGCAGCTCGTGAGATGGTGGCGTAGGAGACTTCCAGGGTTTTGATTTCCTGGGCCGTGGAGTCGGACTCGAGCTGGAGCTGCTCGTGGCGCTCCACTTGCTGCTTGATGGAGACCTCGAGGGCCGCCATTTCGCTAAGAGTTGTAGCCAACTTCTTGTTCTGGATGTCGATCTGGTCGGCCAGCGACTTGGCCTGAACTGGTAGGGGTCGATTTGCAAAGGCGGCCGCCTTTGCATCCTGGAGGGCCTGCTGGGCTTGAAGAAGCTCTGGCTCACCTGGCCCATAAAAGCTTTTAGCGATGTTGAGATCGACCTGGGCCTTGTAGACTGGATCGCTACGGTACTTTTCACGATCACCCCATTTAGTGTTTTGGAGCCCAACCTGTTTGGGTGGGGGCACGGTGGTCGGCTGCTGCTGGACGTCGCCGCCGCCGCCGCCGCCTCCACCACCCATTCCACCTGTAGCTGCTGCATCCTCCTCCACCCACTTCCAGCCGCCCCTCCCAGTCCCAGTCCCCCATGTAGCTGAGGTACTCCAGGGAGGAGTCGAGGAAGTTGGGTAGTGTAAGTCCTTGGGGAAAATCTCCCTGCAATACTTGCACCTTCGCTTCCCTTTGCAAGGCCACACCCAGCCTGGGCAGCGGGGCGTCGCGCATAGCCAGAATGGGGAAGACATGGCTTCAGGACTAGAAAAGCGATATGAATGAAGGTTTTGATGGGAAACCTAACAGAACCCGCGCTGGGGCACAAAGGAATGGTTGGCGAACCACCTTGGGCCGAGGTTGGAGGGAGCCCCACACGAGGAGGCCCGTGGAGGCTTGAGCCAAAATGGCTAATGGGGAGGAGGAGCGGAGGGGGAGGAGGGAGGAGGTAGGAGGAGGAGGAGGAGGAGGAGGAGGAGGAGGAGGAGTGAGGAGGAGGAGAGGAGGAGGAAGCAGGAGGAGGAGGAGGAGGAGGCCCGAAGGAAAGCCCTTCCCCGCGGGTCGGCTTCCTCGCCCCACCCGGGCCCTCCACTGCTGTTGGCCCCGGGGGGGGGGGAGCCGACGGTCTGCCCCCGGACGCCGATGCCGTCAATGCCTCCTCCTCCTCCTCCCCCTCCACCCGCACCCGACCGCCTCCTACACCTCCTCCATCCCCCTCCTCCCCATCCCCTCCCCCTCCCCCCTCCCCTTCCTCACCCCCCCCCTCCCCTCCCAATCCCCCCTCCCACCTCCCCCTCCCACCCCCCTCCCCCTCCCTCTCCCCCTCCCCCTCCTCCCCTCCTCCTCCTTCCTCCTCCTCTCCTCCTCCTCTCTCCTCCCTCTCCTCCTCCTCCTCCTCCTCCTCCTCCTCCTCCCGCGCGCCGGACAGCGGCTGCGCCAAAAGAGGCACGCCGCCGTCGGGGATCAGGTCCGGGGATCGTTTCTTTTTTTGCGGCGACAGCCCAGGCTATCCGGATGGGAATGGGAACAGGGGGGGCGGTCGATCTCCTGACGCTCTCGCTCTGGGCAGCCCTACGCATGCCCGCGCGCACCAATACGGCGTACCCCTTCGGACCTGTGAAGCCGACAAGGCCAAGTTATCCCAGGGGAGGGGGGGTGGCCCGATGACCCGGGCTATCGCCGGACCCTGATGAAAAACACTCTCCTGACTACCTACCAGACCACCCCAACCCAACCCGAAGACCCGAATTTCGGGTTGGGGGGGGGTAAGGGTTCCACATGTGTTTTTCGATGTTTCCCGACCCCCCCCCACTGGAAATCGAGGGTAAATTGGGGCCTTCGGGTTGGGTTGGGGTGGTTTGGTGGGTGGTGATCTCCTGGGGTGTGGGAGGCTGCCACCCCGCCGGAAGCAACTGGGCACTTCTGCCGATCCACAAACGGCATAACCACTGCTTCGAGCTCCTCGCGGATTCCTTCCATCGGCGCTGGGCCCCCCCTCCCTGGCATGCGGAGCGGCATCAGAGCTCCGCCGCAGAATCGTGGCAATGCCGCCTTCTGCTCTTCGACCTGTCTCCCCCTCGTGTGAAACTGTTTGTTCGATTATGGCTCGAGTAATAAGCCATTCAATGTCGCCGTCCTCGAGGCTGCAGACCGATGCGTTCGACGATGCCCAACCAACTTGAATGCCTGCTTTAGCTCTGCAGCTGCTCTAAATCCCGAGATCTAGTCAAGCAACAATTCGATGCAGCAGAATAGTTGCAGCCCGAAGCGTTGTTTTCGAGTGTAGCTCGAGTAGTACTCCGATGTCGGCGCCCTTGGGGGTGCAGACTGATGCTTTCGACGATTCCCGATGCCGTGGTATGCCCAGTAGACCTCAAGCCGCTCCAACTCCCGAGATCAAGTCGAAAACACTTCGACGCGGCAGAATAGGGCGACGGTGCTCAGTGGGGCGGGAGAGGAGCACGACGCCACTGGCCGCCGCCGTCGCCGACGGCCTCGGCACCGACGCCGCAAGCCTCATCGTCGTCGCCGCTGCCGTCGCAGTCGCCGCCGTCGTCGGCGCGGGCGTCGTCGGCGCCACCGTCGCCGGGTGGTGCAGCAGAAAGCCCACTCTGTGTCCGGAAGGGCTGAAACGGATGTGAAACTTCGCTGCTTTTGTTATTCTCCGAACCCCCCCGAGAGGCCGGGGATCTCTGGGGTCATCGTGTATGCATCTTGAACTCATCCGGGCGCAGTCTTGCACTCTCGGGGCCCTCTTGGAGTCATCTCCGGCATGCTTAAGAGTATCTTCGAATGTTCGTAGGGCTCTCTTCAACCAATCTTGCCTTGGCCGGACGTTTGTTCGCAAACTACCGCACTCGCAATCCAGGTCTGAACTCCAGTTACCCATGAAAAAAACTTCAAAATGAAAAGGCTGCTCGTTGTCAGTGAAGCAATACTACATGGTCGAAGAAGCCCTACCGCAGAAGACACGTATGGTGTCGCGCAACGCTCCACTAGATATCGTGCCACTCCTTCACTACGTCGCAAAAGCTATGTAATAGATCGTCTTTTCACGCTCCTCACGGATCGGATTTTTGGGCATGTACGGGCAGGGCTCGGATTTGTGAACCATGTTCCACTTTCCCTCTTCTTCTAACCTCTTAGCGAATGCTGAGCACTCCAAATGGTTCGAATCCCATAAGACTGTCCTGATTGTAAAGATCGCCACGCCGTTCTTTTTCAAAATCCGACACCACTCAGAGAACAAATTCGAATAATCAGTGACGTAGGAAGTTGTCCCAACACAGAGAACAACATCGAAAGATCCATCGTCGAAGTGTTCGAAGGGCTTGTCAAGGTTGCCCACGAGCAAGTCTGTGTAGCAAGGCCGCACCAAAACACAAGGGCCCTCAATATCACTGATAGTGCTGTTTACATGTGAGGTTTGCGGGCAAGAGACTTTGATATCAGGGTATTCAGTGTTTCTGAAAGTCGCACCCGTTCTTGAAACAATTGCTTCTGAAGTTACAACGTCTCCTCTGGAAATCGAATCAGCAACTTGGCCCTTTCCCTTAGAATTGATTGAACCGAATTCCTGCACCTTCTTCGCAATCTTTTCCGGAGCGGCACCGTCAGCCTGAATTTCGCTGATATCAAGAGACGCCAACTTTGGATTGCATAAGACATTCGAGCTGCCCTCCTGGATGACTTGAAACAACAATGATTTTTGCCCTGCGAGAGTAAGACTTTGTGGTGAGGCATCAGTTCCGATTCGGACCTCCGCTATACCTTGCCTCGCAAGCTCCTCACCTACCATTCCAGTGCCACTGCCGCAGTCTAAGATCTTCATCGTTGCCAGATCGGATGACGTAAACAACTTTCTAACGAGTGCTGCTGTTTGCACGTGAGCGTCGTAACCCCATCCACGCAATGTGTCGTCGTAGCTGGCAGCCCAGTCGTCATACAACGTCGCTGCTCCGTCAAAGTTCTTCGGCGCTGTGTTTAAGGCCGTCGCAGGGTCAAAGGCCCCACTGGCACTGGCTGCAGACATCCCCCGATGGAAGGCGCGTCGTGACCGCGACGCGAACGCCGTACGCGCAGAAGTCTCCAGAAGGCGGGACCTCCGCACCCCTCGGCAGACCGTCTGCACTCCCAACATGTCTGAGCAACGAGCAGGTCGAACAGATATCGCCAGAACGACGCGCAAGATCGGACGAGCCTCCAACTGGACCGCCCGGCTGCTGGCACGAGCCGACGCGGCATTTTGAGCCAGCCATGGCAGCGATGGTCGGGGCGTCCAAGAGGGGGCGTCCAAGAGGAGGGGGTGCACATCGTGGCCCGAGGCATGTGCGCGGCCCAGGGGGGGCCAGGGGAGGGAAAGACCCCTCCTTCCTTTCCCCCGCCGGCCGTGGGGGGAGATCAGCTCTCCCCCCCCCATCCAAGGTCCGCCGTCCAGTCGCTCTCCCCGTGTTCGTGTGGCATCGGCCGGATTCACGATCTAGGAATGGACTAGATCGCGATCTAGTCCATTCTGGATCGTGAATCGGTCCGTTGTTGGATCCTGAATCGGTCCGTTTTAAATCGCGAGTCGGTCCATTCTGAATCGTGAATCGGGCAAAACTCGTCTTGTCTGCAGGTCGGTCGGACCAAATCGCGATCTGGTCCGGAAGGGCTGATTCACGATCCCGAAACGGACTGATTCAGGATTACGAAACGGACCGATTCACGATCTAACATGGACCGATTCACGATTTAGAACGGACCGATCTCGTCGACGTGTTCGGGTGTATTTGAAGGGACAAATGTGGATTTTGGAAGTTTAGGGAGGGGTTGGGTGGATTTGGGAGGACTTGGGAGGATTCGGGTGGATTCAAAAGCATTTCAAACCCACTCAGAAGCATTTCAAAAGCGTCTCAGAAGCCTTTCAAAAGCTTCCCAGAAGCCTTTCAAAAGCCTCTCCGAAGCCTTTCAAACGCGTCCCAACAGCCTCCCAGGCGCCTTTCAAAAGCCTCTCAGAAGCCTATTCAAAAAAGCCTCTCTGAAGCCTTTCAAAAGCCTCTCAGAAGAAGACGTTCAAAAGCTTGTCAAAAACCTTTCCAAAGCCCCCTGGGGGCCTCCTAGAGGCCTCCTTGCATATTGACCAGAACGGAGATCTGTGAAACATCTGTGAAAGGGGCACCCCCTCATCACTAACACACACTACACCAAACCACAACACGCACAAGCAACGCGCGCGGAGACACCACGACACACCACGACCACCACGAGAACCCACGATACACCACGGGGCACCACGGGACACCACGATGCACCGCAGCACACCACATCACGCACACACACACACACCACCACCGCCAAAACACACCACGCCACACACACACACCACACCACACCACACTACACCACGCACACTCCACACGCACGGAGCACCACGAGACACCACGAGCACCACGAGACACCACGACGCACCACGAGACACCACGGGACACCGCGGGACACCACCACCACACCGCACACACACACACACCACCCTCGGAATCCCTGGGAATCGATTCCAGGGATTCGAAAAGGGATCCCGGGATCACCCCCAGAATCCCTGGGAGTCGATTCCCAGGGATTCCGAAAGTGATCCCAGGATCGCTTTTGAAAATCCCTGGGGATCGATTGATTCAAGATTCCAAAACGGACCGATTCACGATCTAGAACGGACTGGTTCAAGATTCGAAAACGGACCGATTCACGGCTTACAACAGACTGATTCAAGAGGCCCAAACAGACCGATTCACGATCTAAACCGGACCGATTCACGATCCAGAACGGAAGAACAATGCACAAATAATAAACAACACCACCCCCTCAAAGGAAAAACGTCCCATTCCCAAGAGACCTATACCCAGCGAAATTTCCGTGCCCGTTTGCGCGACCGCGCGCGTATTTCACAAAAAACATCGGAACGAGGGAAATCCGGAAAACAAAAAAAAAACCTTCCCAGACGGCCCATTGCAAGTACCGTGTCAGTGTCCAGTCGCGCGTCCGCGCGCGCATTTCGCGGAGGACAGGTCGGAAACAGGAAAAAAAGTCGGAACCCCAAAAATCAGAAAAAGCCCATTCTTTCCCCCTCCCAAACGGCCCATTGCAAGTACACGTCCGCGCGCGCATTTCGCGGAAGACGGGTCGGGAACGAGAAAAAAGTCGGAACCCGATAAATCAGAAAAAAAAAACAATAATTTCCCCTTCCCACACGGCCCATTGCAAGCACCGTTTCCGTGCCCAGTCGCGCGTCCGCGCGCGCATTTCGCGGGGGACGGGTCGGAAACAGGAAAAAAAGTCAGTAGCAGTAACCCGTGCTCATTCTGCTGTCAGCTGGCAGCCGGGCGTGGTAGGCGAAAAGCTGACGAAGCGCAGAACAGAATGCCAAATTGAGCGAAAAGCTGACGGAACGCCGAAAAGAATGCCAAATGCGGCTGATAAACCGATAAACCGATAAACGCCTAGTAGTAGCATTAGTAGTCGTAGTAGTAGTAGTAGTTGTAGTAGTAATATAATAATGGCAACTCACTCGTGCTCATTATGCTGTCAGCCGGGGGAACAATCGTAGTAGTAGTAGTAGTAGTAGTAGTAGTAGTAGTAGTAGTAGTAGTAGTAGTAGTAATAGTAGTAGTAGTAGTAGCAGTAGTAGTAGTAGTAGTAGTAGTAGTTACAGTAGTAGTATCTTGATAGTAGCAGGATCGGTAGTGGTCAGTCTAGTGGTAGTCATAGTGGGCGACCGATAAGCCGATAAGGATATGCGAAACATCACGGTTTAATTACTTAACGCACGCTGGAATATTCACCCGTGCTCATTCTGCTGTCAGCCGGGGGAACAATAGTAGTAGTAGTAGTAGTAGTAGTAGTAGTAGTAGTAGTAGTAGTAGTAGTAGTAGTTATAGTAGCAATGTGTTAATAGTAGTGGGATCGGTAGTGGTCAGTGTAGTGGTAGAAATAGTGGGCGACCGATAAACCGATAAGAATATGCGAAACATCACGGCTTAATTACTTACTCGTCGCAAACGCACGCTGGACTATTCACCCGCGCTCATTCTACTCTCAGCCAGGCGAACAATTAGTAGTAGTAGTAGTAGTAGTAGTAGTAGTATAATAATAATAATAGTAGTAGCGTCGGTAGTGGTCAGTGTAGTGGTAGTAGTAGTAGTAGTAGTAGTAGTAGTAGTAGTAGTAGTAGTAGTCGTAGTCGTAGTAGTAGTAGTAGTATATAGTAGTAGTAGTATAGAGTAGTAGTATATAGTAGTAGTATATAATAGTAGTATATAGTAGTAGTATATAATAGTAGTAGTAGTAGTAGTAGTAGTAGTAGTAGTAATCGTAGTAGTAGTAGTAGTAGTAATAGTAGTAGTAGTAGTACTAGTACTAGTAGTAGTAGTAGTAGTGTAGTAGTTTTAGTAGTAGTAGGTAGTCGTCGTAGTCGTAGTAGTAGTAGTAGTAGTAGTAGTAGTAGTAGTAGTAGTAGTAGTAGTAGTCGTAATAGTAGTAGTAGTAGTAGTAGTAGTAGTAGTAGTAGTAGTAGTAGTAGTAGTAGTGGGCGACCGATAAGCCGATAAACCGATAAGGATATGCGAAACATCACGGTTTACTGACTTACTCGTCGTAAACGCACTCTGAAATAAACGCCCGCGCTCGTTCTGCTGTCAGCCGGGCGTGGTAGGCGAAAAGCTGACGAAGCGCAGAACATAATGCCGAATTGAGCGAAAAGCTGACGGAGCGCCGAACATAATGCCAAATGCGGCCGATAAACCGATAAAGCGATAAACGCCTATTAATAGCATTAGTAGTCGTAGTAGTAGTTATTGTAGTAGTATAGAAATTACTAGTAGCATCGGTAGTGGTTAGCGTAATGGTAGTAATAGTAATAGTAATGTGCGACAGATAAACCGATAAATGTCTCCCGAACCGAGAATTCATCGCGGAGGCACGGGGCGGGTTTCGCGGTTTACCGGTTCACATGATTGTCGACCGATAAACCGATAAACCGATAAACGTCTTCCGAACTGGGATTCCATCGCGGAGGCACGGGGCGGGTTTCGTGATTTACCGGTTCATATGATTATCGACCGATAAACCGATAAACCGAGAAACATCCCCCGAGCTGGAAATCCATCGCAGGATCACGGGGCAAATTTATCGGTTGATCGGTTGATCGGTTAATCGACCGATAAACCGATATAATGATTTCGGTTTATCGGAAGATTAACAGATCAACCGATCAACCGATATACTGTATCGGTTTACCGGTTGATCGGTTGATCGGTTTTATTCCCAACCCTCCTTGGTTGGGTATTCGTTTTGAATAGAGCAGTGTGGTCGCGTCCCTTCTCCCGCCTCCCGCCTCTTCCTGTCTTGCCCGCGGGGGGCTGCGATCTGTGAAACTGTCGCCATTTCGAGGCCTGCTGGGGGGCCCAGCACAGTGAGGGCCACGCGCGGATTCAAATTAGACCTCGCCATCCCTGGGGGGCTGCGATCTGTGAAACTGTCGCCATTTTCGAGGCCTGCTGGGGGGCCCAGCACAGTGAGGGTACGCGCGGATTCAAATTAGACCTCGCCATCCCTGGGGGGCTGCGATCTGTGAAACTGTCGCCACTTTCGAGGCCTGCTGGGGGGCCCAGCACAGTGAGGGCCACGGGCGGACCCAAATTAGACCTCGCCATCCCTGGGGGGCTGCGATCTGTGAAACTGTCGCCACTTTCGAGGCCTGCTGGGGGGCCCAGCACAGTGAGGGCCACGGGCGGACCCAAATTAGACCTCGCCATCCCTGGGGGGCTGCGATCTGCGAAACTGTCGCCACTTTCGAGGCCTGCTGGGGGGGCCCAGCACAGTGAGGGCCACGGGCGGACCCAAATTAGACCTCGCCATCCCTGGGGGGCTGCGATCTGCGAAACTGTCGCCACTTTCGAGGCCTGTTGGGGGGCCCAGCACAGTGAGGGCCACGCGCGGATTCAAATTAGACCTCGCCATCCCTGGGGGGCTGCGATCTGTGAAACTGTCGCCACTTTCGAGGCCTGCTGGGGGGCCCAGCACAGTGTGGGCCCGCGGCGGATTCAAATGGGACCTCGCAATCCCTGGGGGGCTGCGATCTGTGAAACTGTCGCCACTTTCGAGGCCTGCTGGGGGGCCCAGCACAGTGACGCCACGCGCGGATTCAAATTAGACCTCGCCATCCCTGGGGGGCTGCGATCTGTGAAACTGTCGCCACTTTCGAGGCCTGCTGGGGGGCCCAGCACAGTGACGCCACGCGCGGATTCAAATTAGACCTCGCCATCCCAGGGGGGCTGCGATCTGTGAAACTGTCGCCACTTTCGAGGCCTGCTGGGGGGTCCTGCATAGAGGGTAACCGCGGCAGATTCAAATTAGACCTCGCCATCCCTGGGGGGCTGCGATCTGCGAAACTGTCGCCATTTTCGAGGCCTGCTGGGGGGCCCAGCACAGTGAGGGCCACGCGCGGATTCAAATTAGACCTCGCCATCCCTGGGGGGCTGCGATCTGCGAAACTGCCGCCATTTTCGAGGCCTGCTGGGGGGCCCAGCACAGTGAGGGCCACGGGCAGATTCAAATGAGACCTCGCCATCCCTGCGGGGCTGCGATCTGTGAACCTGTCGCCACTTTCGAGGCCTGCTGTGATCCCCGTTTTCGAAGTGGCTAGGAGTGCTCAGGAATTGTAAATCATCAGCTTTATCAAGCCCTTTTCCTGTAGCCAGTGTCCTGCGAGTCTCCCGAATTCCGTCTGCAGACATATGTAACCCTCGCTCCGTCATCGCCCCCTTATAAAGTATCTTAAACTATTTGCGCCCCGCTTTTGCGCAGGGGTTGGGTACGTCGCCAGGGTAATTGTTTGGTTCTGCGACTGCAATATATATATATATATATATATATATATATATATATATATATATATGTTTACACATATATATATATATATAATGTTGGTCGCTTCTTGCGTCCAGGGACTCCCTTGGAGGCCCTGCGCAAACCTCGTAATCGTATAGAAGGGGTAGTGCGGAAACGCAGAAATCATCAACTCCCTTTTAGGTGTTCAACGATTTAGGGGCCCTCAAAGGCTTCCTGGGTTCTTTTTGGGGAGGTGAGGGGTGGCTGAATTGTGGTCTGTTGTGCAAGAGTAGACCGGGGGCCTAACTTGAAAAAAAAAAGGAATTGTGGGATTTTCATGTTTTTCCAATTCCTCGGCGCTGTTCGGCGTTGTTTTTTGTTTTTGCCTCGCGGGTTTTATTTGCCGGGCCCCTCAGGGGTGTGGGATCTTCCGGACCCCCTGGGGGTTCTGGAGGCCTCCTGGAGGCCTGGAGTGCCGTTGGAAGGGTGTCTCGGGCCACGCGGGAGCGTGTTGGGCCGTTCTTTACGTTCTGGGGGCTCCCTGGGGTTGTCTTGGGCTGTCCTTAGGCGTCTTAGGGACCCTCCGGTAAGCCGGGAGGCGCGGTACCGGCCAGATGTCAGGGGATGTGTGGGATCTCCGAGTAGGAGTCCCACTATAAAAAATATGGAATTCTAAGAATTCCCTTTCTTTTCAAAATCCGTGATCTTCGAGGGCTGGAAGCCCTAGGGCCCTTTTGACGTAAGGTCTCTTCGCGCGTTGAGAGCATTCCACTCCCTCGCAATTTCACCCATTAGGAATACACTGTGAACACAGTCGGAATCTTCTCTCCCCCTCTCCTCCTCTTCCAAGAAGAACAGAACAGGAGCACAGTAATGAAAAACTTCTCCCAACGCGTTCCTTCCTTTCCCAATCGGAGCACAATAGGAATAACAAAAAAACATAGAATAAGGATTCCTCCGCCAACTCTTCCTCCCACACGCTCCTCCCCCAATAAGAACACACGAGGAATATATGGTAAGACAAGAAGAGTGCATCCCTCTCCCTCCCCTCCAGTAGGAATGCAATAGGAATACACTAAGTAAACTTACTGCCCCCTCCCTCCCCCCCGAGAAGGTTGCAAGATGAATACAAGAGGAAATATTCCCCCCTCCCTTCTGCCTCCTCCACCCCCAGCCATAATATAACAACACTACAAAAGAAATACGAGCATAATGATATCGGAAATCCCCCCTCCCTTCCTTTGATCCTTCGGCCCCGTCTAGGCCAATGGCTTAGGTGGGGCCAACATGCAGTGCAAATGTGACGACATGCAACGCAGCAAAAAACAACGCCATGGAATGCAACGTGCTCCCTCCGACCCTTGGGCCACGTCTAGGCCGAGGGCCCAGACGAAGCCCAGGAACGATGCAAATGCGACGTAATGCGATGCATCAGGATGCAATACAGTGCAATGCAACCGAAAGCAACCCAGTTCAACGCAATGCAGTACAACGCAATGCAATGCAACGCCATGTAAGGCAACGCAACGCAATGCAACACAATATGGATGAGGGAGGAGGAGAGAAAAAGGAGGAGGTAGGATGAAGGGAGGTGAGGGGGTAACCGGGAATGCGGAGTGATCCTCCCCCTCCTCCCTCCCTCCCTTCCTCCCTCCTTCCTCCGCCTCCTCCTCCTCCTAAAATCCGCCGATCCGGCGTGTGAGTTTCAAGGAGTCTCAGCTACAGCCTCGAGGCTGAGCCTCAGCCTCTGGGGGGGTTGCCGGGGTGGCTCTGCCGGGGAAGGGGGGATGGGGTGGGGGTGCGAGTTTCCGGCGGATGCGGGGCGCTGCTTTTACAGAAGGCTCTAATCTCGAGGATGCGCTGGAAGGGTGGCCGCGGCCGCAAAAGTCTCTGAGGACGGTCTACGAAAGTCCCGAGACCCCGAAGGATCGCCCGAACACGCCCAAAATGGCCCCAAGACGGCCCAAGAGCCTTCCACGACGTCTGAAGAGGCCTCCAAGAGGCCTCCCACGATGGCCCCCAGAGGCAAAAATCGTTGATTCCCATTGGTCTTTTCAATGTTTTTGGGGTTGTCGTTTTTTTCCGCTTTCCGACGCTCCAAGACGGCCCAAGAGGCCCCCAAGACCGCTCGAAGACGGCCCAGGAGGCCCCCAGACAGTCCCAAGACGGCGGGACGAAAAGCGGAAAAAAAATAGCCTTCCAGCCCACGAGGCCCCCAGGAGGCCCCAAGAGCCTCCAAGAGGGCCTCCGAAAGCCCCCAAGAAGCCCCCACGACGCCCTGACAGGCTCCTAAGATGGCTCAAAAAACGCCCCAAGAGGGCGTCCTTGCGCCGATAAGCTCGCCTCCACCGCTCGCACCACATCGTCCAGGCCACATGTTTCGTAACACGACTCCGTGCACGACGTATCGTGAGTTTCCAAAGTGATCGGCATCCTGTATGGAATTTTCATGTCATTATTATTTCCCGTCCCCACGGTCACTGCAAGCACCCCGCCGTTGATAGAACCACTGTTGCGAGATGGCTCTATTGACCCAACTGCATTCCTACGCCCTTTCGAAGGTAACCCGAGAAGTTTGTGCGTTTGAGTGTGCGCCCATAGTGTCTGCGTCTGGAGAATAACACCGAGCGACCCGGATCGGCGGCACTGGCCGAAGGCCACTACAATAGGAATACAATCGGGACATAATAAGAACACGCGAATATTGCAATACGAATTGCTTCCCCCTCCCTTCAAATCTCGCACACTAGGGACGCAACAGCACCACACTAAGAGAACAGTCTGGACTTCTCACCCCTTCCCATCCTCATCCAACCGGAGTGCAGGAACTTTGCAAGATGGCCGAGGGACCAGGGGGGTACCAGCCCCCCCCCCAAAGAACAAAAAACAACGCCTGAGACTCTCAGCTGTTGCGCTGATTACCTGTGGCTGGCGGTCCGCTGCCCCCACGGTCCACGGGGCCGCCAGCCACGAACACCAATAAAAACACGGAGGGTCCCATGCTATGTGTTTGCGACTTCTTACTGGCTCTTCGCCGTGCGTGGGGTAGTACTAGGGCTGCCTGTCGCGCGTGGCGTTCACGACCGCCTGTTCCTAGGTTTGGTCTCCACTTCTGGCTGGTATCCCGCCCCCCCTGGAGGAGGAGGAGGAGGAGGAGGAGGAGGAGGAGGAGGAGGAGGAGGAGGAGGAGGAGGAGGAGGAGGAGGAGAAAGAGGAGGAGGAGGAGGAGGAGGAGGAGGAGGAGGAGGAGGAGGAGGAGGAGGAGGAGGAGCCCCCCCCCCCTGGGCCCTCGGCCGTCCTGCATCTGCCACGGAGGGGATCCTCCGGAGGCGGAGCGCAGCGGAACTCCCACCGTGGAGGCCTGCACAGCTATCCCTTTGGGGGGGATTGGAGGCTTACAAAGCAGTGCAACGCAATGCAACGCAATGCAATGTGAGGCAACACGGCGCAAGGCAATACAGTGTGGAGGAGGGGCGTGGCGAGAAAAGGGAGGAGGTAGGATGGGGGGAGGGGAGAGGGTAACTAAAAATGGGGAGTGATCCTCCCCTCCCTCCTCCCTCCCTCCTCCCCAGAAGGAGTACAACCGGAATCCAATATGAGTACGCTAGGAATGCAGTACGAGTTCCTTCCCCCTCCCTTCGGTCTACGGGGCCGCCAGCAAAAAAACAGAGAGCCCCATTCGTTGTTTCTATGTTGTTGTGTCGTTTCTAGGTTTGTCATTCTTTTCTGGATGGTACTCCCCTCTTCCTCGTCCTCTTCGCCTTTCCCTCGTCATCCTTTTCGTCCTCGTCCTCTTCCTCGTCCTCCTCCGCCTCGTTCTCGTCTTCGTCATCCTTCTTTGTCCTTGCCATCGGCATCCTCCTCGCCCTTATCCTCATCTGCCTCTTCTTCCGTTGTCTTCTCCCCCCTCCTCCTCGTCGTCCAGATCCTCCTGCTCCTCCTGCTCCTCCTCCTCCTTCTCCTCCTCCTCCTCCTCCTCCGCATCCTCAATTCACCATGGTTGCCCGCTTCGTTTGACTATGTGTGACTCTTCCTACCGTATCCCGTCAACTGTCATGGGCAATATTTCTGAATGGGCTGGTTGGAGTACGCGAAGCGTGATGGATTGATAATGACTCCTCATTGCTCCTCCTCTCGCCTCCCGCCCTCGTCTAGTTATTTGTCATGCCTCCATTGGACCGCCCCTCCTTTCAGCTTCGTCAGTCGTTCATCTAATAGCACACGCCAATGGTAAATCCACCTCCAATGGCACACGCCAACAACGCCGATGCTGATGTCAGCACTCGCGGCTCAGCAGAACATTGGTAGTTTGAAGTAGGAGATAGGAAGGCGTTTGAGGTAGATGTGGGTTTCGGCCGGTCCACGGGAACACGAAAACAAGAGGAAAGACCATCGGCGCCCTGCTGTCAACAGCTGTCGAGTACGGCAAGCTCGTGTCGTGACGACCCCGGCTAGGTCGCTGACACAGCGTACATCGCTCAACCTTACGCGATCGGAGGATTTTCGATTGCCAGATCGCTCCATATCGGGCGGTGTTGGGCCACTGGCGGCGTTCAACCTTGAACGCCCGTGGCAGGGTCGCCGCCGCGTCGACATGACACGATCTGTCCTGATCTTATCGCCACGACTCCACCGCCGTCGGAATGTAATCGCGCCTCGTCTTCGGCGTACTCGGCCCGGGTGCACCACTTGCGCAGCTGCCTATGCGGGGCGGGAAGGGCCGACGACGACAGTCGCCGCATGAGCCATATCATCTCCAATCTCACACAGCTTGGGTCCGCACCGCTCGGCCCTACACGGCAGAGCCAGGGGCCAGCGCGCGCGGAGGGGTCCATAACAGAGGGGCCCTGAGCAAATGTAATGCAATCGCTTGTGGCAGAAAAGGTTGGCAATTCAATCGCTTGACGTTTAAATGGTTGCAATGCAATCGATTGCCGCGGGCACATTTCGAAACTAGCGCGGACCTTCTCCCAGAGAGCTTTGACTGTGCTCACTTTCTTTCGTCGACCGAAGCGACGAGGCAAGCGATCATCCGCACCTGTCGGGAGAAAGGTAACCAAATTGCATTGAACCAATGTCCACTGCGCCCAACCTCCGCCGTGAGCTCACTTCAGAAGGGCGGATAACGAGGGGAGCAGTGCAGGAGCACGGGCGTGACAATACAACGGGGCGTGCGCGTGCAGGTGGGAGGAGGCCGAGAGGACTCGGCATACGCACGCACACACACACACAGGCACGCACACAGACACACACACACACCTCGAGGTGAACGCACTGTCACGTGGCCGCTGACTGAGGTGTGCATGGACACTCAAGGGTGTAGCACTCGGTGGCTCGTCCGCAACGCACATGCGCGCTTTCTGGGCTGGACGCATCGGCAGACCCACACGCCCAGAACAATACGGCAGAAACCAGCTCGAGAACAGAGTGCAGAGCGTGGAGCCGAGTGACCAGCGGGCGCGGCCAAAGCGCGACGGTGCCGAGATAACGCCAGAACAAGACGGAGTGGTGCTGAAGAGCCCCAGCCGTGACCACCGTAAGCCTCAGTCAGCATAACTGGGTCGTGCAACTTTGGGTCGCATGTGGCGGCTGTTCCTCCACTGGCGATGTGAGCCACGACCGCGTGGTACGCTCACGGGATGACCGAATGTAATGTGCGAACGAACTTATGTCGAATGCGCCCAGATCGAAGCCGTGAAACCGACGCATGTAACACACACACACACACACGCACGCACGCACGCACGCACGCACGCACGCACGTACGCACGCTACTCCCAAGGATAGCGCACGCATCGACCTGCACGCTGTGGGAAAAGGCCCCAAGAGGACACAGCATGCCGCGGAAGCCAGCCCACACACATACACACTGCAAAACCTACGTTTCTTTCACGCACGATCAATCACACAACACACACACACACACACACTTTGGGCATCGCGGCCTGGAGCGCAGAATCGAAGCGTAGGTGGTCGGAGAGCAACAAGCGAGAAATGTGCGCGGCCGGCCCACTCAGAAGCCAAGGACAAGGACCCACCCGACGGGACCAGCCGTGTCACGCGCACGCCAGGGCCAGGGCTGCGAGAGGGGAGAGATGCAGGGACAGGACGGAGAGGTGCAGCGAGGCCAGCGCCCGACAGCGCAAACAGGACAGGGCACCGGGCAGCGGCGGCGGCAGAGGCGGGACCGAGAGGGGCGAGCGGCAGGGCAGGGCAGGGAGCACGGGTGCAGCAGACGGAGACGCAAGGCGAGATGGTGGTCCACTTTGAGGAGGGGCGGGTGGGAGGCGGGACGCCGTCGGAAACATGCGCACCCATTCTGTCAGTCCGCGGGCGCCGCGTGGTCAGAGACAGTCAGACGCCGGTCAACAAGCGGTGGGGTGCACCGGAAGCGAATCGAAACGTTGCCGATGCGCCCCAGCGTCGACGACAACGACAACGCCGACGCCGACGCGGACGCCGACGCCGACGCCGACGCCGACGCCGACGCCGACGCCACCGCCGACGCCGCCGACGACGCCGACGCCGACGCCGACGACGCCGACGACGCCGACGCCGACGCCGACGACGACGACGCCGACGCCGACGACGACGACGACGACGACGGCGACGCCGACGACGACGACGACGACGACGACGACGGCGACGACGACGACCGCGACGACGACGACGACGCCGCGGGGCGGCCGCCTCAGGCTGTAGACCTTCCCGTCCCAGAGATTGACGCGGCACTCGACGCCTGGGGCTGGGGAGGGGGAGGTGGAGGAGGAGGAGGAGGAGGAGGAGGAAAGGAGGAGGAGGAGGAGGAGGAGGAGAAGGAGGAGAAGGAAAGGAGGAGGAGGAGGAGGAGAAGGGAAGGAGGAGGAGGAGGAGGAGGAGGAGGAGGAGAAGGAAAGGAGGAGGAGGACGACGACGATGAGGAAGACGAGGAGGACGAGGAGGGCCTCACCCTCCACAGCAGCGGCGGCCGCGGCGGGAGGGAACGAGCGCGCGACTGGCCCTGGACGGGGCGGCGCGGCAGGGCCTCGGCCATGGAACATCGGGTCAGGCAGTTTTCGACGTGCCGGGGACGCGGCGGCGACCGCGGCGGGAGGGAGGACGGGGGGAACACTACGAGCCAGGATGAGGCGGAGGCAGCGGCTGCACCACGACGACGACGACGGCGGCGGCCGCGGCGGAGGACGGGGCGGAGAAAACAAAGAATGACAGATCCAGGATTCGTCAGCGACGCTGCGAACACACTCTCCCGTCCAAAGCCACCTCCTCAGAAGCCCCTGCGGGCCTTCCTGATCATTACAAGCATGATGCGCCCACCAGAAGGAAAAAAAAACCGTTTTGGAAAGCAGCTGCCGCAGCATCCTTCCAGCGCGCTGTCACCGACGCGAGAATGCGATCGCGCCGGTCCGCGAGGTGCCCGTGGAGACCCCCAGGCGACGTGCGGCCGCTCCACCTCCGTGGGTGGCAACGATGCAGCGGGCGGCGACGCGGCGAAACCTCGACGGACCCCCCCCCCCGCTGGGCGGCAGCGACGGCGGCGACGGGCGGCGACGCGGCGATGCCTCCACGGACCCCGCAACGGGGCGACAACGACGGCGCCCACGGGCGGCGACGGGGCGACGCCTCGACGGAGCCCCCAACGGGGCGACCCCCCGACGGCCCCACGGGTGGGCGGCCACGGAGCGCCCGCGGGCGGCAGCGCGAGACCTCGACGGAGCCAACGGCTCACCCCGTCAGACGAGCGAGGCGCCCCACGTTAGAGAAAAAATAACTATGCACATACACCGATTCTGGCCAGGTCCATCCTGAGCCCAGGATCGGTGCATATGCCCTCCTACCTTGGCCAGGAAGGCACATGCACCGATCCTGGGTCAAGGATGGGCCTTGCCAGGATCGGTGCATGTGCATAGTTCTCTTCGCCCGACACGTACAGACACTGCTCGGAGAAGGAGGGCTGCACCGTAGCCGTGCCTGCGCACGGGACAGTTGGCGCGCACGGACGTGCGGCGCCTGGTCAGCATCCCGAGGCCTCGCCGCCGCACCGGCACGGCGCCTGCCGCAGCCGCGTCTGACAGCGCGAGCGCCGCCCTGCCCCCCCCCCTAGCACGAAGCCAGGACGAGGGTAACATCGGGGGAGGACACATCGAGAACCTCTGAGATCCGGCGGCATCGGAGGATGCATCGGGCGCCCTGGCCTGATCAGAGCGTTGCGGAACGCTCCGAGAGCGTTCCGGAACGCCCTGGAACGGATCTCTCTTCGTCCCAGCGCCGCCCGACCTCCCCCCCTCCGCGGGCGGAGCAGCGTTGGACCGACCCCCGTCCCCGCTGGGATGGCCTGGGGTTACGTGCTGTTCCCTTCGGGCTCCACGGGAACCATCACCCGGGAGGAGGAGGAGGAGGAGGAGGAGGAGGAGGAGGAGGAGGAGGAGGAGGAGGAGGAGGAGGAGGAGGAGGGAGGAGGGGGGAGGGGGGAGGGGGGAGGGGGGAGGGGGGAGGGGGGATGGGTGGCTTCGTGGGGCTGCGACCCTCAGATCCGACGTTGCACAAAAACGCTGCCAGCGCCCTTCCTCGAGCTGCATCGGTCTGGAATGGCACCGGGGCCAGAAACGAGGCGCAGACGCCCGTGGCGAAAACACTGCAGCGCCCGTGGATCTCAGGGGGTGCCGTGGCCCAGCGGGGACGACGCGGACGTCGTCGTCGTCGTCGTCGGCGTCGTCGTCGTGGTGGTGCAGAAAGCCCGTGGATCCGACAGACGCTGCTGCCGTCCGCATCTGGCCGTGGGCCGAGCCCCGCGCCCTCGCCGTCGCACCACTCCGCGTCCGGTCCCGGCACCGACAGCGCGGCCTCCCGCCTGGCGTCAAGGCGTCGGCGCGGCGACGAGACGACGAGGGCGGCGACAACGGGGGGGGGGAAGGGGGACGAGGAGGGGGAGGGGAAGGAGGGGGGGGGGGCAGAGAGAGAGGATGGAATGGTGGGGCGGGGGAGGGGAAGGATGATAGGAGGAAAGGTCGGGGGAGGACGGAGGGGGGGGGGGGAACGGAAAGGAGTAGACAAGGAGAATAATTAGGGGCAGAGTCTATCCGAGAACCCCGCGGCAAGCGGCGGGTGAGCTGAGGCCTTGTGGCTGGGGGCGCAGCATTCGGAGCAAGGGACGAGGAGAGTACAACCCCTGGCGCGCGATGGGGCGTATGACCAACTGTGCGGAACCGAAGCCCCGAGCAGCGCGCAGCGCACAACCACTGGGGAGCTCCCGGTGAAGGGATCGTGGGCTGGTGGCGCCGTGGCAGGACGCCTCCCCAGACTTGGCTGTCCCCTCCACGGTGCCCCCATGCGGAGGGTGGTCTCGGCAAGGCACTGCAAGCCGGGCAGAGCCTGTGGCAAGGCGATGGCCCCACTCGCCGCTGCACGCAGCCGCGTGCCCAACGAGGAACTGGCGGCCCTGAGCCCGGCCTGAACGCGTGGATCGGCGTTGCTGCTGTTACCCGTGGAAGTGACTGGTGCGAGTGACACGACCAGGTAATGCAGCTTGCCGCCCAGAACCAGTGCGTCGTAGCCCCCTCCCTCCCCTCTAGGGCCCGCTGCGGGGGACGCTCCCGGTCGGTCGTGGTGGCCGTCTGCGGGGGGGGGGGGGGAGATGCGAGGAGCGCACTTCGTTGCCGCTTGGGCCAGCATGGAGCGGAGAAGAGTGGTTCCCCTGCTCGATTGCGACCCTGCCGGCATCTGCTGGGCAGGTGGGCAGTCGTCGTGCAACGTCCTCGGCGTCGGGCCAAGCGTCTCCCCAGGCGTCCTCGAAGGGTACCTGACTGGCCCTTGGGGGGGGGGGCTTTGGTTGGTCCCACGTGGTCCCAGGAGGAGGGCGAGGAGGAGGAGGGCGAGGAGGAGGAGGGCGAGGAGGAGGAGGAGGAGGAGGGCGAGGAGGAGGAGGAGGAGGGGGAGGGGGGCGGCGGTGGAGGAGGAGTTGGAGGATGGGCAGTTTGGGGCGCAGGAGAGCGGCTTCCCTGCCCGACGTCGAGCCTGCCTGCGTCTGGAGGGGCGGGCGGGTGGCCGTCGCCGTGCGGCTCGGGAGAGGGCCACCGAGGGCCGACGCGGTCGCCCTCGGCGCCCAAGTCTTCTGCCCATGCTCCTTCGAGGGCGGCCTGCTGGGTGTCGACTGCCTGGTCGTCGTCCAGGGGCGCCACGAGGCCACCGCCAGTGGCCGGAACGGAACGGAACTTCGGAGGCCCGACATGGGTACGGAAAGAATGGGTACAGTGCCCAACAACAGATGATGCTGTCCGAGTCCCCCATCGAAGCGGTCCTGGAACATATCCGTCACTGCATACACACAAAGGGTGGGAAGGCTCTTCAACATCCCAGTGGTCACTCCGTCGGCTCCAGGCGCGGATCCGTCTTTGAGTCTGGAGAGCGCCTCCATAACGATGCCGTGGGTGAGCGCCGAATTGTTGGTCAATGGCACCGGGCTCGGATCAATAGCCCCCTCCTCTCGCGACTCGTCCTGAAGCATCTCCTCGATGATGGGGCAGAGGTCCGCGTCCGTCCAGTCCTCGTCCCAATACTTGTCCTGGCAGTGTTTCTCGATGATATCCTTCCACTCTCCTCGGTTAGCGTGCGGGACTCCGTGACAGTCCCGCAGGGTCTTCACTTTCGGCCTGTGCAGCGGGTGTCTTCGGTTTGGCCGAGTCTCTCGCAATGCGCTCTGCTGCCAGACCCGACGAGCCCGACTGAGCCTCTTGTTCGCATCCTTCCTCATAGCGCTCCCCATCTGGTAGCTTAGCGTTTCCCTCGCCGACGCCGACGCCAACGACGACGACGGGAACGATGACGACGACGACGACGATGACGCTGGCGGCGGCGACGACGACGACGACGGCGACGACGGAGACGACAACGACGACGACGACGAATACGAAGACGACGACAACGACGATGACGCCGACGACTGAGATGACGACGACGGCGACGACGAGGACATCGGCGACGACGACGAGGACGTCGGCGACGACGACGACGGACGACGACGACGCCCAGGACGGCGACGACGAAGGCGACGGCGGCGGCGATGAGGACGCCGGCGACGACGACGACGACGACGACGACGATGGCGACGGAAACGCTGGCGGCGGCGGCGACGAAGACGCCGGCGATGACGACGACGACGACGACGACAACGACGACGACGACAACGACGACGACCACGATGGCGACGACGACGGCGACGACGACGACGACGGAAACGCTGGCGGCGGCGGCGACGAGGACGTCGGCGACGGAGACCACGACGCCGACGACGACGACGTCGGCGACATTGGCGGCGCCGGGGGCGGCGACGAGGAGGCTGGCGGCGACGACGACGACGACGACGACGGAGACGCTGGCGGCGGCAGCGACGCGGACGCCGGCGACCACGATGACGACAACGACGGAGACGACAACGACGACGGCGCCGCCGCCGACGACCGCGATGGCGAGACGACGACGACAACGACGACGAAAACGACGACGAAAACGACGACGACGACGGAGACGCTGGCAGCGCTGGCGACGAGGACGCCAGCGACGACGACGACGTCGCCGGCTGCGCCGGCGGCGGCGACGAGGGCGCCAGCAACGACGAGACGACGACGACGACGACGACGACGACGACGACGACGACGACGACAACGACGACCACGACGACGACCACGACGACGGAGACGCTGGCAGCGCTGGCGACGACGACGACGCCGACGACGGCGCTGGACGCCGGCGACGACGACGAAGACGGCGATAACGACGACGGCGGCGGCGACGCCGGCGATCACGACAACGACGACGACGGCGACGACGGAGAGGTTGGCAACGACGACAACGAGGACGCCGGCGACGACGATGACGTCGGCGACGACGAAGACGACGTCGGCGGCGTCGCTGGCGACAAGGACGCTGGCGACCAGGACGCTAACGAAGACGACGACGACGACAACGACGACGACGACGACGGCGACGACGACGACGACGGAGACGCTGGCGGCGGCGGCGACGAGGACGTCGGCGACGACGACGCAGCAGGCGGGCGGCGCGCCTCGCGCGGTGGGCGCGCCGCCGCGAGCCGCCGAGGCTCGCCGCCAGCGCGCCGAGCGCAGCCGCGGCGGCCAGTGGCGCGCCGCGCCCTCCAGCGGGCGCGGTGGCCACCGGCGACAGCGGCTGGCGACCAGCGGCGACGGCCGGCGACTGGCGGCGGCAACGGCGGACCCTGAGATCCTGGCGTTGCTGTCGTCTTCGTCTCGTTCTGGGCCTCGGGGCCCTCACGGGTGGATCGGGCTCCAGAAAGGTAGCAGAGAGATGGGATGTCCCGTCGCGATTGGTCGCGCTGTTGCACTTCCTTCGCCACGTCGGATCTCAGGGGCCGGCGGATGGGGAGTCGCGGAGTGTGGGCGGTAAATGGGGGGGGAAGAGATGTGCCCTTTTCGGGCCCTCGAGGCCCCCTTTGGGGCCCGAAAGGGGCCCCTCTATAGGGGCACTCTATAGGGCCCCTTTTCTGCAGCCCTCGCTGCCCCTCCGTATCGCCCCTCCTTACGCGAGGCCCACGCGACTGGCAGCGACCTGCGGCCGGCGGCAACGGCGGCAGCGGCGAGGACTTGGCGGAAGGCGGCGGCGACTGCGACGGCGGTGACGGCGGCGGCGACGGCAGCGGAGGCGGTGACGGCGGCGGCGGCGAAGGCGGACGCGGTGACAAGCGCCCTCCTGCGCATCTCTCCTCTTCTCCGTGCTTCCCTGGTGTGCGCCCCACTCTCGCTCAAATCCGAACGGGGCGCGGCCCCTCCCAGATACAGACGTTCGCGCGTCGGATGCTACTACACTGCTGCAACGCGGTGGATCTGCTCACACATCGCCCTGGTGTGCTGCGAATCATCAGCAGCACGCCAGCCCCAGGCGCGGTGGCCCCAAGTCGGCCCAGGATACCCCAGACATTCGATGTCCTGCCTTGGGTCACTTCCGGGTCCCTGGAGCTCTCGGCCACCTCCCAGGGGCCCGTTTGACTATCATCCCAAACCGCTGCCTGACGATCCCTAAGAGGAGGAGGAGGAGGAGGAGGAGGAGGAGGAGGAGGAGGAGGAGAAGGGGGAGGAGATGGAGGAGGAGGAGGAGGAGGAGGAGGAGGGGGAGGAGATGGAGGAGGAGGAGAGGGAGGAGGAGGAGGAGGAGGAGGAGCCGGATCAGGGGCCGCGCAAACGGGGATATCTCCAAAGCAGCACAGCGGCGCACACGAGACACCGCCTTCTGCCGCCGACTGCTCGGAGAGCCTTGGCCTGCAACCTCCTGGCTCCAAGGGCCCTGGACGGAAACGGCCTCCGGAGACCGGGACCGGAGCCTGCCCCGACTTTCCCAGAAGGATCTGGAGGCCGTCGTCGTCGTCGTCGTCGTCGTCGTCGTCGTCGTCGTCGGCGTCGGCGTCGGCATCGTCGTCGTCGGCGTCGGCGTCGTCGTCGTCGTCGTCGGCGTCGTCGTCGTGCGTCGTTGGGAGCCTCCGGAGCCCTGGCCTGCAGCGTCCTGGCTCCAGGGGCCCTGAACGGCAACGGCCTCCGAAGACCTGGGCGGCAATACAAGCATCTTCCTCCTCCTCCTCCTTGCCCTCCTCCTCCTCCTCCTCCTCCTCCTCCTCCTCCTTCTCCTCCTCCTCCTCCTCCTCCTCCTCCTCCTCCTCCTGGCCCTCCTCCTCCTCCTCCTGGCCCTCCTCCTCCTCCTCCTCCTCCTCCTGGCCCTCCTCCGATTCCAACACCGAGGCCGCGGAGCTCTCGACCCTTCCCCGCGGGGGCGCCCTGGCGCCCCGCTCTCCCCCAAGTTGGAGCTGTCGGCCCCCGGGCCTCCTCCTCCTCCTCGTCCTCCTCCTCGTCCTCCTCCTCCTCGATCCTCGATCCTCCTCGGCCCTCGACGCTCCCCCCTCGATCCTCGATCCTCCTCGATCCTCCTGGGGCGCCGCCCTCCCGGGCGCGCGCGGGTCCTGCATCCTCCTCGTGCTCTGCGCCGCCATGGCCGCCCTCCGGCGCCTGCGCCGCGTGGCCCGCCTGACCGCCGGCGGCGTGGGGCGGCATCCTCGGGAGGGAGCTCTCGGAGGCGTGCTCGCCCTTCGCTCTTCGGAGGCTCTCTCGTTCCGGGAGGCTCTCGCCGTCTCCTGCGCGCTTCGCTCCGCCTCGAGCTGCTTCTCCAGCAGCTGCGCCTCGCCGAGGGCGCTCCTGGGGTGCCCGGGTCGTCTCGAGCGGCCGCCAGAGGGAGAGAGGAGGAGGAGGGCGGAGGAGCATGGGAGCATGCTGGGGGAGCCGCCTGGCGGCCTCCCCGGAATGGGAGCCAGGCGGTCACACCGCGATACCGCTGCTGGCTTGCCATGCGCCTGCTCTTGGGACGAGGACGGCGGCGGACGACGGCGATGGTGATGAGTTGTCTGCCCTCGCCCGTCGCCTGGAGGTTGGCTCGGTCGGCCTCTGCCGACGGCGGAAGTGGTTGCGCTGCATCGTGACGACGGCGACGGAGGAAAGAAGAGGGGGATGGAGAATGGAGGAGGGCGGAGGGGGGAGGGGGGATGGAGGAGGACGACGACGCCGAAAGGAAGCACAGGGGGAGGGATGGGGGGGGAGTGAGGACGGGGGACGGGGAGGGAGGAAGGGGAGGGAAATGGACGAGGAGGGGGAAGGGGAGGGAGGAGCATGGAGCATGGAGCAGGCTCGGAAAGGAAGGCCAAACGTTCCCGAAGAGGCGCGCGATCGAGCGAGGGACCGAGGAGGGCCGAGTCGCTCCGCACGAAGGGCCCCGGGAGGACACCGAACGAGCAACGCTCAGGCGAACAGAGGCCTCAAATGCAGGCCCAGGCTCCCCGTGAGTCCACCCGCTCGTCTTCGTCGTCGTCCTGGTCGCTCGTCGCTCGTCGTCGTCGTCGTCGTCGTCGCTCGTCGCTCGTCCCTCGTCGCTCGTCGCTCGTCGCTCGTCGCTCGTCGTCGTCGTCGCTCGTCGTCGCTCATCGTCGTCGTCGCTCATCGTCGTCGTCGTTGCTCGTCATCGTCATCGTCGTGGTCGCTCATCGTCGTCGTCGTCGTCGCTCGTCGTCGCCATCATCGTCGTCGTCGTCGTCGTTCGCGCGGACGGTGCGGTGGTGCCCCCCCCCGACCGAGGAAGCCCTCTCTCGCGGCGGAACCAAAACGCGCTGGGAGGCACGTGGTCATACGACCGTAGTGCATTAATGTGACGCACACGACGACGACAACGACGACGACGACGACGGCGATAATCGGACGGCCTTGCGGGCAGCTCAAGACGAGTCGAGGCAAGAGTGGTCCAGCTCCTGCCTGAGGGCGCAAGCTAAGGGTGCAAGTCGTCCAGGGCGGCCATGCTGGGCGCGGTCCGCCGCAAGACTGCCCCAGGGAGCTGGCGGACGAAGCCGCCCGAGGATGGGCCCGAGGGGTCAGGACGTTACGGCAACGGCCCACGGTCAACGGCCTTGTCGCAAGAGGGCCCGCGAGGGCCCGGCAAGTGGGCGCCGCGGCGCCGCGCTGCTGTGCAGCCCAGCGAGCAGTCAGGGAGGAGCCGAAGTTACGCAGATCAGGATGTCAGGGCACCCCTGCAGAGGCTGCATCCTCGGGCACGATGCTGCCCGCACGCGCTGCCTGAGCCTCCGAGGGGACGGCCCGAGAGCCCAGCGCGGCGGCGCCGCGACAGAGGAGGCACACACACGATCAGAAGCCCTGCTGTGCGCAATCAACAGGGTCCCCAAGAAGCCCTTGGTCTACGCGGCAGGCTTCGAGCCCGATACCGACCTTTGCATCACCCACATCATGGCCGCGAAGCTCCCCCCCCTCGAGACATCACGGACTGGATGTGGGTGGACTTTGCGGCTGGCTCATCACGGACTGGATCGTCGGGACTGGACTTTTTTGTGACATCAACGCCAACGCCTCCAAAACCTTGGACTGACCAAGGAAGCGGGCCAGCAGCGGAGGGGGATGCTGGCTCCATCGTCGGGGCTGGATGTGGGTGGACCGCCGTGAGAATGTCCGGCAGGTCATCACGCACTGGATCGTCGGGACTGGCGGCACGCCTCGCCGATCGCTGCGGGACCCCCCCGGGGCCTTCCTGGGCCGAGAAGCGCTGTGGGGCACCTCCTCTTCCTCTTCCTCGTCCTCCTCCTCCTCCTCCTCCTCGAGAATGTCCAGCAGGTCATCACGGACTGGATCGTCGGGACTGGCGGCACGCCTCGCCGATATCGCTGCGGGACCCCCCCTCGGAGCCTTCCTGGGCCGAGAAGGCGCTGTGGGGGGCACCTGCTGGCAGGCCGGCCTCTTGTTCCATGGAACGCCCCTGAAGGGGGGGCAGGCGCCGCCGCCCCGCCCTCCTCCTCCTCCTCCCCCTCCTCCTCCTCCTCCTCCTCCCCCTCCTCCCCTCCTCCTCCTCCCTCCTCCTCCCCTCATCCTCCTCCTCCCCCCTCCTCTTCCTCCTCCTCCCCCTCCTCCCCCTCCGCCTCCTCCTCCTCCTCCTCCTCCTCCTCCTCCTCCTCCTCCTCCTCCTCCTCCTCCTCCTCCTCCTCCCCCTCCTCCTCCTCCTCCTCCTCCGCCGCCGCCGCCCCGCGCTCTTGCTGGAGCCCGGGGCTTCCCGTCGGGGGGGCCCAGCACGGCCCCCAGGGGGTCCCCGAAGACGCGGGGCAGAGCCCGAGAGGGAGCGGGCGGGAAGGGCACCCTATAGGTAGGTGTCGAAGACAGCGGAGGAAACCGAAGAGGGACACAGAGAGGCAGCAAGGAGCATCGCCAGTCAGTTTTTTGGGGCCTCGGAAGGGCTTCCAGGGACCCCCTGGGCGCGCCCAAGACCGCTCACGACAGCAGGAAAAGGAGTCCACACGGGCGTGGAGGGCCCCGAGAGGCTGTCAGGGTGGCCGCAGAGAGCATCCGCAAGTTCCAAGATGGCCGCAAGAGCCCGCGGAGATACACACGGGAGCTCCAAGAGAGACGCCAGGAGCAGCCCGATGAAGATAGAATCGTCAGAATCCGATGGGTTTGTTCTGAACCTGTTTCTCCTTGTTGGGGGTTTCTGGCGTAGGAGACTCTAAGAGAAGTGGAGAGGCACCCGGGACGGCCGTTGGTGGCCCGAAGGGCGGTCAAGATCACCCCGGAAAGAGCCGGAGAGGCTCCCAAAACCGGCCCAGTAGGCTCCCGGAGAAGTGTCTGAGAGCGCTGGTGGCGCTCGGAAGCCGAGCACGAGAAAAGGGAGTTGTTTTGAGACGGAAGTGGCGCGGCCGCAGTCCGGGCCCCCGGGCCGGCGGAATGAGCAGGCCGCGGGGAGGACCCCTGGAGGGGTTGCCAGGGCTCTGAGGAAGGGCATGGGTACGAGGAGTGCGTGGGCAAGGGACTGAGAGGAAGGACTTCGTGCAGGCCATGCGGCGGGGATCTCACAACGCCGTACCCGGTGGGGCGGCGGATGGGGCTGGCTTCCCATTGGATGGGAAGCCCCAGAGGGGGCAGTCACCGCCGCCCTACGTTTTGTTGCTCCTTCTTGTCGCCGCTCCGTCCGTCTCCCTCGTCCTGAGGGAATTCTTTTTGGAGCCCGGTTACTTTTTGTTGCTCCTTCTTGTCGCCGCTCCGTCTCTCTCCCTCGCCCCGAGGGAGTTTTTATTGGCGCCCGCGTTTCCACCGCGCCCTCGTCCTCCCCCAGCTAGCCCCTTCCGGATGGGGAAAAGTGGCCGCGGGCGAGTGGCGCGTCGAGCGCTTCGGTCGTCACGCCTGGCAAGACAGTCCACTGCTCTGAGCTGCTCTGAGGTGGTGGAGGAGCTGAGGAGGAAGAGAGGGGGGAGAGAGACAGGGGCGAGGAGGGCATGGGGAAGAACAACTCTTCCGGAGCTCCGCGCGGACTTGTCGGATCGACGCTGTACCCCCCCCCCACTTGGGCGCGCGGAGCGCGCCAGGGGCAGCGCTGGAGGCGCCGCCAGGAAGGCCCAGGGCAGATCCAAGAAACCCGCGCGGAGCTCGGAACGTTGACGTCTGCGCGTGCCGCCGTGCGGGGAGGGGGGCCCGGAGAGTGCGAGGGGGGGAGGTCCTGCTGCCCAGGAACGCGTGGCCCTGGTGTGCCAGCAGCAGCCGCCCACAGCAGGCTGCGGCCCCGATCCTGCGCTCGTCGGCACCGGCCCCCTGCTCCCACTGCCTGTGTGGCCGCGAGTTCGTGCCGTGTCGTTCGCGTCGGGTCGACCCTGGCGCTGGTTCCCGACACCGCGGGGATCGGTCCACCTTGAAATAGGTCGGGCATGCCCTCCTACACGCGGATTCAATCAAGAAGCAATCAAAAATCGCCAACGGAGCACGAAGCATCGTCACCAGACCATTCTTTACTATTCTTGAACATTCCTCCTGTAGAGGGGCATGGCCGACTTAAACCTTGAACACATCGGCCGTTTCCGAAATCTCAGATCGGGCAACGTCGCCCGATTCTGGGCCGCCAGTGGCGCTCCGCGTGGAACGCCAGCGGCGGGGCCGCCGCCGGCCGACGCGACGCGAACGTACCGCAGAAACGGCGGATTCGTGTCGCGCCGACCCCGGCGTTGTTCCTGGCACCGCGGGGATCGGCTCAACTTGAAAAGACCGGCCATTTCCGAAGCGTCAGATGGCGGTGGGGTCGCGGCCGGTGGGCACGATGCGAACCTGTCGCAGAAAAACCGCAACGGGGTATCTACCAGGCGCATGCCAGCATGGCTTAGTGACCCGCAGGTCTCGTGCGTGGGCGCCGGATCCATAGACCGGGAAGGTATCCACGACAGATGAAGCCAGTGCGGCCTCAAATGGCGACAACGCTCGCCGATGTTGCATGGAAACGGGACCCGTCGCTCATCCACGCGCCTTGCGGCTTGACCTAGGACAGAAGAACCTCCTTCAAAGACATGAGACCCTCCGCCGGCCAAAACCCACAGAACATTCAAGGGTGCCTCTCCAGGGTGCAGAGGAACATCCAACTGGCACGAAGAACATTCGGGTGGCCTCCCCGAACCGACATCGATCTTAGACCTCGGTCCGACTGTGATCCATGCTAGCGCTCTCTTGAATCCAGATCATTACACACCCGAGCTCCCGCCGAACTCTCCAGCTCCGCTTCCCCTCCTCCACCCGACTCGCCTGCCGACCGAAGCCCCCCATCCATCCCCCTCTCTTCCGACGACCTAGTCCCAGCTCTGCCCGCTTTCCCTCCCGCCCCGCTCTCCCCCCGACAAGGCCGCCACCGTCGTCGTCGTCGCCGCCGCCGACATTGTCGTCGTCGTCGTCGTCGTCGTCGTCGTCGTTGTCGGCGTCGTTGTCGGCGTCGTTGTCGGCGTCGTCGTCAGCGTCGTCGGCGGCGGCGCCGTCGTCGTCGGCAGCGGCGGCGTCGACGTCGCCGTTTCTCGCCCAATCTGCACCCATGCGCCTCCCCGCCTGTCAGCACCCAGCCCTCCCCGTCCCCTTCACATTCGCCGACTCACTTCCCCTCCTCCGCCTCCTCCTCCTCCTCCTCCTCCTCCTCCTCCTCCTCCCCCTTCTCCTCCTCCTCCTCCTCCTGCTCCTCCTCTTCCTCCTCATCTCTTCATCATCATCATAATCATCATCATCATCATCATCATCATCATCATCATCATCATCATCATCATCATCATCAGCATCAGCATCAGCATCAGCATCATCATGATCATGATCATCATGATCATCATGATCATCATGAACATCACCATCACCATCACCATCAGCATCAGCATCAGCATCATCATCACTACCACCACAACCATTATCATCGGCATCATCACCATCACAATCAGCATCATCATCATGATCATCAGCATCAGCATCAGCATCAGCATCAGCATCAGCATCACCACCATCATCATCGTCATCATCATCATCACCATCACCGTCATCGTCATCATCGTCATCATCAGCATCATCATCAGCATCAGCATCATCAGCATCATCCTCATCATCCTCATCATCCTCATCATCCACATCATCATCCTCATCCTCATCGTCATCATCAGCAGCGTCAGCATCAACACCAACATCAGCATCAGCATCGGCATCATGACCATCAGCATCAGCGTCATCATCGTCATCGTCATCGTCATCGTCATCGTCATCATCATCATCATCATCATCATCATCATCATCATATTCATCTTCATCTTCATCGTCATCATTATCGTCACCATCACCATCACCATCATCATCGTCATCATCCTCATCATCAGCATCATTCACATCGTCATCGTCATCGTCATCATCATCATGGTCATCGTCATCGTCATGGTCGCCG
>CAUYUJ010005557.1:343442-355942 GCA_963575745.1 Prorocentrum cordatum
CCACGCGAGTGTCAGCGACGCCACCTGTCAGCTTTCCGACCCAGCATGCGCCGACATCTCTTTTGACAAGCTCAGTATTGAAGTGGTTAACTTTCATTTCTTTGCGGATATCAGCGACTATCACATTTCGTTTTTCAGCGCAAATATGGCGGAACATCGTTATAACCAGTCGAATATGCCAAGCTGGAACGGAGATCCCGCGAAGTGGCGGGATTCCAAACAACAAGTGAACTTGTGGAAGCTTAGCGAAAATCTTGAAGTGACACAAAGCCTTGCATCTAATCAGAGCGTGAATTACCTCCCCCGCTTTCGCTTCCAGGCAAAACCAAGCCATACCACGCGCCTCCTCGTCAAGCGTCCTGACCAGTACAGGCCGCAATTTGGCATTGTTTGGTATCTCTTGGAAGCGAGGGTGGTCAAAAGCGAGGTAGGTTTGTTTTCCCCGGATCTAAGTTGGTCCTCAAGCTCACAAGTGCCGCACGTTCGGCCGCGCCCAACATGTCTGAGGAAGATTTACATCCATCGGCCGAAAAAGATATCGAGGAGGCCGCCGACAGGAAGGGACATCGGAACCAGCAGGGAATCGAATATGTGCTCGAGCATCTCGAGGCAACCCTTGGACAACAAAAAGCCAGCACCGAAGGGGGAGACGCTCGAGGAATTCTTCGAGTCGAAGCCATCGCCGCAGAAGGAGAGAACGCGTGACGGACTGGCTCGCACGATTCGAGGCTGGTCTCCAACAGCTTCGCGAGAACGAGGTGGACCTCACCGCTCTGGACGACGTCGCCGGCCTGCTTCTACTACGCAAAGCGGGGCTCGCAGCAGAACGACGTGAACGCGTCGTGGGCAACCTGCCGGACGAACGCTACTCGTCCCAGCGAATCCGAGGACTACTCGTGCGCATGTTCCCGGACGTCCACTCGCCCGAGCGAACCGCCGGCGTGCTGTCGCGGCCGCGGCCGCAGCGCTCCAACGGCAGTTCCAAGCGTTCATCACCGAGCCGAGCTCGCTCAGCGAATGTCGTCGACGAGCCCGAGGGCGACGGGGGCGAGTCGGAGGGCGACGGCGATGCCGAGGCCGACGCCCGGGACATCGTTCGCCGGGAGCTCGAAGCCTCCAGCGCCGAGCCGGAGCAGTCCAACTTCGACCTCGGCGAGGCGTTCGGTGGCGACGACCCCGCCAAGGTGGAGGCCGCCGCGGCGGGACTCGCCGCGATTCCCGAGGCCATGGCGACCATTCGGTCGGCCCGGGAGGCCATCGATGGTCGCGGGAAGGGCGCGCCGACCCGCCAGCGGGAACCTCCGAGGCCGCGTGGACCAGCGCAAGAAGACTTCGCACTGCTGGGGCTGCGGCGAGAAGGGGCGCTGGACGGGCGAGAAGGAACGCCCAGCTCCAGGCGCCCGCAAATACGCCCAAGAGGACAAGCAGAAGGGCGGAGGACGAGGAGTCGGAGGCCGCTCGCGCCGCTGTTGGCGGGCTCGGGCGGCGCAAGAAGTGCGAGGGCGGGCTCGTCAAGATGGGGCTCGCCGACCAGATCCTGGACGAGCCCGAGGACGAAGCACTTGAAGTCTACGGGTTCGGGAACGGCGGCGCGCCCCCGAGCCAACTGCGCGTCGCCACCCCGCTCGCGCTCTGCGGTCGCGCCGGCCGCGCCGCGTTCAGCGTCGTGGGCGGCCCCGCGCTCGGCCTGCTCATCGGCCGGGACTTCATCCAGCCGTCCAAGATCGACATCTCGCTCTGGAAGGATCAGATGCGCATCGGGAACCACTCCCAGAAGCTCACCGACAGCAGCGCGGGGCATCCCGCGATTGATCTCCATCCGGAGGAGTGGCTCGCCATCAAGGACGCGGGCCGCCGGTTCGGCCCGAAGATCGCCGAACCCGCGGCCGCCGGCAACGGCCGGACGGCCGCGCCACCCACGGCCAATGCGACGGCCGTGGCGGGCTCCCTGGTCGAGCCCATCAGGAAGCTCCTCCCCGAGCAGGAGTTGAACGTGCCAAGAGCGGCAGCCGGCGGAAGCAGAAGTCTACCGCCCAAGTGATGAGGGAGGAGGAAGAGGAGGAGGAGGAGGAGGAGGAGGAGGAGGAGGAGGAGGAGGAGGAGGAGGAGGAGGAGGAGGAGGATGAGGAGGAGGGAGAGAGGGGAGGGAGGGGGAGGGGGAGGAGGAGGAGGAGGAGGGCGACTTCCACCGCGTCGGGTCGCCGGGTCACGGCTCGTGGCCGCCGCGGCAGCTGCTCTGGCCCGCTGCTTCCTCGGGCAGCGGCGCCGCCGGCGTCTGCGGCGCGCCCGATGGGGCCGGCGACCGCGTGCGTCGTCGACCCCTTCGACGACTTCCTCCTCCTCCTCCAACTTCCCCCCTCCTCCTCCTCCTCCTCCTCCTCCTCCTCCTCCTCCTCCTCCTCCTCCTCCTCCGGCATCGAGCCCAGCAACGAGCGCCTGCGCCTCGGGCTCTGCCCCGAGCGCGCGCCCGGCAGCCCTGTCGCGCCAGACGTCGACGACGACGGCAAGCCGAAGGAGGTCGGCGTCGCGGGGGAGGAGCGGATGATGACGCGAAACCTCAAGAAGGGGACGGAGAAGTTGCTCATCGGCTGGCAAGCGATCGACCATCGTGACTAACAAAGGCGGCACACTGCCGCGCGCGGTCAGCCAGGCTCTCAAGACCGACTTGGCCAAGTTAGCTACAAGTCCGAGCCCAGTCTCGAACTACAACGCGACCACCCTCTACGAGTGGTGCTGCGAGCCCCGACGGCTGGAAGACGAACGGGGGAGTTGCTGTTCGCTGTGGACTTCCAGGCCACGATCTTTCTCGAAGGCTCGCAGTGAACAAGCTAAGAGGCAAGATCAGGAAAGACCTGCGAAGAAGGGACAGCGTCCGAGTACACGCCGCCCTTCCGCGTGCACCACGGACTGCATTGCAGCGCCAAGATCGACCCCAGCAAGGCTGCGCAGCTAACTACAAGCAGACAGGAACCACTCCGCCAGGATGATCGACCTGTTCCTGAAGTCAATGAGCCACATGCACAAGGAGTTCGGCAACCAGCTCGCGGTCTCGTTCGAGTGGCATCGCTACTGCGACGGCTGGGGCCAGACGAAGAACTGCGCCGCGGACGCGCTGAAGAGGCAGCTCACGCGCGCCATCGACTTCGACGGCTGCGCCTACAACCTCAAGACCAAGAAGGGGGACCCGATCAAGAAGCCGTGGAGAATCATCACCGACCACTACAGGATCGACGACTCGCTGCGCAAGTTCTGCGACGGCCTGCACAAGCACGTCGAGGCCCGTGGCCGACTCGCCAAGGACAGCGATAACTACGCCAGCGAGCTCGTGACTCGTCACGGCGCTTGTCAAGCAGCTTGGCAAGCCGAACAAGTCGACGCACCGCGAACCCCACCGGACCAGCGAGGAGAGCCGCTAGGAGGACAGCGCCGGCTCCAGCGGCCCCAGTCGAGCCATCGCTGACGGCAGCGGAGGAGCGGACCCTCAAATCCGCCATCATGCAGCTCCAAGTCAATACGGGGCACCCTGCCAACGACGCGCAGGCCTGGGCGATCCGAGTGACGGGTGGATCTCAAAGAGCGGTTGGGATGACGCTGGACCTATATTGCGAAGTGTGCGCCACCCATCAACGACTCTACCGCGCCTACCTGGGAGGATCAAGCTCGACAAGGATTTCAACGACTCCATTGGGGTGGATTTTGTTACTCTTGCCGACTACGCCGGCAACCAGCTGGTTTTCCTTAACGTGGTCGATCTCGCCTCTGGATTTACGCTATGTGGTGCAGTTGCCTCATGCACCCTTCGGTTGTGGTTGCAAGACTTTTGCAGGTGTGGATTACACCATGTGGGTCATCACTGCGCGTGATATTCGATGGAGGAGGTGAGTTCGAGAGGGAATTCTCGAAGGAGCTCGAGGACATGGGCTGTAGTCTTATGACTACTGCCGCGGCTGCGCCGCAGCAGAACGCCACCGTGGAGAGGCGCGGGGGCATGTGGAAGGTTCACGCGAGGAAGCTGATCGACCAGTTCAGCATCAGATTCGACCAGCCCGAGAACGCCCACAAGGTCCAGTGGCTACTTGCTGCTGTCTGCTGGGCTATGAGCAGCTCAGTCAACGCCGCCAGCGATTCACCAGCACAGTGGGTACTCGGACGTGGACTTCAGTTACAATTGTGCCTACTGGGCAGCGCTGGGAAGCTCTCGCTACACGAGAGGGTCATTTCTGACAAGCCCTTCTCCGAGAGGATTGCCATCGTGAAGGCCGCCCAGACGTCCATCCATGACTTACGCTTCAACCAGTCCCTATCCTGGGCGCTACTCGACTGATCACGCGCAGACGGAGCTCAACATGCACAAGATGTCTACCAGGCGGGAGACCAGGTGCACTACTGGAGGGGGAACGGCAAGCCCAAGCGTGAGTGGGCATTGCAGTGGCACGGACCCAGCGTCACCACTGGGTTCGAGGGCACCTCGAACGCATGGGTCAGCCATCGTTCCACCGCGGTCAAGGTCAACCGCGGACACCTTCGACACGCTACTGCATCCGAGCTCGTGCCATGGGGACAGGTACTGAACGCCATGAACGGGAACCCGCCACCGCCACCTGGACAGTCTCCAGCTGGACAACAGCCACCTCCGGAAGGACCACCGCCACCAGACCCTGGAGGAGATGGCGGCCCACCACCTGGCGAAGGAGGAGGCGGAGGCGGAGGAAGCAGTGGATTTCCACCGTCAGTCCCTGGAGGAGACGATAGCATGTTCATGGACCTCACCAGTACGACACCACAGAAACGTCCGAGGACTAAGGACGTACCACCAGCACTACCAGCACCGCAACCGCCGACGGCTACTGTGCAGCACAATTTTGGGAACGTCGAAGATACCCTGGGAACCGTCGGGATTATGCAGCTGCTGAATGGCTTCGCCGACAACAAGGAGACGACGAGTTTACTACAAGTGGGGGAGCCTCGAGCAGCGGATCAGCACCAGCACCTTCGGGAGGACACCTTCCGCCCTTACCGCCGCCTGCGCATCTACCTGACGCGCCCGCACTACCAGACTCAGATTCAGGAGCTGCTGCGCCAGACCAAGACGACGCCCAAGCACCAGAACAAGAACCAGACGACGCCCCAGCATCGGAACAAGAACCTGCCGAACAACCCTATGTACTACAAGAACGGCCTGCTGCACGAGACGATGGTCATTCGATGCCGACAGTTACGGATCCGAAGGACTTCGCAACTGGAGCAGGGCCGCGGAGGAGCAACTCCGCAAGGAGACCATCGCACTAAGACCACGAGACTCTGAAGAACAACGTGGGAACGAGACGCAACGACAAGTTCGTCAAAAAGACGCACCGCGCGTTGTTCAGCGAGACCGGTTCGAGGAGATAGACGACCGGATCAAGGCTGCTAAGCGCAAGGACCTCGCTGGTGTGCTTCAAGAGGCCCAAGGACACCCTCCAGACCGACCTCTACTTGGAAAACTACCTCAGGTGCAACGCCGACGGGCTGCACTCATCCATCAGGCTCTGGGAGGTCATGCTCTCCATCAAGGAGAAGAAGCTCATGGATAAAGCCATGAAGGTCGAGTGGTCCAAATGGACAGAGTTCGGCGCCTACAAGAAGTTGCCGCCCAAGGAGCTGAAGGATATCCTCAAGCGCCTCTCTGGTATACGACCTGCGGGCACCCGCTTGGTGTTAACCCGCAAGGCCCTGAACCTCGTGAAGGCCCGCCTTGTCGTCTGGGGATGCCAAGAGGACAAGTCCCAAATCCAAACCGACGCGCCTACCGGGTCAAGGGACACGCTCTATCTCACGCTGGCCGCCGCTGCCCAGTCAGGCTGGGATATCACGTCTTACGACGCGATGACGGCCTACCTCAAGTCCGGCAACATCGAGAGGCTGCTGCTTGCTGCGCATGTCAGCCAAGAACCCACCGCCAAGGACCTGGCCTGGCGAAATCGTGATGGCGACCGGCGCCATCTGCGGCACCAGACGCCGGCCGACAGTGGTACCTCTACGCTCAAGGCGCTCCAGGAGCACGGCCTCGTCGAGAGCAGGCTCGAGAAGACCAGCCCCAGAGTCCTCCTGGGCTCCATCCCTGGGGAAGGCAGAAGGTACCGATGCCTCTGCGCCCCGGACCCATCCTGGGGTAAGTTCTGACCAGGATTTCGAAGCGAATCCAGCGGTGGCGACGAGGGCCTCCTGGAGAGCCCAACAAAGCGAAAACGAGGCAAGGGTAGCGGTACCATGGAGCGATCAAAGGACTTACGCGCCCGACCACGTATACATGAACACAGCCCCCCAGTCCGCGAGACCAGCCTCGTGACACGAACGTTCGCGCAATGCGTACTTCCGAAACCGACGTGAATTAATGTACGTGTGCGTCCTTCTTTGGTGCCTGAGGTATGATTAGGCATGCAAGGACCCCTAACCCTTTGGGAGGGGACCTAAGTTAGGAGGGCTAGGAACATTAGGTATGGGGGGTCTTTTCTGCAGGTGTATCGAACCACACCGCCCAAACGTATTACCCCTAGTGCGAAGACGGGGACCTCGGTGAGGCTACGCCTCCATCGTGCTACTGGGGTCAGGGGCCCTCTCACCCTCGCTGCAAGCGTGGGCACCTCCTGCTGCCCTGACCACTCGGGCTGCGCCCTGGCCGTGGCCACGAGAGCCTCCCGCGCCGACGCCGCCGCCGCCGCCGCCGCCGCCTGCTGCGCGCGTCGCACGTCCCGTGCCGCCGCCGCCGTCGTCGTCGTCGTGGTCGTCGTGGTCGTCGTCGTCGTCGTCGTCGTCGTCGTCGTCGTCGTCGTCGTCGTCGTCGTCGTCATCGTCGTCGGGCGGTTGCTGCGCGCCGCAGCCGCCGCCCGCCGCCGGCGCCCCCCACGCGGGGGGGCCCCCTCCCGCAGGCCTGGCGCGGGCGCGCGCGCGCGCGCCCCCGAGGGCAGGGCAGCGGGGCCGCGGCGGTCGCTGCGAGCGCCCCGGCCCAACGGCAGCGGCGGGGCGCGGTCGCCCCGCTCGCCCTCGCCATCCCCGCCCTCGCCCTCGCCTTCGCCGCGGCGCCCTCCTCGCCCTCGCCGTCCTCGCCCTCGCCGTCGTCGTTGCACTCTCCGCCCTCGCCCTCGCCCTCGCCCTCGTCGTGGCGCCCTCGCCCTCGCCATCCTTGCCCTCGTCCCCCGTCGTCCCCCCCCCCCCTCGGCTCCAGACCTCCCCGAAGCCCAGCCCGCCAGAGCCCCGCTGGGCACGTGAGCACGCGGCACGGCACAGCACACGGCACAGCACGGCAGCGCCCGACGGAGCTGCGCGTCGGCGACCCGGCATGGCGCAGCAACCGCCCGACGACGATGACGATGACGACGACGACGACGACGTCGACGACGACGACCACCACGACGACGACGACGACGACGACGACGGCGGCGGCGGCACGGGACGTGCGACGCGCGCAGCAGTCGCAGTTGGTGGGCCCTGGCCGCCCCCGTGAGCTGGCGCACTGTGCCCCTTGCAGGCACGGCACGTCGGCACGAAGCAGAAAGGTCCCGGCGGAAACGAGTCCTGGACCCGGCGGTCAGTTTTTCGCCCGCGCCGTTGCCGTCGCAGCCTCTGTGTGAGCCCCCTCTCTGGCTCCCTCCCTGTCCACATATCCGCTCGCAGGACGTTGCCGTCGGACGTCCGCTTCGACCTTTCTGCCCTCTTACCCAACCCCACCCAGGTGAGGACCATAATAGGCCTCACCAGTGAGGACCATCATAGGCCTCACACCCCTTGCGGCTGCCATCATAGGGGCCGCTTGGGTCGCCCTCTCCCACCAATAACCAATACATCACGACGTCAGTTGCCAATGGAGGGGGCCGAGGCCCTATCTACGGCCCCTCGGCCAACGAAGACGGCCGTAGGGAGGGGTGCCAACGTACCTCCAGAACTCAGACCTCAATTCCTTAAGGCGCCAATTGCCACCATCCAGCGTCGCGTCTTCCTTTTTCGTTTCCCCCACCCCGTCTATCCACCCTTCTGCCCCACTTCTCCTCCCCCTTCCCGCTGGCCCCGAGAGAATTGTTCTGCTTGAACCGCGCGACGGCAGGCAGTCTGGCGTCGCAGGAGACTAGCTAAGCGCAGCTCGAGGCACACGTTCGCGGACAGATTGTATTGCGAGCATGGGGGGAGCACGACAGGTGGAGAAGGCGAATGATAAGAAGAATGGCAGAGAAGGAGTCTGAGAAACTATCGCGGACGGGGTCCGCGCTGGGCCGTCCCCAAGGGCCAAGATGACAAGGAAGAAAGACCTCCGATCCGTGCCTGTGAGAAGACAGGGGAGAAATGTGAGGTGAAGGAGGAGGAGGAGGAGTCCCTCTTCCTCCTGCCCATCACCCCCCTCCCCATACCTCCTCTCTCTCTCCCTCTCCCTCGCCCTCCTCCCCCAACCCTCAATTCCTTTTCCTTGCAAGAGAATCCTCCCTGTCGCACCCAGAGGCGTGTCGGTAGGGCAGGCCAAACGTTTCGCCTGAGACTTTCTCACCATGTATGATCAGTAACCTGAAAGTGTACAAGAGCTTCACAGATGGAAGGCGGGCCGCATTCAAAATGTGGCCCTCGCATTAGCACCGCGCACATTCGTCTAAAAATTGCAAGAAGTTCACGGATGGAGGGCGGTCCGCCTTCAAACTGTGGCTCTCGCCTCAGCGCCGCGCACACTCGTGTCAAACAGTTGCCGAAGAGCTTCGCGGATGGAGGGCGGAGGGCGGTTCCTTCTCCACATGTGGCTCCCGCCTGGGAGCCGCGCACATTCGTTGCAAGAGTTCACCACGGGCTCAAGGATTCCCAGGTACAGTCGGGGCCCTGAAGAAGGAACCCTTTTGGTTGGGGAGGGGCTCCGCGTCCCTAAGTGTTTCACAGCTTGCCTCAGGCTTTCCTTATGTTTTCGACAGGAAATCGAAGGTTAACTTATGGAGAAAAGGGGCCTCGTTCCTCATTTAGGGTTCCTTAGGTCAACGCCCCGACTGTATACCGTCCTAGAAACTGCGTGTTGGCACGATGCTGGACTGTCAGGGCGCCACAATGGCGCTGACTCGCGGCGTCGACTTTCCCAGGAGCGGCGTTCCGGCACGACTCGGGACCGCCGAGACGCAGCAGGAACGGTGATCCGCGGCGCCGAGGTCCCAGGAATGGTGCCCTGGCACAGCCCAGGACTTTCAGGCGGTTGTCTTCCAACGGGGCGCTTCCCTCGGTGAACAGGAACCCTTTGTATAGGGGCCTGTGAAGAGGGAACTTGGAGGGAGGGGCTGGAGGCAGAGGAGGCTGGCTGGAGAGGAGTGGGGGGAGGGGAACAAAAAGGGCCGCCAATGCGGCGCCTCTCCACGGGCGCGGGAGAAGGAGGGAGGGCCGCTGGTGCGGTGCCCTCCCGAGAGGCAGGGGAAGAGGCCCTGAGAGGGCCCGCGTGGGCTGCCGCAAGTAGTGATCGAGACCGGGCCCCCGCCTTTTTCTAGTCTGGAGGGAGGGGTCATTGCAATGTCGTTGAAGAGTCTTGGGTTTACGCTGGTCCTCATCCTCCTCATCATCCTCGTCTTCCCTCTCACCGTCCCTCGCTTTCTTCCCTTCCTCTCTCCATCCTCGCCTTCCCGTCCCTCCCTCCTCCCTCCCTCCTCCCTCCCTCTTCCCTCCCTCCTCCCTCTCCTTGTACAGATGTTCACCAACATGGACCCCCAAACGGTGCTCTGCTGTGGATCTGTGAAAGCTATGTAGTGTGATGTACGAGGTGCGATGTGTGTGTGTGTGTCTGTGTGTGTGTGGTGTGAGCTGTGTCGTGTAAGCTATTTGGGCCAATCCACGTGGTGCAATACATGTGGTGCTCGCCGTGGTTCAAGCTATGTGGTGCAATATATGTGGTGCGATCTATGGGTGTGAGCTACGTAGTGCAGCATATGTGGTACGATCCATGTGGTGCGATCTACGCGGTGCAAGCTACGCAGTGCAATCTCAGTGACGCAACCTATGCAGACCAATATCTGTACTGTGAGCTATGTTGTGTAAGGTATGTGGTGCGCTCGATGTGGTGTGAACTATGATGTGTGAGCTATGCGGTGCAAGCTGTGTGGTGCGATGTCTGTGGTACGAGCTGTGTTGTGCAAGCTATGTAGTGCAATGTAGATGGTGTGAGCTATGTCGTTCACGCACGGGGCCCCCGCGAGGCGGCCACGGGCGGCAACATGGCAAAACCTCGCAGGAGCCACCCAGCGCAGCCACGAGGCGGCCTCTGGCGGCAACGTGACGAAACCTCGCCAGGCCCTCAAAACGCACGAGGCGGCCACGAGGCGGCAACGTGGCGAAACCTTGCTGGACCCAGCCAGCGCACGAGACGGCCACGAGGCGGCCAGGGGACAGATGTAAGCCAGCGTGGACCCCAAACAATGATGTCTTGCAATCTATGCGGTGCAATCCAGGTGGTGCAATCAATGTGGTGCAATCTAGGTGGTGCAATCCATGTGGTGCAATCTACGTGGCGCAAAGCAGCGCAAAGCAATGCGATCGCACGGTTGCAATGCGATTGCAATGCGAAGCGATGCAGAGCAACGCGAATCGATGCAAATCAGTGCAACGCAATGCCAAGCAATGCCAAGCAATGCCAGGGCATGCAGTGCAAAACGAGCGTGACGGAATGCAGCAGGATGGGCGGCGACGGGTGGCCACGAGCTGGCCAGACCAGCACTGGGGCCCAGCGGCGACGGCAGCAACGGGCGGTGACAGGCGGCACTGGGGCCCAGCGGGACGGCGGCAACGGGCGGCGACGGGCGGCGACGGTCGTCAGCGGGCGGCGGCGGGCGGCACTGGGGCCGAGCGGCGACCGCTGAGACGGGCGGCGAAAAGCCGGCCAGACCGGCACTGGAGCTCAGTTGCCTATAAGTGCAAGCACAGTTTAGGGGAATCGGTGGAAGACCTTAAGTGTCAGCAGGGTGGGCCACGCGGAGCGCCTGGGACGTTCTCATCCCTGATGACTCTGGAGCCAGAAACGTGCAGCAACAGCACGGATGGAGGGGGGGGGGCCAGGTGGGGATCTCGCCTCAGCGCCGCGTGCATCAGTCTGAAACGTTTGCAACATACACAGAGATGGCCGGGGAGGTCGTTTCCAAAACGGGGGTCTCGCCTTATCGCATTGCACAGTCGTCTTACAAGCGTGCCACTTGTACACGGATGTAAGGGGGTTCCTTTTTCGAAATGGGGCTCTCGCCTCAGCGCCGCACATTCGCTTAGAAAGCTTGTAACATTTACAAAGGCGACGGGCACTTAATGATCAAACTGAGCCTCTCGTTCTAGCGCCGTGTACTTTCGCATTACAAGTTTGCCGCAGCTGCGAGGATGGAGGATTGCTCAGTTTCAAAATGCTGTTCTCGATTAAGAGATCCTCGAAGTCGGCGACCATACGGTTGAACAGATGTAACAAACTGCACGGGTGGAGCATCAGAATTTCTCAGCTTTCATGGCCATGCGTGCAAGCTTGCGCAAGGGTTACACGGATGCGTGGGAGGTTCCATTTCACAACAAGGCTATCGCTGGACACATCGTTGAACTTCATCACCCTACTTGTTCGCACCCTGTATGACTCGCTCGAGGGATGCAAAGCAAGGCGTGTCCTCTTCAAACCGGGCCTATAGCAGGAACGGCAGGCGCAGAAGGTGGCCGTCTGTACAAAGGGAGCAGCTTATTTCACAAGTAAGGCCTGTCGGAACTTATCAGGAAGATATTTGGGACGGGAGGGCGTACGGCAGAATTGATGATGCATCCCGGGTGACTCTGCTCCCTCCTCTGCTGCTCCGCGGGCCCGCTGCCAGGCCACCGCCAGACCAGCAACAGGGCGGAGACGACCGGTCTCTTGCCAGCGCTGCCATACACTTCGGGCCCCCTGGCGTGCTGGACTGACAGTGAAAGTTTGCTCGGGGGATGGACTCGAGGTGGACGCCTCAGGCCGGCAGGTTGGAGTGCGAGTGGTGCCCTTTGGGAGGCCCTCTAGGGGCCGAAGCGAGCGCGCGTGGAGCTGAGCAGGTCACTGCTAAGTTTCTCAGCGGTCACTCAGAGGCCCACGAGCCGCTCGCCGAGAGAGTCCCCCTGGAGGAGGAGGAGGAGGAGGAGAGGAGGAGGAAGGAGGAGGAGGGAGGAGGAGGGGCGGAGGAGGAGGAGGAAAGAGGTTGTGGCCTGGATCGGGAATCGGGCTGCGGATCGGCTCGCCGCGGACGCGGCGGAAGCCCACCGGATCCCCAAAGGGCCAGCGGGCCTGCCACAAGTGGGCGACCTCGGCGATGTCTCCCTGGTTAGGCCGCGTATAGCTCGTCCTCCTCCTCCTCCCCCCTCACCGCCCCTCCTCCTCCCTCCTCCTCCTCCTCCTCCTCCTCTCCTCCTCCTCCTCCTCCTCCTCCCCCTCCCCCTCCTCCTCCTCCTCCTCCTCCTCCTCCTCCTCCTCCTCCTCCTCCTCCTCCTCCTCCCCTCCTCCTCCTCCTCCTCCCCCTCCCCCT
>CAUYUJ010005557.1:363442-365942 GCA_963575745.1 Prorocentrum cordatum
ACTTCGGCGATGCATCGACGCCGTCGGCGTGGAGAAAATCAGGCTCCACATCAAGCCGCATCGGCGATGCATCGGCGATGCGGCGCGACGCTCCGACCCAATCTGCTCGGACCCCATCTGGGAGGCCTAGAGGATGGCTGACCCCCTGTTAGCGCTGACCCCCGTTCCGAGGCCCCCGACGTCATGACTCTTCATCACGTCGACCCGAAGGGGTCTCGGCGCATTCCCCGGGACCAGTTCCTCATCCCGAGTCGCTTTCTGACGGCCCCGAGGCCCTGCGAGGGCCCCAGGACGCTGAAAATGGCGAAACACCTCCCGCCGTGATCTTTTCATGACTCGAGGGGGTCTGGGCTATGGGCTACGTGAGCCCCGACCACCACGGCACGCCCGCCGCCCGGGCCCCGACGAGGAGGGGCGAAGAGGGGTCGGAGTCGGAGGAGTTGGAGTCGGAGTCGGAGTCGGAGGAGTCGGAGTCGGAGTCGGAGTCGGAGTCGGAGTCGGAGTCGGAGTCGGAGGAGGAGTCGTGGGAGGAGGGGCGAGAAGGAGGAGGCGGAAGGAGGGAGGGGGAGGAGGGAGGAGGAGGAGGAGGAGGAGGAGCGAGGAGGAGGAGGAGGAGGAGGAGGAGGGAGGGAGGAGGGGGGAGAAGGCGATGGAGGAGGAGGCGGAAGGAGGGAGGGGGAGGAGGGAGGAGGAGGAGGAGGAGGAGGAGTAGGAGGAGGAGGCGGAGGAGAGGAGGAGGAGGAGGAGGCGGGCTGGAGGGGAGGGAGGGAGGGGGAGGGAGGCCGAGGGGCCCGCCGGGCCTCCGCATCCTTTGCCTCGCGGGCCCGCTGGGCCGCCAGAGCCGCCTGGAGGCTCACGGGCGGGCGCGCCTGCGGGCGCCGCGGGGCCAGGAAGAGCGGTGGGGGGCCCGGAGGACGAGGTCGAGGACGAGGCCGAGGAGGAGGAGGAGGACGACGACGACGAGGAGGAGGAGGAGGAGGACGAGGAGGAGGAGGAGGAGGAGGAGGAGGTGGAGGACGAGGAGAAGGACGAGAAGGTGGAGGACGAGGAGGAGTAGAAGGCGAGGAGGGGAAGGACGAGGAGGAGGAGGAGGAGGACGAGGTGGAGGAGGAGGAGGAAGGCGGCGGCAATGGAGGCGGCTGTGGCGCCGAGCTGGCCGGCGAAGGCATGTGCGCGGACGAGGGGGGCAGTGCACGTGTTGGAAGAATAACAAAGAATTCTCAGAAACATCAGCAAAAGATAACGAACAAGCATAACACTACTCACAATACTGATACGAATAATAATAAATAAGCATGCTCGTAAGAAGACGAATACTAATAACAAATATAGGAAAATGAAGAAAACGAGAGGCCCATGCAACATGGGAGAAACAGCGACCCTGGCCATGAGTCATGGCCAGGGTCGCTGTTTCTCCCATGGCAACCGAACAAGAACGATGCCTGGACGCCGCCATCGTTTCCGTCCCCGCATGGTGCCAGCGGGGAGGGGCTGCCAAAAATATGTCTGCCGGCCCCCCCCCGCGCGGTGCCAAACAAGGCCACCGATTTTTTGCCGGCCCCATTTTTTACAGGGTTGGCGAAAATCCGCGGTGACCGCCGGCTGGGGCTGACAAAAATATGTTTGCCGGCCCGGCACCCCTGGCAACAGCCGAACGCCACAGGCACCGACACCGGCGAATCCAGTGCCGAACTTGACCCAACGGCGCGGTGAGTGGCATTTCATCTCGACGTTGCTTCCGAGATTCATGCGACACCATCTGCCCCGGTATGTGCACCCCTGCCCCCTGCCCTCGTCGTCCTTTCCCCATCCCCCATCTCTCACTCCCCCCTCCAATTGCTCCTCCCTCATCCCACTCCTCCCTTTTGTTCTTTTGATCTAACACATTTTGTATCTGGGCCTCTTCGCACCAGCCTGGCGATGTCACCACGGCTCTCAATATGGTGACGATTTGGTGCCCATCCTGTGGCCGCCTATATGACATCTATAACACCAAGGTAACGCCACTTTTAGCTGGGTTGGGCCCGACCCAAGCCATGACATCCATATACCCCTAAACATCACCCCCCTCTTGAACGCCTCAGGGACGTGGGTGCGGGGCGGACGGGCGCAGCAGGCCAGGAAAGCCGCACGGGAAAGTGGATGCCAAATGCGTGGCGCTGCACATGCACGGCGCTGGTGGACGTGGACGACGCACGCGGGCGTGGACACGAGCACACGGTGGCGCGCGCGCTCGGTGCGTGTACGCGCGCAAACAGATGTATCGCACGTCGCGCTGGAACACACACACACACACACACACACACGCACACACACGCACGCACGCACGCACGCACACACACACACACACTTACACACACACACACTTACACTTACACTTACACTTACACTTACACTTACACTTACACTTACACTTACACTTACACTTACTCTTACACTTACACTTACACTTACACACACACACACACACGCATGAACTCATGTGCGATTGCACCCAGGA
>CAUYUJ010005557.1:368442-424149 GCA_963575745.1 Prorocentrum cordatum
AGTAGTAGTAGTAGTAGTAGTGGTAGTAGTGGTAGTAGTAGTATTGGTAGTATTAGTAGTATTATTATTAGTAGTATTATCAGCATTATTATTATTCGTAAAAATAATATTGTTCTTCCTCTTATTATTACAACGTTTCGAGCCCTCGGCCCTAAGAAGCCCCCACGAGGCCCCAAGAGGCCCCTAAGAGGCCCCAAGAGGCCCCCACGAGGCCCTCAGGAGGCCCCCGAGAGTCCCCCAAGCGGCCCCAGGAGGCCCCCAAAATGCCCCCCCGAGCACGCAAGCAAGTGCAAGCGATGCTACAATGTGCTCTCCTTTCGGTAGACTACCAACGGGGCCCCTACAGACTTGCAACAAGCGTCAAGAACCTGCCCAAAAAGCACTGTCCAGGAGCGTTCACAAGTGCCGCGAAGAAGCCTTCCTTACGCCGGAAAGCCCGGAAAGCCGGGTGGGGTGAGCTGTTCTTCTCACCACCGCGCCCTCTCACACAATGGCTTCCGCACGCCGCCCAGAGCGCGACATTCGGTTCATGCCCCCAGAACGCTCCAGGAGCGCGCCAAAACGGCACCGGAACGCCCCCGAAACAATCCAAGCGGCCTCAAGTCGCCGAACAATCGTTCCAAATCGCCCAAGATGACCTCAAAATTGCCGTCGAGGCCGCCAAGAAGCCCCAAGAGAGCCTCAAGAGGCCCTCCAAGACGGCCATTACAATCAAAAATCGTCCCATTCCCAGAGGAACATGTACACTTCCCGCATGAACGGCGTTTCGAGTTTCACAGCGCCTCAGACTACGCAAATAGCCCCCAACATCGCCCCGAGACAGCCCAACAATCCGCTAAAATCGGCCCAAGACGGCCCAAGATAACCCCAAGACGGCACACGAGAGCACCAAGACCGCCCAAGAGGCGCCCAAAGGGGGATTCTGCCCCCAGGAGCACCTCAGAAGCCACCAACATCCCGCCAATAAGTCCCCCAAGACGCCCCAAAAACCACCCAAGAAGCCCAACAAAAAGCCCCAACGACCCCCAAACGGCCCTTACGGGGCCTCAAGAGGCTTCCTGCAACACTGCCTCCAAGAGGTTCCCGAGACGCCTGGCAAAAGAACCCCCAAAGCGCCGCATTGACACCAGGCCCTCGGGCAAACGGCAGACATGAGACTTTATGGGCCGGCGGAATGAGCGAAACGATTAAATATTGTTATTACTCTTATTATTACAATATGTTCCTCCTCGTTTTTCTCCTCCATCTCCTCGACATGCTCTCCCCGTCTCACCCTCGCCGCTGTTCTTTGTTTTGCCATCGACCGACGGCCAGGTGTCTCGTTTTCGCCGCTTATCCCACTCATCCTCTTTCCCTTTTCTCCCTCGGAGGAAGCGAAAGGAGGAAGAGGATACCGATGAACGGGATGATGATGATGACGATGATGATGACGAGGATGGTAATCATGATGGTGAAGACGACGACTAAAAGGGATGAGGAATAAATCCCTTCTCATCCATGTTCCTGCCCCCCCCCCATCTTTTCCCTCCTTCAGGGTCCAGGGTCCTCCCCGGCATCGCAGATTGGCTCGGTCGAGCCCCACTCCGCACAGAAGGAAGGCCACCCCTGGGGCTTGCCATCGAATCGACCGATGTCACGCGCCCGCACCGGCTCGCAACATCGAGCGGATCGAATCGTGGCCAACACTGTTTCTCGTCTCTTTTTTCCACCTCCTTCTCCTCCGCCTCCTGACCCTCGTCCTCTTCAATGCTCTCGTCCCGCCCATGCTCTCGTCTCCCCACCTCTTCTCCTCCTCTTGCCTTCCTCCAGATCCCCCTTATCTCACCCTCCTTCTCTTCTTCTCTTCGCCCTCACAATCCTCGAGAAATTTGCTCGGTCGGGCGGTCTGATTCGCGCGCTTTCAGAGCGGGCGGGGGCCAGGGCGGGGTGGTCCAGGCACAAGGGCCCCGAAACTTCTGAGGCGTCGGGCAGACTGCGCCCCGCGCCCTGCCAGTGGGGTCTGCATGTGGGGGAGTAGGATGATGATGCGGATGATGACGATGGTTTGTTGCTGTTTTCCCCCAAGCGACACTGGCAATGACCGATGACAGCCAACGCAAGGAATCCACGTAAGTCCGATGCCAACTAGAGAGCACAGTCAAGCGGTCGCTAACTCGAGCAGACGCACACCCAATTCGAGGCTTCCGGCGCCTCGGAAGCCCAACCGCCGCAATGGGTGGGCACCAAGGGAGACGGCAGGCAAGCAGCAGCAGGGGCGGAGGGCGGAGGGAAGGGCCGATCGATCGATCAAGGCCATAAGTCGCCACTAAGCTTGCCACCCGAGCCATCTCGAGGCGGCTGGCGAGGACAAGCTGCCGCGGCGGGCGGGCGAAGTGCCATGAACTTGTCCCGACCTAGCGCGCGGCCGCAAGCAGCGCGAATAGCGACGAGCCAGCAAGGGATGACTCGGCTTAGTCGCATCAGTCGAACTGCGCTAGAGGGTGCAGGACCGCTTCCCCATGTCGGCAATGGGGCCCGAGCTCCAACGCGACCTGGAACGGCGCGCGCAACCGATTCGGCAATCCGAGCGCATCAATCAAGAGAGCAGGGCGGGCGGCGGGCGGCACGGACCCCATGGATTTGCAATTCCGCGAGAGAGGCAGCACCGAGGGCCCCGAAGAGAGAAGGCGGCGGCGGCCAAGACGCCCGAGGACCGAAGAAGGAGGATGCCCAGGGACCGAGGAGGGAAGGAAGGACGGCCCACGGACCGAGCTGGCAGGGGGCGGAGGAAGCGGACCACAGGACCGACTCTCGAAACAAAGGCCACTAATTCAACAGGCAGCTAACCATCAGGGTTGCGGAGATACTGAACAACAAGAATCGCTGGATGCCTTTGCATCAGAATACGTGAGCGGCCCTCGAAGACTTGCTCAGAAGACGCGCGGCCGAGAGCTGTCCAAAGACCAAGTTGCGAGCGCGCGTGAGCAAAACTGTCGACCAGGGCGCAGAAGGCGACATAATGTTTGACATCGGGCGCGCGGCCATCGACACAACGCAGAACAAGGAAAGGAGAAGCAAAGCCGAGAGGGAAGTCAAGAGAAGCCCAGAGCGATAAAAAAGAGAGGACACCAGGACACTGGACATAGTGACACTGGTCATCGCGGCCGTGACGACGACCAAACGGGCATTGTTTCGGTTCGGCGTGAAGGCTCGCAGAGGTCCAAGCCCCGCGGCAAAAAAACGCAGGACAACAACAACTAAAAACATGGAATCGGAACGGCAAACTTTTCACGTCCGAACATGGAAAACCGGAAACCATACGGCACTGTCGAGCGGGAGAGGGAGCCATGTCAGCACTCTTCTGGGAACTTCCCCGATCATCACTCCAGGCTCAGAAGTGTTGTGCAGACGCATCTGACCAATTTCGCCTGAATCAAGCGCGCTGGATCAGGGTCAATTGCGGCTGCTATCCGGGAGGGCCCAGCCACCGCATCTGCAATCCACGAGAGAAACGGCTCAGCAAACCGCCCAGAGATGAATCTGGCAGTGATGAGGTCGCTCGAGAAACGGTGAATCTCAGCCAACGCCTCCACATATTCACCCCAGGCACTGGCACTAGAACCCATGGCCGTTCGAAACACAGCGGCTTTGACAAGGGGGGCAATCGAACGGCAGGGCGCGTTGCATCCTGCGTCGTCGAGGACATGCATCTTCTTGCCACTGAAGCTGCAGCGCGGGCCAGACTTAATAGTTTGCAGGGCGCGATCTTCCAGCTGGGAGAAACGAGGGTCGGGGGGGTGCAACTGGAGCACATGGCTGAGGACAGTCACATTCCGCACATGATAAGCAATAATCGATTCTGCCAAACCCACTTCCACTCCACGATTCTTACAGGCACGGAAGAAGCATTTATCGCATGGTGGGGGAGCTGTGGAGATGCGCCTCAGGTCCAACAAAAACTCCAAGATGGCGGCACCACCGAACAACCTGGGAACGTTCGCAGCACCGCCCCGCAGACGTCAGAAAGTTCAGACCATCATGCAAGTTCCAAGAACTCAACCGCCGTCGAGAGGATGCAGATCTTATCAAAAATGGGAAGCAAGCCGGTGAACTCGTTCTAAAAACGGTACCTGGAGACGTCGGCGCAGCCGGAGAGTCCAAGCCTGGGTGGACCTGTCTCGAGAAGCCACCTGCAGACAGGGTCCAGGGCGAGGGCGGACAGGGGCATGGAGGCAGGGCGCCCTTGGCGGACCCCGCGACCCACGCGGAAGGACGCCAGGGAGACACCATAGAAATGGACTCTCGCCGTATTGTTTGCATAGAAGCTTTTGGAGAGCTTCGCCACCCATGACGGAACGCCCATCTCCCCGAGGACATGCAAAGCTCATTTCACAGATAAGCTGGGAAACGCAGCTTCGAAGTCGGTAAACAAGCTGAACCAGATCCTCTTCCCCCTCCGGATGGGCCAAAACCCCAGTCGACGTCGCACTGGATAATGTTGTCTAAAATCGATATCCCTGGCACTCCCCGGACTGCAGCTTATGAGTTGACTGTGCGCTGACTCTGGTGGTGAGAGGGTGAGCGACGGCAGCCGTGATCAGCTTGCAGGCAGTGCGCCCCGTGGGGGGCGGGCGAGTAGGAGGGCGGCCTGCGAGCAAGGACAAACGACGCATCAGTGTGATGATCGCCCCTCGCCAGGACGACTATGAACATCTCGCGGAAGCCGGATGGGGGAGACGCGCCAGGGTGAGAGATACAGAGGCAATAGAAAGTAAACGACGCATGCTGAGCTCCTGCACGTTTCCAACAACTGCACGGCAGACCATCCATGCCGGGCATTGAATCCCCAGCGCGCATCACAAGCTCTGCAAACGCTTCATGAGCGAGGGCCCGCCCCAAATCAAGGAGCAACGCGTCTGCGCGCTGAATGCAAGGGCGACGCGCGCTCCAAAGCGCGCGGTCGGGCTCGCGCGCAGCAAACGCGCCGCCCCAGAAACGAGCAAGTTTCGTTGCCGGCGCGCAGGGCCGAGGAGCACGGCACGCCCGAATACTCGAGAGGTATATTCCCAAGATGCACAAACTTATTGAAGGGCCGTCAACGCTCGCGATTGCGCATGATGCGCGCACGTTTGCGGCGCAGCTTGGCGCTCGGGAAGGTCGCTCGATTGCCGCGCAGCTTCCTCTTCGGCATCCAAGAGCTGGTTGTTCAGAGCATCGATGTGCGCATGCAGCCCCACGGGGTTATAGAACGTGCCAGCATCAATGTCAAAGAAGGTGGAGAGGCGCGGATAAGCGCGAACGGCACGCACCACAAGATACTGCACTGGCACGAAAGGAACGAAGAGCGGCGATGCACCAGGGCAGAAGTTCATGGAGAGTCTCGGCTTCGCGACGCCACAGAACTTCCCGAAACCGGGCATGTCCTTCGTGCGTGGCGCCTTTCGCACGGGACAATCGAGTCAGAATCGGGCGCCGAGGATAAATTCCCTGCAGACGATCTGTCAGACACCCCTGAAACTCAGACGTCGACGGGATCCAGGACGGAAAAGGAGCATCCAGTAGCCGCGGTTTCGGCGAGATCGTAGACACAACGGGGACGTGACCTGAAGGGTTTGTCTCAAGCTAGTCGGTATTCCAATCGTCGAACCAGCGATCGCAATATCCACGAGAACAGCTGGGGGGATATCTACATAGACGCGGTCGAGACAAGCGGTAGAGTCTATCTTCGGACCAGAGCATGCACGTCATGTATCATGCGACTGATACTATTCAGTCCAGCCTCCAAAATACTCATTCCATTCGCGAGAGAAAGCAGAGCCCCCACGACTGGCAGCCCCCGTCTCAAGATTGAATCGGCCCTCATCACCAATGACAAAGTACATGTCCCCCAGCAGGATGTCATAAGCAACAGTTGATGGAAATAGAGCGGAGCGCACAACGGAGAGACAATGACGATAATAACCAACCCCTGCGTCGACATTCGGCATGTGGACATAGACAATCCCCAACAGACCAGCCTCTCCCCATCCTAGCAGATACGACGCCTCACCTGGAATCAGAGACGTCAAAGCGAAGCCCGACAGCACGCCCACCAACGCGGCGCTGATACAAACCAAGACCCCATGCCTACATGCACCCAAGAAAAACTCGCGCGAAGGGAGCTCCTTCTCGAGAACGACCACATCCCCAGAGTGCCCATGGGACTCTTGGACGCACAACCTGGCGCCTCCTAAGCAGCCCCGCGGAGATACGCCAACTGCCAATGTCCCCAAAAAACCCTCGCATTCCGCGCGGCGATTCGCGGGGGGTTTCTCCGGCGGGAAGGGGGGGAACTGCGCCGCCCCGATCCCCGGGCACTGAAATGTACCTCGCTAAATTAGCCCGCGCGCAGGGGCGAGGCGACGTCCTGCGCGAGCCACCCAGCCCCGGACGGGGCACCCCCAGACGTTGGAGACTCGGAGCCGCCAGAGACCCCACTGGCCCATCACCTCATCCACGTATTGTCGCAATAGACTGATGCTTATCACCGAGACCGATGGAGGCGACGCGGCACGCACGCGCAATCGCACGCGGCGAGTCGGACGGAGAGGCAGGCTTGGAAACATGGTGGAGCTTCGCCGCGTCACCCGAGACGGCATTCGACGCAAAGACGAAACCGTTGCTGACCGAAGAATCGATGGGCCAGTCCTTCAGAAAGGGGGGCGACTTCACAACTTCCTCAAGCTCACCGCGGACCTTTCACTAAACTGTCAACTGCCTATTCGTCTCAGCATCGCGGAGAGGCTTCAAACGGGGCGTCTTGGGGCCCTTCGGGGTCTGGAACTCGAAACCGCCAGGGAAATGCTTCCGAAACGCCATCAGGGTGCGCTCGGCCGCGTCGGCCGCAGGGAACGCAATAATAATTTTCTTCGAGAAGTTCTGAGTTGCCACATTCATGGCTTGCTTCACTTCTTCTTCAGCGCGCGCAAAGAGAACGGCCGCGCCTGCGTCGTGAAGGACCTGCCGAATGAACTCTTCCACGAAACCCACAAGGATGGCCTTGGACAGGAGATCCGAATTTTCACGGCGGGAGGGCGGCAACCCGCGGAACTTCTTGAAAGGGCCCTCGGAAGCCCGGGAAGACGAAGAACCGGTGCTGGAGCTGTTTCGTAGCTTCTGGGTCTCAGCCTCAGTCTAAGCGACGCTTCCAGCACCTTTGTGTCCTTCTGCAAGGCAACAATGGCGGCGTCAAGTTCGCCGACCTGGGCCGAGACCACCTCGGGGGCCTCATTCATCTTCGCCACCTGGGCGGTCTACTCCTCGATCGCGACGTCCGCCGCCGAGGGGGCCGCGGCCGCGAGAGCCCCGAGCGCCGGCGATCCGAGCGGAGGGGGGGTGGGGGGGGCAGCAAGCAGAGCGAAGCAAGCGGGTCGCCGCGCCTGCACCTCGAGCTCCCCGTCGGCCCCGCGCAAGGTCGAAGCGCATGGGGCGAGCGTTTCTCGGGCCAAAATTGCCGCGGATGACGATGACTATGACGATGCTGACTTCGACGGCGACGACGTCGACGAGGAGGCGGGGGAGAAGAGGGGGGCGAGAAGGCGAAGGACGAGGAAGAGGCGGCGAAGGAAGAGAAGGAGGAAGGGGGGGAGGAGCACGACAAGGGGAAGCAGGGGTTACTGATAGTCAGGGCCACACGCAAGGCCACTACTCAGGTTGCGACGTGATGCTGACGATGACGATGACAACAATTAATATGACAATTCTGGTGATAATGATGGGCAGGGTGATGGCGTCGGTGATTGGGGGACTCATTACAGCGATGACGATGGCGATGATAATGACGAGGATGATGATGAGGGCAACAACGACGACGACGGCAACGACAACGAGGAAGGGGAGGGAAGGGGGGGGGGGGGGGAGGAGGAGAAGGAGGGGCAGGGGCAGGGGCAGGAGGAGAAGGAGGGAGACGAGGAAGATGAGGGATCTATAACAGCGGCCTCAATCACCAGCGGAGGGGCGATCGAAGATCAGCCGAGATAGGGCGCGAGGCGGGGCGAAGCGGAGGCTCAGGCCAAGGCGGGGGGGGGGGGGGGGGGGGGGCGAAAGGCTGGGCGGCGCCTGACGGCGACCGCCATGCCCGGGCTGGTCGCCGCGCCGCGCGCGGCGGGCGCCGCGCTCGACGCTCTCTCGCCCCTCGCCCCTCTCGCCCTCCGCCCCCCCGCCCCGCGCCCCCCCCCCGCGCTCCGCTACAAAGCAGGTTTGCTGATGCGGGAGAGGTTCTGGGCGCCCGCCTTCGAGAGGCGGCCCGAGCGCTGGGAGGGCAGCTGGCTTGAGTTTGAACTCGATTCAGACTCAACTCTGCGCGCGCCCGCTCGCATTCGGTGGCCCCTCAGCCGCCCCTAGACCCAGGGCGCAGGGCGTCGGGGTGGCCAGAGGGGCCGCCAAATGCGAGCGGGCGCGCACAGAGTTGAGTCTGAATCGAGTTCAAACTCAATTCAGACTCAACTCTGCGCGCGGGGCACCGCGACGCCTGCTCGCCCGGCCAAGACGCACTTCAATGAGACCCGCGCGCATCTCGGGCGCGGGCGCGCGCCGCGCGCGCGGGCCTGGAGACTTCGCCGCCCCGGGGCACGGGGGCGCAAGGCACTGCCAAAACTGGTCATCTCCCGACTCGCGGCTCGACAACCGCAACTGGAACACTGAGCGAACTCGCCGGCAATCTGAGGGCACGCGCGCCGGGTAGACAAGGAGGCGCGGCGGAGCATATCCGCCGAAATCCTGTCGCGCATTCTTGGAGGGCGAGGGGGCCGCTTGCCTTCTCGAACAGTCACATCTCCCATGACGCTCACAAGGCGGGCCTGAACTTTATAAGGGGCGCCATCGGCCCAACCCGCAGACGCTCGAACAGCGCGTGGGGCGCGGGCCGACGCAGACAACTCATCGGCAATAGAATCAGCTATGGCGCTGCCCATGACGCGGCCAGAATTAAACCCAGATCTCACGGCCTCCCGCGCATCCAAGCGGCTAGCGACTTGGCGGGCCAACGCATTCCTGGAGCAACGCAATCTAGCAACTCTAACCATGAACCCGCGAGAATAAACCCCCAGGGGTAATAAAGTTCGGGGTTTTCGGGGAGATAATAAAAGTTGTCCGCCAGAGCCAGCATAAAGAGATATCGATAAGAAAAAAGCCAAAGATATCTTGAGGATTGTCTCTGTTGAGGCATCCTCAACGAATTGCTTGTTTCGCTTGAGACATCCTCGACGTATTTGTCTGTTTCGCTTGAGACATCTTCAAAGTATTGCTTATTTCGCTTGAGACATCCTCGAGGGAGGAGGAGGAGGAGAAAGAGCAAGAGGAGGAGAGGAGAAGGAGATAGCAAACATCCAAAGTTTAAAACTTATTAGATGTAAATTGTAAACGCTTGATGAACATTGAAATTTTCATCTGCTCGCGCAGGGTAGCTCACGCGCCTCGTTTTCCCAGGATAATCAACCCCAGCGATAAACAAGCACAGGGCGCCAGGGGGAGGAGGAGGAGAAAGATATATGTATAGAGAGAGAGAGAGAGAGAGAGAGAGAGAGAGAGAGAGAGAGAGAGAGAGAGAGAGACAGAGACAGAGACAGAGACAGAGAGGCCAGGAAGGAGAAAGAGATAGAGAGACAGAGAGAGAGAGAGAGAGAGAGAGAGAGAAAGAAAGAAAGAGAGACATACATAAGTACAAAGAGACAGAAGGACATTGGTTTCGCTTGAGACATCCTGAAACAACGCGTTCGCGTGGCTTGATGTTGTTATCTCAACATAAGAAGGACGCGACCTCGATGGCGAACTTTCCCCGTGATAATGAAGTTCGGCCCCCGCGCCCCCGCGCCCCCGACCAAACTCTTATTGGTCGACGATAATCAACTCTAACTACTGAAGGGGGGTGCATTATTATCGTGGGCATGGGGTTATCCCACGGGTCTCGATGGGGCATGATCTGAGGTGGGCGCGCGCTAAGGGCCTCGGCCACCCCGCTACAGACATGTGCCGAGTCCGCAACACATCCATCCCGAGATCCCTCAGGCGAGAACTCCAAACATCTAACTAACGCCCAGAGCTCACCCCTGTTAACACTTTGTTTGCCAGGGGTGCCATCTCCAGACGCCAGAGCCGCGCTGGCAGCCCCCACTGCGCTGGGGGTAAGCTCCAGGCTGTGGTCGAACGCCGCGACGCCCCGCGACGCCCTCCCGGGCCTCTTGCCCCTGGTGAACTCACCCCCGCTAGCGCCCCCCGCCCCCCGGATGCGACCCCCGCCCAGGACGGGGGAGGCGCCCGAAGAGGTTTCGAGAGGCTGGTCGCGGGGCTCAGGGGCGCGAGCCCAGGGGGCGGGGGCGAGGCCGCGAAGTCACATAATAGGACGCACTTCGGATTCAGAAGTTGCAGGTCGTTCGAAAGCTTCCGACAACTCACGAACCTCCGAATTGACCGGACATTGCCGGAACCTGCGCGCATCCGCCTCTGGGCATGGCCCCAGCGTGAACACATCTCTTCGCGAGAACCTCCAACCGAAACAATCCTCGGGCGCGTCCAGATAGCGCCCGTCAGCGCGGCCCTGGAGATTCCAGCCTATCTGAAGTCTTCCCGCGCAGTCGTGCGAAGTGGGCCCGCGCGACTGTGAAATCCACGCCGTCGGCCCCTCCAGCCCCATTGCGAAATGGGGCAGCAGTGGGCCAGAATTTAGCCGGAATCGAACGCGAAACTTCTGGGCGGAAAATGTCCGGCATGTGGGCCTGAGCCCTCAGCTCATCAGGGCCGCGCGCCCTCCGACGCGCCCGCGCGGGGCAGAGGCGCGATTGCCCCCGCCGTCTGGCCCGAAGTAGAGCGGATCTGGAGCCAGGGTCCTCGGCGCGCCCGATCGATCCCGCGGCGGCCCCTCCGGGCGGGGCCCTGGCCGTCGTCGCGGAGCGTAGCTCGCGCTGGCGGCCGGGGGGCGCGCGCCGCTGGGCGGGGCCCTGCTGCCGGGCATCGGGGCAGCTCCTGCCTGTCGCCGCGATGAGGTTTTTCTCCACAGACTGTATCTCTGCCGAAGCATCCGCAGTGGTCGATCTGGCACTGGCGCTCGGTGGAACAGGATCGACCCCTCGACCTCCGCCATGCGATGGTCCACCGAAGCCGAGAGAGAGAGAGAGAGAGAGACATGCAGGCGCAAGGGTCGATCACGCAGCCGCGTCCAGGCGTGCGCGGCCCAGCGCGGCCTTCGCCTTCCCCTCCAGCTCGGCAGCGATGGCGCCCGCCATCAGCTTCTCAACAGCGTCCACGCTGCCGCCAGAACTTGGCGCCGCTGGCGGCCGACCACCTCCTTGGCCCCAGGAGGGACCTCCGGCGCACGGGTCGACGGCGCCTCCGCCTGCCCCCCCCCCTCCCCCCCTCCAGTGCCAGGAGGTGGCGTGGTCGTCCTCCTCTTGGCGTTATTCTCTCGATGCGCCGCCAAATCGTCGCGGTGCTTCTTGAGCTTCTCCTGGAGGTTGCTGGAAGATGCCTTCACGGTGTCGCACAACGCCTTCTTGACAGCGGCCTTGCGCCTCTGCGCCTCCGCAGCGTCCGCCAGGGTCATGGCTCCGTCCGAATTGTCGCAGTCGGGCCCCGAGTGGAACGAACTCATGGACTTGTTAAGGTCCGCGGACGCGACCATCGCACGCAAGTCGATGGTGAGAACACAGTCGCGCGCAGCCCCCGGCCCAGCCGTTTTCTTCGGCAGCATGGCCTTGAAGAGGGCGGCCCCCTCCTGCTCAGCCTCGGTCGGCGCTCGGCCGCATCCTGGAGCACTCCCATGTTCTTCTCCATGTCCGCGGCAAGCTTGACCTGAACCTTCTGCGCCTTGTCAAAAGGCTGTGCGCACGCAGCGCCTTCGCTGAAACTTCCGTGGCCATGCGCGTGCTGCGCGGCTGGGCCTGTCGAGCTTCTTCGAATGCCGAGGCCCGCGACAACGCCTAGGCAGCCTTGGTCGACTCATAATCAAGTTGGGCCTTGATCTCTGCATGAAACTTGGCCGAGGTGCGAGGCGCACTCCCGCCCATGCCCCCCCCCCCACCCCCCCTTGCCGGAGCATCTGGTCTTCCTCGAAACTTGACCTTCCTCGACACATTGCATGTTAGAAAATGAACTACTCAAGCAAGTGTTGCGACACGCCGACAGATTGGAGGTCCACGCCCACCGCTCGCAGCTCGCCGAGTTGCAGCAGCCCACGGCATCTTCGCGCCCGCCCGCCTGGAGCTTCGGCGGCGGAGGTGGCGGCGGAGCCCCCCCCGTCCACCGCGCCCCCCGACGCGGCGCCATCGGCCACGTCGGCGGCATGACCCCTCCGCACTGTGGCCCTGGAACGAGCGGCTGGAGAGCGGGCCGCGAATTTTACTGGCCCATCTCCTGCTGTTTCCTCCTCCGGCGAGCTTTGCGCCCCATTGCTTTCCCACGGACTACTTGTGTTCTGGATCCTGGGCTCAGAATCTCGGACTCGAGCCGGTGCCTCGCGGGGGCTGTCGGCGGCCCCTGGGAGCCCCCCGCGCGCTGGCGCCGACGGCAGGCGGCGCCAAATCGGCTCGAGGAAGAGAAGGAAGAGCAGCAGGAACAGGAGGAGGAGGGGCAGGAGAGGCAGCAGGATTAGCAGGAAAAGCAAGAGGGGGAGGAGGAAGAGGGGCATTTTTCTGGCCGCGGACCGCTGCCCGTCAAGCTTCTGAAGAGATTGCCAGGCAAGTGGAAACTGTTGATTAAAGTCGATGAGCGCATCGACGGCGCCCCCCAATCAAGACAGTTTTTCTCAAGGGGTTTGCCCTGCCTGAGCCCCCCCAGCGCCTCGCAGCTATATGCCGCGAGGGCCGCCGGGCCATTCGAGGCCACTCGGCGCTCCATGCGCAAATCGCGAGGCTTAGATTCTGCCCAGCATCCGCACAAGCCACAGAAAGTGAGGCGACCGTTACTCCAGGCAGCGCGCCCGTGGACGCAGGCACGGGCGGGCAAGCGTCGATGGGGGGTCGGTCATTCCAAGCCTGCACCAGAGGTCATCATCGATTCGTGCTTCGCCGACCTGCGAGCCCCCCGCTCGCCGCCCTCTAGCCCGCCGTGGACGCTCAGGCGCGGGGGGCGCAGCGCGCACAAGGGCCGCGCACATCGAAAGAACCGTTCGGGGGGGGGGGGGGGGGGGAAACGCGCGAGCGGCGGGTTGCAACAATTTGCTGCGCGCTGCGCGCCTTCATATGTCCTTGGCTACGGGCTCGAAGCCACGGCTCGACGCCTCAGGAAGTGCAATCGCAACCTGCCGCCGGCGGACCTCTCACGGAAGCCGGGCACGATGCGCTATGCGCTCTGGATTATCGGGGGCCCTGGCTCGTTCCAACATGATGGAGGCAATGCGTCGCAAGATGCGGCGGGCCAGATTTTCAAAATCAACAACTTCGCGAACAACGTCGGCCGGGATCTGGGCGCTCGACGCCCGCGCCGTGGCCAGGGCATCCGCGATCGCACTGATGAAAAGCTGATGCGGCACCAAAGAAGCTGCCAGACGAGAAAGCTTCGCCTCATCATCGGCCCAATGGTTAGGCGTGTAAACTAAATTAACCATGCAAGACCGCAATTCGAGCAGCTGCCAAAACTCCCACCACAGGTCAGCACTCTGCAACCGAAGGGTGTGATGGCGCCCCTTCCGAAAGGCTTTCAGGTGATTGATGCGGTCGGTGCCCACCGTTGCCAAGTCCTGATCTCGTGCCGCGCGACGCACCACCTCCAACAGCGGCAACCAACTCAGCGCGCGGAACTGTCTGACGTTGACTGTCCAGCATCCCGTGAGCCCCACAATCCCAATCAAGATCAGCAACAATGCGCAAGCGCGCAGCCAAAAGTCACCCGGCGTATAATGGGGTCGGTGGCATGGGGCCCTCCAGCGCCATCGGCGCCGTAAATTCCCCCCGGGAGAAGGCCATCGCAACAGCGGGAAAACTCCAACGCCCGATCCTCCTGAACTCCGGGAAGACGCAACCAATCCTTGGGAATGAGCCCACGACACCAAACAAAAAGGTGTTGACTAATGCCGTCAAGGGCCTGCTGGCGAAGCTCATTGCTCTTGGAAACGTGCTCGCAAGAAGAGGTGGCGCGGCATGGGCAACACCAAAAGGCATGACAAGACGAGTCAACAAATGAAAGGCACTGCTGGCACAAAGGATCAGGAGCTATCTTAGCAGGAGTGCTTGCGCTCCTTTGGTCAATAACCGCCGCATGCGACTAGCCGAATCATGCTGGACAACGCCAAAATCACAATCTTTCGCTACGCGCCGAATGAGTCCGCCGACCCCTTCTGGGTCTCTAGGCGCGCGAGATAGTTTCCCCCCCCTTAACCCCCCCCCGGGGGCCCCAGCCCGGAGATTCGACCCCCCCCCGGGCCCGCGACTAGCGCATCACGGGGCTCTTTTGGGCTCAAAAAGGGATCAAGACGGCCAAGAAGGCCCCGGGACTCCTCCAAGACGGCCCACGAGAGCTCCGAGGCGCTAAACGAGCGCCCCCAGACGCCCGAGACGGCCCCAAGACGAGCCTAGAGGCCTCCAAGACGGCCCAAGAGGCCTCCAAGAGCAGCCCTCAGAAGGGCCGAAGCGCCAAACATCGTCAAATTCCTATGGGAAAACGAGACGGCCCCAAGAGGTGCCCAAGAGGGGGAGCCCGAACCGACAATCCGAGCCTTCCGCCCCAAGACGGCCCCAGAAGGCCCCAAGAGGCCCCAAGAGGCCCCCAAGACGCCCACAAGAGGCCCCAAGAGGCCCCCAAGAGGCTCCAAAACGGCTTCAAAACAGCCCCCAAGAGGCTTCGAAACTGCCTCCAAGAGCCCCGCGAGAAGCCCCCCAAGAGATCCCAACGATCAACGCGCAAGTCTCATATCAACGACCCAGGCACGGTGGCGGGGTTGCGTTTGCGCACAAAAAAAGAGTCGCGCTCTCGAGGCCAATATTGCTCCAAGACGGCCCAGAATGGCTCCAAAACGGCCCAATATGGCTCCAAGACGGCCGATGACAGATCGAAGACGGCCCAAGATGGCCTCAAGATGGCCTACAAGGCTTTCAGTATCGCCAGCGACGTCTCCAAGAAGACCCCCAGGACATCTGAAAGAAGCGCACATTACGCATTTCATTACATTTCCATTGCGTTGTTGAACATGTTTGCAATTGTTGCCTTTCCCGGCTTCCGTCGGCTCACGCAGCCCAAAGAGCCTCCAAGATCGCCCCACGGCGCCCCAAGAGGGCCTCAAGACGGCCCCAGAGAATCCCAACACGGCCCAGGACGCCTCCCAATTCGGCCTCAGACGACCCCGAGACGGCAAAACCTGTCTCCAAATTGGTCCCAAGCTGGTGCAAGACGCCTCTAACCCAAAACCCATAACCCAGAGCGTTGTTTCTGTGTCCCCTTCCTCCTTCTCCTCCTCCTCCTCCTCCCCCTCCTCCACCTCGGTCGCCAGGTGGGTTCAAAACTGCTTTCCAGAGGTCCCCGAGAGGCGTGCCGCGAGATCCCTATACGCATACAAAAAGCCTCTAACCCATAGCACATATCCCAGAGTTTCGTCTCTGTGTCCCCGTCCTCCTCCCCCTCTCCTCCTCCTCCTCCACCTCCTCCTCGCCCACTCCTCCTCGTCCTCCCCCGTGGCGACAACGACGACAATGATTATGACGAGGATGATACCGATGATGATGATGATGATGATGCTTAGCATGATGATGGTGGTGGTGATGATGATGGTGACGGTAATGATGATGATGCTGATGGTGGTGGTGATGATGATGACGAAACGCCCAGTGAGGACGCGGGGGAACACCAACCGAACCACCGCTTCGGCCGCACGTAGCGTCCTAGCTCAGCCCCCGTAGGTCACGCGATGGCCTCGGGCTCGTAACGTGCCTGGACCTAGCAATTCGAAACAAACCGCGAACACCTTCTCGGTTCCCAAGCGTGTGAGACTCGTCCCCTCCACAGCCCCGAGGTTCCCCGTGCGGGCTGAGGGATGCCCCCAAAAACAACCCCGCCTCACCAAAGAAGTCAAACCCAGCAATAAATATATGGGCCCCAATCCAACGTTTCCACCCTTTGGGCATCTCCAGAACGATGCCAAGATTGCATTCGCGTTCTTTCTTTTCCGATGGGCCCCCCGGGGCCTCGAGATGACCCCAAGCGGATTCCACATGGCCCCAAGAGGGGTCATTATGGACCCCTACACGACTCCCCAGCCCGATTCAAGAGAGCCGGCAAGACCGCCAAGATGAGGGGTCGGCGGATGTGGCGTAAGCCTACAGAATCTCGCCACGCGCGTCCATTCGACGCCATTCTCAGCGCCGCCTGCGCCATGCAAGGCCGAGGCAGCGCGCCAATGTTTAGCGCCGAGACAGGCGTCGAAGGCCTCGAGGAGCGCGGTCACGGGGCCCTCGCCAGAGCCCACCATCCGCCAGACTTCCCCGGCGGGCTCGTGCACCTCAGACGGCGAAGGGCACTCCCAGCCGAGAGATATCAGCGTGACTTGGAAGACCCCCATCGGTCCTCGAACGAACCCCCAAGGGGAGGTGCAGGAGGAGGAGGAGGACGAGGGTGAGAGGATGAGGGGAGGAGGGGGGGGAGGAGGAGGAGGAGGAGGAGGAGGAGGAGGAGGAGGAGGAGGAGGAGGAGGAGGAGGACGAGGAGAAGGAGGAGAAGGGGGAGGATTTGTTGCTCCCCCCCAGCAAACGCCGAAACTGTTTGCTGTTGTCCCGTATTCGCGAGGAGGACGACGGGGGAACGAGAGAGAAGAGGAGGAAGACGAGGCCGAGGGGGGAGCGACGACGACCCCAAAGCGAAGAAACGACAGCGCGGGAGGACAGGAAACGAGAGGGAGGCGACAACGCGACGAGACAAGACGAAACGAGACAGAATTCCAAGAGAAACGAGACGCACTCGCCGCCTCAAGAATCACACCCAGAGGCATGGCGGCCTTGAACCTTCACGTTCAAATGGCTTGGACCTATTGATTATTCAACCGCTTCGTAGCCGTCGCGCCAGCAGGCTCGACAGTATCGAAGGCGGCGGCGTCCCCGCGTGCCCACGTCACTGTGACGGGCCCCGTGCAACACTAGTGGCCTGTCAAGTCCAGGGATGCGTTTCGTGAAGCAAGCTCTCCAGCAACCAGGACGCACACCCCCAGCAATACAGGAACCAGCAGGCACCTCGCCAAGAATATCCGCATCGCCAAATCGCCCTCGAGAAACCACTGCTCCCCAAAGCTCACCAGCGGGCTCGACAATATCAAGGGCACCTCTCTTGCCCACGTCACTTCAACGGGCTCCATACAACGCAATAGGCAAATCCAGCCCAGGGGTGTGTTTCACGAGAGAAGGCCCTCCATCAAAAGAATGTTCAAAGTCTTCGCCATGCAGATCCGCACTGCCAGGTAGCACGCGACAACCCCCCGCGCCTCCAGGAAGTATCTCACCACAAAGGTCCGCACCACCATGCAGCCCTCCAAAGAGCACGCCGCCGAGGATATCCGCTTCCCCAAGAAGCGCACTGCCAGCATCCGCTCCCCCAAGAAACTCTTCACCAATGTGATCTGCACCATCTAGTCGTTCTCCTGGGAGCGCTGCACCACGAAGACCGTCGCCAGGAATATCCGCACTTCCAAATAGTACTTCAATGCCCACTCCGCCTGGAGACACGGCACCGGGAACAGCCGCAGCTCCAAGTATCACTCCATGGAACACTTCGCCAGGAATGTCCGCTCCTCCAGGTCGCAGTCCACTTACGTCCTTGCCTCTCCGCTCCTCCAGGAACTGCGTCACCCAGAAGATCCACACCACCTGGTGGCCCTCCACGGAACACTTCACCAGGAATTCCCCCGCGAGGAAGAACCTCTCCCCCGGGTAGCACTCCACAACCACGTACTTCTCCAAGAAGCACTTCATCAGGACGGTCCGCACCACCACGTAGCCCTCTAAGGTGGCGAGGTGTTCCAACAGGGTCCACAGTGAAGCTCATGGAACAGGATTTCCAAATTGATACCATTAAGCAGGGACCGACCGTCCTGGCATTCCTATAGGCCTACCACGACATTTTCATCGAGACCAAAAATGATCTAATAACATAAATTATGTTTTTCTCTACCTGGGCTCTGCCTAGAAGGGTTCTTACTATATTGCTTAAAGGGCCGGGCAGTGGTCCACGCCCCGGGCGGTTCCCCCGGCATCCGACCCGCGGTTCCCCCAGTTGCGCCCCCTGGGTTCACCCAGCTTAGCTTAGCTTAGCTTAGTTTATCTCATGTTAGCTTAGCTTAGCTTAGCTTAGCTTTGCCTAGCCTAGCTTAGCTTATAGCTTAGCTTACCTTAACGTATATCATCGTAGCTTAGCTTAGCTTAGCTTGGCTTAGCTTGGCTTAGCACAGCCTAGCCTAGCTTAGCTTAGCTTGGCTTAGTTTAGCATAGCTTAGCTTACCTTAGCTTAGCGCAGCATAGCGCAGCGCAGCAGTAGCACAGCATAGCATAGCATAGCCAAGCATACCCAAGCATAGCATAGCCTAACATAGCATAGCATAGCTCAGCATAACATAGCATAGCGCAGTATAGCATACCATAGCATAGCATAACATTGTTTAGCATAGCACAGCGCAGCATAGCATAGCATAGCATGGCACAGCACAGCACAGCATAGCATAGCATAGCGCAGCATAGCATCTCATAGCATAGCCTAGCACAGCATAGCATAGCGCAGCATAGCATAGCATAGCATAGCGCAGCATAACATAGCATAGCATAGCGCAGCATAGCATAGCATAGCATAGCCTAGCATAACACAGCGCAGCCGAGCGTACCCTAGCATACCCTAACATAGCGCAGCATAGCATAGCATAGCATAGCATAGCGCAGCATAGCAGAGCATAGCAGAGCAGCAAAGCAAAGGCAAAGCAACAGCAGCAACAGCAAAGCAAAGCACAAGCAACGCAAAGCCGGACCTGCAGTGCTGAACAGCCTGCAGCTCTTGCAGGAGCCGCGAGCAGTGCTGAACAGCCTGCAACTCTTGCAAGCAGTGCTGAACAGCCTGCAGCTCTTGCAGGAGCCGCGAGCGGTGCTGAACAGCCTGCAGCTCTTGCAGGAGCCGCGAGCAGTGTTGAACCTAGTGCAAGCAGTGCTGAACAGCCTGCAGCACTTGCAGGAGCCGCGAGCAGTGCTGAACAGCCTGCTGTCGCTGGGTGCACAGCAAAGCAAGACAAAGCAAAGCGCAGCATAGCATAGCATAGCATGGCATGGCATAGCATAGCTTATCTTATCATAACGCAGCATAGCATAGCATAGCATAGCTTAGCTTAGCTTCGCTGTAGATGTATGTGTACATGTAGGTGTAGATGGTGTAGATGTAGGTGTAGATGTAGATGTAGATGTGAGTGTAGTTGTAGATGTAGATGTAGATGTAGATGTAGATTCAGGTGTACATGTAGATGTAGCTGTAGGTGTAGATGTGGATGTAGGTCTAGATGCAGATGTAGGTATTAAGCTGTACTACTACTACTACTACTACTACTACTACTACTACTACTACTACTACTACTACTACTAGTACTAGTACTAGTACTAGTACTAGTACTAGTACTAGTACTATTAGTAGTAGTAATACTACTACTACTACTACTACCACCACCACACCACCACCACCACCACCACCACCACCACCACCACCACCACCACTACTACTACTACTACTACTACTACTACTACTACTACTACTACTACCGCTACTGCTACAACTGCGACGATGAGGAGAAGGAGGAGGACGGCGTTTAACGTTACTACTAATATTGCTCTCCTAGGGGCTCCAACTCCTAGGTAGGGTCGCTCTGGGATAATTATTTCTAAGAACATTTCGTGCAGGCTCCACAAGGTTCTGAAAAACATTGTTTGGTAGGCCTAAAGGCGAGCCAGGACGCTTCGCCACTGCTTGATACCAGCAGGAATGAACATAGGGGCCCCATTGTGGGAACGGAGGACATCGGCTGGTGGGTGCCTTTCAGTGCCGTTGCGGGTCATTGGTGCTGTTGTTGTTGTGGTGGTTTGGGTTGTTGTTGGACGGAGGTCCCAATTCGACGTCGCACCCTGTTGCGAACTCTCCTGGGCTTGCGACTGGTTCCCGGCGCTCGGCTCTGTAAGTTCTGAGGTACTCCAGCTCGCTGTACCAATGGTACCAAATCTCCGTTGGGGTCGCCATCGCGCGCATGTAACCCAACCCTGGTCTGTGCTGTCATGCGCAGGTTCCCGGTGCTGAAGATCAGGTTGACGCTGTGTGGTACTTGAGTTTAGCTCTCGCGTGACCAGGGCATCCGCCACATAGGACGAAAAAAACAGCGCTTCGCTGGTCTCCGTGCTCGCTGGTGGCGTGCAGGATGAAGTCTTCGGTGTCGCACGTGCTCTTGATGTAAAGATTGGAACGGATTGCCCTCCGCTCGGCAGCTTCGGAAATCCGTTTTTTGCAAACCTGAATGGGCAGAATTTCGTGGATCTGTTGGACGTTGATCAATGCCTGTCCGCGGGGTCTTGTTCATGGTGGGCCGAGGTAGATCAAGCCGTTCTCGGCCACCTCCTAGATTCTCTCCTGTGGTAGCGCCGCGATGAAGACCCTTCTGGCTATCATGTCCATGTTTGTGCCGTCTTGGTTCACTTGTCGCCACATTGCTTTGGGGTAGTGTGGCACGTGAGCTGGCCTCGGTGACCACTGGCCCGCAGGGTCGTCACTGTTGGGAGTGGCACGGTTCATTATAAAAACGCTCGACGCTCCGAAGCGCATCAATAGCGTTGGTGTGAGCATCCCTCTTGAATGTGTGGTTCGTCGCGCCCATGTAGCCCAGCGTGTAGTGGTGGTTGTACGTGGTCCCCATCCATCCAGGACCGGTGTTCAGTGGTAATTGCGGAGACAGGCCCAACACCCACTGCAACGTCAAGTATATTCCTGAGGGAATACCATTGAATCAAGGTCGTACTGCGATTTGCCTGGTACCCGCCTGGTCGTTGCCGCGAACGATGGGTCGAACCTTGCGTCATCTTGTGGCTGGTCATCGAGGAATTCCCTTCCGTCTCGGAGGCGCTGGCAATGTTTCAGGGGGGCGTAAGACCCGGGTAAAGGGGACTCGGAAATCCCCGACGAGGTCGTCAAAAAAATGACGAGGCCGAGCCTGCATTTTGACGAGGCCTCCCGCTGCAGACATCCCACGAAACTCCTACTCGTCAAAATCCGAGTCGCGGTCGTCAAAAAACGATGGCGAACCCGAATCCTGGCAAACCCGGGTCTTACGCTCTCCCGAGTATTGAGCTCGTGGCTGGTCCTGTTGCTTCAACTCGGGTGGTGCACTCGGTGCGGCGCCTTCTCCGCCGAGTGCCTCGAGCTGCGCCATGCGTTGGGCACTCTGTGCGGGAAGGTCCTCCGTTCCTTCTGTGATATTCACCTCGGCGTCGCTCGCGGACGTGATCTTCGGTAGTCGGTCGAACAAAATGTAGTCGATGGTGGCATCGCATAGGTCGATTGGGTAGGTTTCCTCTCCCCGCCTCCGCCTCCTCCTCCTCCTCATTTTCCCTCCGAGTCCACAAGACAGTCGCCCCCGTCGCCGCCGCCTCGAGAAAAGCCAACCCCACCTCACCCCCTGTGGCAGCGACGACGACGATGGCGACGACGACGACGACGACGACGACGACGACGACGACGACGACGGCGACGGCGGCGGCGGCGACGGCGACGACGGCGGCGACGGCGACGGCGACGGCGACGGAGACGACGGCGACGGCGACGGCGACGGCGGCGACGGCGACGAGCAGGAGTGCGGCGGCGGCGGCGATTGGCGGCGGCGGCACCAGCCAAAGTGACGACGCCAGCGGCGCGGTCGAGTGCAGAGGCGACGGCTTCTGCGGGAACTCATGGAAACTTACCATACCATCTTGCTGGTCCGTGCGAGTCGACGGTGCTCGAAAACGGATCTAAGCCGGCGCTATTTCATCGATTCTCAAGCGCCAATCCACGCTGATGCTCTCAATGGCAAACTTGCGAGGGCAGACAACGCCCCCATGACTTGCCACCGAAGGCGGCATCGGCGGCGAGAACGGCGGGTCGGCGCCGGCGGCGGCGACAAGGGCGGCGGCAGCGAGAAGGGGCGTCGGCGCCGGCGGCGGCGAAAAGGGCGGCGGCGGCACAGCGGCGGCGGCAACGGCACTGGCGACGGCGACGGCGCGGGGTCGCCTCCGGCAGGGCCGGCGGCAGGCCGGGGCTCTCCAGATGGCACGCCGCGCCGTCCCCGCCTCGGCCGCGGAGGGGCGGAGCGCCCGCATCGCCCGCGTTACGCCACCACCATCGCCGCTTTCGTGGTCGTTGCAGCCGTCAGCGTCGCCGCCGCCGCCGCCGCCGTCGTCGCCGCTCCCGCCGTCGCCGTGGCCGCCGCCGCCGCAACGGCCGTGCGCGGCGGTCGCTCCCTGCGGGAGTCCTTCGGGGGCCTCCCTGGGCGTCTGGGGCGCCTCGGGGGCCCCCCCCCGCGGGGGCCTCCGCGGACCTCGTCGTCGCGGCCGCCGTCGCCCGTCGCAGTCCCTCTGCGGCGCCGAGGCAGCGGCGCCGCTCGCCGTCGCCCTCGCGAGCGGGGCCGCGCTGGGCCGGCACGGCGGGAGGCTAGTCGACGCCGCGGGTGGTCCTGGCGGCGGCGCGGTCGGCGCCGCGGCGCCCGCGGGCGGCGAGGGCCCGGTCGGAGCGCCGGGGCCGGCGGAGGCGGCGGGCGGCTTCGCCAAGGGAGCTGGGTCGGAGGCCGCACGCCCAGTGGGCGGCGGCGGGCCCCGGGGGGAAGCGAGAGGGGGCGGGCCTTCACAGAAGGCTCGGAAGGCTCCCCGCCTTCGGAGAAGTCGCCCAGGCCTGCCCCGAAGGCACGAGGGAGCTCCGCAGGAGGCCGCAGGGCTTCTGAGAGGCCCCGCCGCCTTCTGGGCAGGCCTTCCCCGTCTCACTTCCCCCCCTCGCTCGCCGCCGACGTGGGAAGCGGGGCCGCACCATTACCATTGGCATTCAGAAGAGGAGGAGGAGGAGGAGGAGGAGGAGGAGGAGGAGGAGGAGCCTATAGACCACCGCCGCCGAGGACCCATCGCTGAGGGACTGGCCCCTGGGCGGTGACACGCCTGGGCCAAGGCTGGACCGAAACGTTGTTTTGCGTTTTGTTGTCATTCCGTTGTTCCTTTTGTTCTGCCTGTTTTCCTGCACCTAGGGGGAAAACAAACCTACCTCGCTTTTGACCACCCTCGCCTCCAAGAGATACCAAGCGATGCCAAACTGCGGCCTGTACTGGTCAAGCCGCTTGACGAGGCGGCGCGTGGTGCGACCTGGCTTTTCCTGGAAGCGAGAGCGGGGTAGGCAATTCACGCTCTGAGCTCCTCCCTGCCAAAACAAAAAAACACAGGACACAGAGCCGAAGTCCAGCAGAACAGCGTCCAGGTCCAGCCCCGGCCTGCGCGTCGCCCTGTGGCCTGGAGGGGCGCCCGCGCGTGCCGCCGCCCGGGAGTCGGCCACCCCCTCGCGGGGTCTCGGCGGTGGTGGTCCGCGCGTCTCCTCTCCTCCGGGGCATCGGACCTCGGAGGCTCGCCTCGGATCTCGGAGGCTCGCTCGAAGGACGCTGGACGATCTCCGTGCCGAGTCGACTCCTCGTCGGGAACGCCCAGAGGAAGAGGCGCTGCGGCATGCCCGTGAGCAGTGCGAGGGACGCCACTTCGAACAAGGCCCCCGCTGCCCACCAGGTGCGAGCATCTGGGCATCGGAATCGCGTCGCCGCCATCTAACCGAAACCACGGGGTGCCAGAAGTGTTCGCGCGATTTTGATGGTCATCGCATGAAGCTCGACCACGTGCAGTTCCGAGCGAAGCGGCGACACGATGCCCTGCCCCCAGCCCGTGAAAGCGATGCCCCGTCAGCAGGTCACGCAGTGTTTGCGACCTCGGGGCGCCAGAAATTGAGCATGCTTGCCTGAAGACACAACTGACTGATCCGACTTAGAACTGTTGTTCATCGTCATCAGCATCATCAGTATCGGCATCGCCACCATTATCACCACCATCACCATCGTCAACATCGCAGTCATTATCAACATGTGGTGGTCGTGCTGGGTAGCGTCGCCGTCATCACCATTGCCACCACCACCACCCGCATCACAGGGCGACCCAGCTCGAGCATGCCTGTGCCTCGCCAGCCAGAACACCTGCAATCCCCTGACAGATCTAGGACGACGACGCCGACGACGGCCGCGACGCTGGTTCGCCGCCCTCATAGCGCGGCCTCGGCAAGCTCGCGACACCACGTCCGACGACGACGACGACGACGACGACGACGACGACGACGACGACGACGACGACGACGGCACGGACGACGACGAACGGCGAGGACGACGAAGAAGAACGACAAGGCGCCGAGCGACGACGACGAACGACGACCAACGCATGAGCCGACGAACGACGCACCGACAGCCGACGGACGACGCGCGGTCGACCGGCCGAGGGCGAGAGACGGCCGCCAAGGGCGACGACGACGACGAGGACGAGGACGAGGACGACGACGAGGACGACAACGACGACGACGACGACGACGACGACGACGACGCCAACGACGACGACGACGAAGACGACGACGAGCGACCACATGGCCGACGGGCGAACAGCGAGTGACAACGAAGAAAACGACGACGAGCGACCACGACGAGCGACGACGACGAGCGACGACGACGTCGAAGACGACGAGCACGACGACGACGATGACGACGAGCTACCCCGCTTCCCTTCCCATTCCGAAGCCCACCCCCCGCCCCCCACTCCGCCCCTACGTCTCTGGGTTCGACAGCAGTCCGAGTCCTCAGACCCCGCAGACTTCTCTGGGACCCGTCGGACTGTCTGCGAAATCCCTCGGATGTCCTCGATCGTCGTCGATCGTCGACCGTGCTCGTCGACTGCACTGCGACCGCGGGCGACGAACGTCGGCGATCGACGACCGTCGGCAAGATGCGGCGTCGGCGGCGTCGGCGGCGTCGGCGGCGTCGTCGTCGTCGTCGGCGGCGGCGTCGGCGGCGTCGGCGAGCGACGAACGTCGGCAAGCGGCGGCGGCGAGCTGCGGCGGCGCCGCGCGGCCGCCTCCGGCGGGGGCCTCGGCCGCGCCGCCCTCGGCCTGGCGCCGGCGCGGGGCACGCGGGGAGGGGCCGTCGTCGGCGTCGGCGTCGGCGCCGTCGTCGGCGTCGGCGTCGTCGTCGTCGAAGCGTCGTTGGCGTCGTTGGCGTCGTCGGCGTCGTCGGCGTCGTCGGCGTCAGTGTCGTCGTCGGCGGCGTCGGCAATCGTCGGTACTCGTCGTCGTCGTCGGCAATCGTCGGCAGTCGTCGTTGTCGGCGGTCGTCTGTCGTCGGCAATCGTCGATCATCGGCGTCAGCGATCGACGGCGTCGTCGTCGGCATTTTGTTTTGTGTATATCTCACGCTAGCCGCCGCACCAATCAGTGTGGGTTAATGCCTTGCTCTCCTAGGGTTTTGTTGTGCTCTTTTTCGCAAGAGCACTTGACACGCGTGCGGAGCTACACTGTAAATGCTACGCCTTCCTGTGGCTTTGCCAGGTAGCTGCTCTGAACCTGCACCGCTTGAGGCGGCGGATAGCTTGGGAGAACCATCCAACGCATCGTCGGCGTCGCCGTCGTCGGCGCCGACGTCGGCATGCGTCGGCGTCGGTGTCGGCGTCGTCGGCGGCGTCGTCGGCGTCGTCGGCGTCGTCGTTGTCGTCTTCGGCGTCGGCAACCGTCGATATTCGGCGTCGGCGATCGACAGCGCCGTCGTCGGCATTTGCTGGATGGATCGCACGCACTCTTCGCCGCATCACACGGCGTCCGTTGATGCCTTGCTATCCTAGGGATTTGCTGTGTTCTTTTTCGTTTTCGCAAAAGAGCACTTGACACTCGTGCGGAGCTACACTGTCAGTGCTACGCTTTCCTATGGCTTGGCCAGGTCTCTGCTCTGGACGCGCACCGCTTAAGGCGGCGGAGAGCTTGAAAAATCCTTCCAACAAATCTTAGTCGTTGTCGTCGGCATCTTCGGCACCGTCGTCGGCGTCGACGTTGGCGTCGGCGGCGTCTTCGGCGTCGGCGCCGTCGTCGTCCTCGTCGTCATTGTCGTCGTCGTCGGCGTCGTCGTCGTCGGCATCGGCGTCGGCAACGGCCGTCGTCGTCGTATGTCGTCGTCGTCGTCGTAGGCGGCATCGGCGTCGGCGCGGTCGGTCAACGTCGTCGTTGTCGTTGTCAGCGTCGTTGGCGTCCTTTGCGTCGTAATCGTCGTCCGCGTCGGCTACGGCGTCGGCGTCGAAGTCGTCGTCGGCGTCGCCGTCGTCGTCGGCATGATCGTCGTCGGTGTCGACGTCGTCGTCGGCAGCGTCGTCGTCGGCGTCGTCGGCGTCGCCCGCGTCGTCATCAGCGTCGTCGGTGTCGGCGTCGGCAATCGTCGATACTCGTCGTCGTCGGCAGTCGTCGACAATCGTCGATGTCGGCAGTCGTCTGTCGTCGGCAATCGTCGATGGTCGGCGTCGGCGTCGGCGCGGCGTCGGCGCGGCGTCGGCAGCGTCGTCGGTGGCGGCGTCGTCGTCGTCAGCGTCGTCGCCAGCGTCATTGTCGTGGTCGTAGTCATCGGCCGCGTCGGCTACGACGTCGGCGTCGGTGTCGTCGTCGGCGTCGCTGGCGTCGTCGCCGTCGTTGTCGTCGGCGTCGGCGTTGTCGGCGTCGTCGGTGGCGCTGTCGTCGGCGTCGTCGTCGGCGTCGTCGCGTCTTCGGCGTCGGTGATCGTCGATACTCGTCGTCGCCTGCAATCGTCGACGATCGTCGTTGTAGGCGGTCGTCTGTCGTCGGCAATCGTCGATAATCGGCGTCGGCGATCGACGGCGTCGTCGTCGGCTTTGGATGGACGGATCTCTCAAGCTCTCCGCCGCATCAAGCGGTGTGGGACAACACATCATCTCCTGGGGCTTTGCTGTTTTCTTGCTCGCAAGAACACTTGGCACTCGTCAGTTCTAAGTTTTCCTGTGGCCTTGCTAGTTTTCTACTCTGGAAGCGCACCACTTGAGGCGGTGGCAAGCTTGAGAGATACATTCAAGAGATCGTCGTTTGTGTCGTCGGTGTCAGCTACGGCGTCGTCGTCGGCGACGGTGCCAGCGTTGGTGGCGTCGTCGTCGTCGTCGTCGTCGGCGTCGTCGTCGTCGGCGTTGGCGGCGGCGTCGGCATCTGTAGCGTCGGCGTCGTCGTCGTCGTCGTCGTCGGCTTCGTCGGCGTCGGCGTCGGCGTCGGCGTCGGCGGCGTTGGCGTCGGCGTCGTCGGTGTCGTCGTCGTGGGCGTCGGCGGCGTCGGCGTGGCTGGCGGCGCCGTAGTCGTCGTCCGCGTCGGCTACGGCGCTCTTGCTCTCTCAGTATTTGCTGTGTTCTTGCTCGCAGGAGCATTCGACACGCGTGCGGAGCTACACTGTCAATTCTATGCTTTCCTGGGGCTTTGCCAGGTAACTGCTCTGGACGCGCCGGGCTTGAATCGGCGGAGAGCTTGCGAGATCCATCCAACCAATCGTCGTCGTCGGCGCCTTCGGCGGCGTCGGCGTCGGTGGCGTCGGCATCGTCGTCGTCGTCGGCGTCGGCTTTCGTCGTCGTCATCGTCGTGGGCGGCGGCGGCGGCGGCAGCGTAGTCGTCGTCGTCGTCGTCGTCGTCGTCGTCGTCGTCTTCGTCGTCGTCGTCGTCGTCGTCGTCGTCGTCGTCGTCGGCGTCGTCGTCGTCGTCGTCGTCGTCGTCGTCGTCGTCGTCGTCGTCAGCGTCGTCGGCGTCGACGTCGACGTCGTCGTCGCCTGCGTCATCGTCGCCGTCGCCGTCGTCGGCGTCGGCGTTGTCGGCGTCGTCGGTGGCGTTGTCGTCAGCGTCGTCGTCGTCCGTCGTCGTTGGCGTCGTCGCGTCTTCGGCGTCGGTGATCGTCGATACTCGTCGTCGCCGGCAATCGTCGACAGTCGTCGTTGTCGGCGGTCGTCTGTCGTCGGCAATCGTCGATAATCGGCGTCGGCGATCGACGGCGTCGTCGTCGGCATTTTGATAGATGGATCTGTCAAGCCCTCCGCCGCATCACGCGGCGAGAGTTGATGCTTCGCTCTCCTAGGGATCTGCTGCGTTCTTGCTCGCAAAACTTCTTGACGCTTGTGCTCTCTTGCTCGCAGGAGCGCCACGCTTTCATGTGGCGATGCCACGCGTCGGCCCTGGAAACGCACCGCTTGAGGCGCCGGGGAGTCTGAGAAATTCATTCAACACATCGTGACCGTTGTCGTCGGAGTCGTCGGCAGCGTCGTCGGTGTCGGCGTCGGCGTCGGTGGCGTCGCCAGCGTCATCGGTGGCGTCGGCGTCGGCGTCGTCGGCGTCGGCCATCGTCGTCGTCGTCGTCGGCGGCGGCGGCGGCGGCATCGGCGTCGGCGGCGTCGGAATCGTCGGCGCCATCGTCGTGGGCGTCGGCGTCCTTGGCGTCTCGTAGTCTTCGTCCGAGTCGGCTACGGTGCTCTCGCTGTCATAGGGCTTTGCTGCGTTATTGCTCGCTAGAACACTTGACACACGGGGGGACTACACTGCCAATGCTGCGCTTTCACATGGTTTTGCCACGTTTCAGCTCTGGATGTACACCGTTTGAGGCAGTGGAAAGCTTGAGAGATCCATACCGTTGTCCCCGGCGTCGTCGGCACCGTCGTCGGCGTCGGCGTCGTCGTCGGCGGCGTCCTCGGCGTTGGCGCCGTCGTCGTCGTCGTCATTGTTGTCGTCGTCGGCGTCGTCGTCGTCGGCGGCGTTGGCGTCGGCGGCGTCGGCGTCGGCGTTGTTGGTGTCGTCGGCGGCGGCGGCGGCGGCGGCGGCGTCGTCGTGGTCGTCGTCGTCGTCGGCGTCGTCGTCGGCGTCGTCGCCGTCGTCGTCGTCGCTCGCCGTCGCCATCGCCATCGCCGTCGCCGTCGCTGTCGCCGTCGCCGTCGCCGTCGCAGTCGCCGTCGCCGTCGCAGTCGCCGCCGTCGTCGTCATCGTCGTCACCGGCGGCAACAATCGTCTATACGTCTATAATCGTCGTCGTCGGCATTCGTCGTTGACCATCGATAGTCGTTGTCGGCGGCGATCGACGCCGTCGTCGTCAGCACTCCTATGTTGTCGTCGGCCATCGTCGTCGAAGGTGGTCTTTGCCATCGGTGGTGGTCGTCGTTGGTGGTCGTCGGCAATGGTCGTCGTCGGCAATCAGCAGTCGTCGTCTTGGGCGGTACTCATCGTGCTCGGCAGTCGTCGTTGTCGGTCAGGGGTGCCAGGGAGAGGAAAAGGAAAGGAGGCGGGTAGAGGAGGGCGGAGGTGGCAAGGGAAAGGGGAAGCAACGACAAGGATCCCCAGAACTTCCTGTCCAAAAGAAGTACGAAGGAAGAGGTGGTGGATGAGGAAGGGAAAGCAACAAAAAACAACATCAAGGAGGGCTTAAGCAGTCGTCTCCTGTCCCTGCCCCCCCCGTTTCCCTGGGCCCGTTTCCCCCCCCCCTTCCCCCTCTTCCCTGGGCCCGTCGCCGCTCCCCCCCCGCTTTTCCAGGGCCTTCCCATCAAGAGCAACGTTGTCATTGAGTCGAAGGGAGACCCCTTCCCTTTGATCCCTTCCCTGCCAGGGGGGGGGGCGGGCCCCGGGGATGTCCTGGGGGGGATCCCGGGGTGAGTCCTGGGGGGGGTCCCGCGTCAGAGTCGGCGCAGCAGTTGCCCACTGCGGGGAAAAGGATGGCATCCAGGTGACGTCCACCTGGCGGTCCGGGTGGGCCTGGAGCGACCTGCCGATGCGGGCCCAGAGGTCGCTGTTAACGCCCATGCCGAGTTCCACCCGTTGAGGAGCGGCATGTTGTCGGTGACGTAGTGGACGTCGGCCTCCAGCTGCTCGAGGGCGAGGACGAAGGCGAAGATCTCCCCGCGCGGGACCGTCTGCCGTCGCCCAGGGAGGGTTGCGATTGCGCCTGCTGCCAGCTGCCATCGCGGGCCGCGAGCCCCGATGACCGCGAGTCCGACGCCAGCCCGACGCTTTCGCTCGTCCGCGCTGTGCTTGCCCCCCGAGGCGTCGCCGAATATCGCGATGGTCTGGCTGCCGCCTGCGGGCCATGGGGCCCCAGAGTGGACCATGAGCTCGTCGTCGCAGGTCGGCGCCAGCGGAGTGGCGTGGGCGGCAAGGATTACGCCCCTGAGCCAGAGGGCGGGGCACCCCTCGATGCCGCTGAGCGCCTGGGGGATGAGGTGGGCCGTCCGGTCGTAGGCGAGCTTGCCCTGGTTGCAGGGGCAACGCCAAATTCGGTGCTCGAACTTCTCCTCCTCGCCGAAGTATCGCCGGCAGGCTGCGTCGCCCTGGTAGCCCGCGGCAATCCGCCGCCGCCGTGGCCACTGCCACCCAACCGCGACGAAGTAGTTGAGGGCCCACTCCTGCCGGTGGCCGTGCTTGGCGCAGTGGTCGAGCTCGCGCTTGACCTGGGAGACGTCGCAGGCCTGGCCCAGGCCCGCGCCGCGGGCGTGCTGGCTGGCCCGCTGCCAGTGGAGGCGGTCGAGGTCCACGGCGAGGTCGTCCAGCAGCTCCGAGAACTCGTGGAAGTCCACCTGGAGCTGGCCGTTGTGGTCGGCGAACAGGATGGCCCACTCCTCGTCGCCCTGCGCAGTGGGGCGCGACCAGGAGCGGGGTGGCGCGGGCCGCCAGCCTGCGTCCATGAGCGCAGCCATGACCGCCGCAACAGGCCCGTGAAATTTGCGCCATCTCCCCGTCTTGGCCCTGAGGGGCCCGCGGTGCACGCGAGGCCAGATGCGCAGGGCGCGCTTGTGCAACTCTGGCTTGGCGAGCCACTGCGTGGGCCAGCACCGTAGAGCAGGGCCGCGGCTGCGTCGAGGCATCGCCCCGGGCCCGCCCCCGCCGCCGCCGCCGCTGCGGAGCGCCTGAGCCGGGCAAGCCTGGAGGGCGCGAAGCCCCAAACCTCGTGCCCGAACGCCGCCTGCGGCTACGCGCCACTGGCATGGAGACTGGTACCGAGCTTGCCGAGCCGCGCCGCCGCGCGACGTAGGCGCTGTACCTGCCTGGCACGGAGGGCCGCGCGCCTGTGCCTGGCATGGGCCTTGCGCTAGGGCCTCCTGTTGCCCGTGACGACGTCGACCCCGAGGTGGGCCATGTAGTGGGCCCCGTGGCCTGGGACTCCGCGCTGCCTCACGCGCCCGCCGATGACCTTGCGAAGGGCGGCCGAGGACGCAACGAGCGTGGTCTGAGGGAGATCGCGAGGCGGCTGTCGCTGCATTGCTGGGCCAGGGCCGCGCTGGCAACGGCGAGGGGGTCTGTGGCGTCGGCCTTGCTGCCCTCCGCGCGCTTGACGGCGTCGTCGATGTACGACCAGATGGTGGTGGCCTCGGCCTGGGCAGCCTGCAGGATGGGGCCGACCCATTCCCCTCGCTTTAGGTATCGCGGCGCGAGGAATGCCTCCACCTCCAGGGCCAGGGCCGCGGGGGAGAGGCCGAGGTCAACCGCGCGCTCGATGAGCCAAGCGATCGAGGTCCAGCGAGTCGAAAAACTTCGCGATGTCGGCGCACAGCGAGGCGTGGTGAATGCCCATGCCCTGGGCCGTCTCGTCCAGGGTGGCTCGGTAGAGGGCCGCTCGCAGGGCGGACGACCCCTTGATGGCCGTGTCCCAGGTGGTCCTCCAGGCCCTGGGTCCACTGGTCGACGACGCCACTGCGCGCACGAGCCCAGATGCGGACCGGCATGGGGAGCAGGCCGAGGACTCGGTCCCCTCCCGCAAGCTTGCCCGCTACCGCTCCCAGGGTGCCGTTGAGCTGCGGCGGCCACATGCAATGCGCCCCAGCCTGGTGGAGGACGGCCAGGAACTGCTCCTTGGCGCAGTCGGGGAAGCGCTCGACGTCCAGCGGGCTGAGCCTGTCGACGCCCTGGGCCTTGCGGCAGGCCATGCGGGGACCCGGCTTGCCAGTGGCCGCGTTGAGGCAGTCCGCCGCGATGGGCTCGAGGGCCTCCTGCGCCGCGAGAACACGGAACGAAGCCAAAGCCACCGGTATGGCTTTCGTGCGGTCGGCGGGGGCGGTCCAGACCTTCTGCCACTGCCACGTGGTGGTCTTGGCCAGCATGACCTCGACGGGGTCCGCCAGGGTGCCTTCGGCGGGGTCTTCGAGCCGCTCCAAGTCGCCGTCCTTGGTCCAGCGGTGGAGCTGGCCCAGCGTGGCTTTGGCCGCCCAGGCCGCGAAGGCTTGGCGCCCGTGCTGGAAGGCCCTTCGCGCGGCGTCGCCAGCGAGGTCGAGGGCGAGCTGCCTGGCGGCCGCCTGCTCCTGACGGGGCTGGTCGAGGATCACCGTGGCCCTGCGCTGGTCGACCGCCAGCTGGTCCGTGCGCTTGGCGGCCGGGAGCTTGCCGATGTCCGCGAGGGTGCTGCGGTGCAAGTCGAGGCGCCGCAGCAGCTGTCGGTAGTCCTTGCCGCTGGCAGCCAGCGCGAGGATGGCCGCGAGGTTGGCGCTGCGGGTGGCCCAGGCGTCAGCTTCAGGATGGTGGAGGTGGGCCGTGCCTGGGCTAGCTGCCGCGTGGCTCCAGGCGACGCCGACGCCGCGCGCCCTGCCCTGGCGGGCAGCCCAGTTCGCCTTGTCGCAGCCCTCGCGCCGTAGGATGGCGGCCTTGACCTGGGCGACCCTTCTGCCGTAGGGCTCCGCATGGGCGTGGGCCTGGTCCTCGCGCTCGTCGAGGAAGGGGTGGTAGAACAGGTCGGGGTGGACCTGTGCATCGCTGTGCCGGCAGGGTGTGGCCCCGAGCCAGGTGTCCAGCGGGGCGAGGAAAGGGGCGGTGGGGGCGTCGCGTGGGGCCTGCCCTTGCGGCGGCGACGGCGCCGTGGGCTGGCTGGCGAACCCGTGGGGCGTGTCCTGGGTCGGCGGATCCTGCCCCGCTGCCGGCCGCACCCCTGCCGCCCGCCTTCCTCAGCAGGGGCCGCGCTGGCGGCCCCGGGCGCGCCCCCAGCGGGCGCGGCGGCCGCTGAGGCAGGCGCGAAAGTATCGCGCAATTCTAATTCTCTGCCGAGTTGTTGAAAACTCTGCAGAAAACGGCCTGGGACATCCCCCGCAGGCGCGGCGGCCAGGGAGGCCTCGGGGGCCGCCGCTGGGGGGCGTCGGGGGCCCGGCCAGGCAGCCCGGTGGGGCCGCAAGGCTCGCCCCACCTTTCTGCTGGCAGGTGCTCCTCGACAGCGTCGGAGAATTGCTCTTCGGCCACGTCGTCGAAAGGGCCCCAGTCGCCCGAGTGGTTGGCGCGGGCGACGGCACCTTTGTGGCGGGGCCTGGGGCGAGGCCAGGCAGTCGTGGAACTGGTCGAGGCCGGCCTGGGCGGCAGAGAGGGAGCCGCCTCCATCCGCGGGGGCTGGGGCTGGCCGCGGGCTGGCGTCGTGGCCCGCGGGGCCCTGGCGGGGGTCGGGCAGGACAGCAGTCGGCCCGCTGGCGGGCGGGCCCTCCGAGCAGCCGCGCCAGCGGCCCAGCTGCACATCCTCGAAATCGGCGCCGAGCTCTGCTGGCAGGGCCGCCGCCCGCCGTTGGAGCGCGGCATGCCTCTGCCTGGGCCTCTTGCTATATTGGGGTCCGCTACCGCCTTGGCGCGCGCGGTCGCCGGGAGGCTGCGCGGGGCGCCCAGCGCCTGATACCACCATCTCTGGCAGGCGCCGTGGAGGGCGAGCTGGGGCCCGCAGTGCGTCGCCCGGCGCCTTCAGGAATGCCTTCAGCGAGAAGTGCTGGTGGCCGTCTTTGGCGAGGCCGTAGTCCAGCAGGCGGCCCAGCTCTTTGTCGCGCGTGGTGGCGACGTCGGGGGCGATGACCGCGCCGCCCAGCTTGGCGACCCAGCCCGACTGGGCGAGCTGGTGCGGCTCGTGGTTCCAATCGCCGAGGACGATCCACGGGGCCTTCTGCAACGCGAGGAAAGCCCCCAGTGCGACGAGGGTGTCCCTGTCGCGCTTGCCGAAGCCGAGCGCAGGGTGCAGGTAGAGCGCCACCGCGATGATGTTGCCCGCCGTCGCGCGCAGGATCATGGGGGCGTAGCCGCAATGCGCAGCGCCATTGGCGTCGCGCCAATGGTCGAAGGTGGTGGCTTGGAGGGGCGCGCGCACCACCATGAGCTCGACTCCTGCGACGCCGTCCTTGCCCGTGGAGACCCCGGGGGAGTGCGTCGCCTTCCAGCCGTCCTTGCGGAAGGCCTTGATGATGGACCTGGAGTGGGTCTCCGCGCGGCGCAGCTCGACGCAGGCGACGCCGTCGAAGCGCTTGACGCGGTCGGACTGCAGGAAGCCCTGGACCCGGGGGCCCCACTCCGTGATGTTGCCGCAGAGGACGGCGACGTCCTCATGGCCCGTGTCAGGGGCGATGATGGCCTCCACTGGCGGCCGCGGGAGCAGCAGGAGCAGGGGGCGCGCCAGCCGCGCCTGCAGGCTGACCAGCCACCGCCTCGCGGCCACGGGTCTCCGGGTCGTCCCCTCCCGCTCGGACGGCCTCCTTGGACTGCTGGGGGCCCTCGGCGTCGTCGACCTTGGCCCGCTTGGCAGCGAGCGTGGCCGCCTGGTGAGTCTCGGCGCAGCGCCTGGCCGCGTTGCGAGCCTCCTCGTCGTCCTCAGGGACCTGCTGGCCGAGGGGCTCGAGGAAAGCGCGGCTGGTGGCGGCGGTGGCCCAGACTGTGACGGCGGGGACCTGGGCGGTGGCTGACGCTGGGGCCCCAGCCTCAGGCGGCGCCGGAGGGCCTCGGTCGCGCGCCGCCTTGGCCTCCTCGACCTTCTGGAGGAGGCGGCCCATGGCCTCCTGGAACTGTTAGTTGATCTCGAGCGCGTCGGCGCCGTCGAGGCCCTCGTCGTAGAGGTGGTCCTCGAGCTTCGCCGCGACGTTCTCGAGGAGGGCGATGACCTCCGACTCCTTCCCGCCGTGGAGTCGCTGCTTGCCGAGGTCAGCGAGGAGCGCGCGGGCCGCCGCGAGGTCCTTGTCGTGCTTGGCCTGCTGCTCCAGCTGGAGAGCCAGATTGACCTCGAGGTGTGCGATCTCGGCCTTGGTCGCCTCAACGTCTTTGCCGATCGACGTCGTGAGGCCCTCCAAGCGCTTGACGTCGCGGTTGCAAGCGTGGTAGCGCCTGCCGAGGAGGAGCGCATCCTGGCGCTTGGTGCGCAGCGCCTCGACCTTCGTCTTCCAGCGCTGCCCGTTGTCCTTCTGCGAGTCGCCCATGTGCTCGCCCGCCTGGATGAAGAGCCGCCAGTTTCTCGATGTGCGCCAGGTCGTCGGCGCCCCCTGCTGGGGACCCCGCAGCTGCCGGAGGCGGCGCTGCGTCTCCACCCGTCGCGGCCGTAGCGCCCTCGCGCCGAGCCTGCTCGAGGTCCTTGTCGTGCTTGGCCTGCAGCTGCTGGCGGATCTTGACCTCCATGGCCTTATACTGCCAGGGGGCAACATCGCCTGTGGGCTCGGCGGCAGTCGGCGGCGGGCTGTTGACGCGCGGTGCCGGATTGCTGGGGGCGCCCGCGACGACCTCGCCGAACGCGAACCCTTTGTGCAGGTTGCAGCCCGAACACACGAGGCTCCAGCTGCTGTTGCGGAGCCTTGCGCCCTTGGCCGTCTTGCAAAACTTGCACAGCCAGGGCTGCCGCTCCGTGGAGGCCCGTGCCGACGGGCGCGGCGGGGCTGCCTGGGCTGGACCCGCCCTCCTCCTCCTCTCCGGAGACATGCCAAAGCGCGCGGGCCCGCAGAGAACTACTACTATAAAGCCGTGCCATGACGGCACATCGGCAACAGTGCGATTAGTCAGAGTGAAACAGCATACTTTCGTACAGCGGCTTTCCACGTCTCGAAGCAGCCACTGTCTCTGCCCAGAGCGGCGGACAGACGATGTTCGTCTCCGCCCACGGCCCTGATCGCATGCATTCTGGTTCTGTGCCCCCAAGAAACTCTTGGACGCCCTCGCTTTCGCACGCTGGCTGGCCGCGCCAGCTGCGTTGACGAAGGTTGGAAAATTGATCTGCGAACAATGCTGGTGTCTGGCATTAGTGCTACTTTTCCAAACAGACACAATTGCTTGGCAATCAGCTGCTCTGCCAACGGGCGCGCCGAGGCAATGTCCAAACCCCTTTCGTTGGACACTCTCGAAATCATGGGGCGCGGTGCCCCCAGAATCTTCCGTAAACATGAAACGTGGAATGAATGAATTCGAAAATATTCCGCTTTATCTAATCGCTCTGTGTCTAAACTGCACAGAAGTTTGGAGACGGCGCACGCCTCGTAAATCCTCTGCTTCCTACTCCTGCTCAGATGCTCAGAGAAGACTGGCTCCAGACTGTCTTCAGGGTTGTGCATGTGCCCTGCGCCTCTCCAAGCCTCCGGGATACCGCGCCTCTGGCGGAGCCGCTGGTCGTCAGCAAGCCGCCGAGGTAGACGTGCTGCTCCACTCCGGGAATGGGTTGGCCGCTCGGATCAAGAATCGGCGCCGGGTTGCCGATGCGCAGGACGACGGTTTTCTCCCAATTGGGAAGCAGGCCGCACGGAGCAGCTCGAGACAGCAGGCTGTTCAGAGCTGCCTGCAAGCAAGTAGATGACGTACAAATCAAAGCGGTATCGTCGGCGTACTCCACGTCGTCTGTTTTGCAATCCTCATGTTCCCAATCCACATCTGCCATGATGACGGTGAGGACAATCAGATGCGGGGGCAGCGGGCAGCCTTGCGCAATGCCGGCCGCCTGCCGGCGGGCGCCGGATTATTTGCCAGCGTCTCGCGCTGTGAACGATCTGCATCTGCAAACGGAAGCGACCATGTCGATGTACGCTTCGGGAAGACCAAACCTGCGCAGCGCCAGTTGCATCGCTCATGGATCGATGCGGCCGAAAACTTTCGACCAATCCAGAAGTAATACCGACTGCTCGCCGTCTCTCAAGTCCTGCGCTGCATCCACGATGCGCTGCGCGGTTGTCTCGGAGGCGGCCCTCCGCGCCTCCAGTCCGAAGCCGCTCCAGAATCGAAGCCGCGAGAACATTGCATCCCACTGCCAACAGTGAAATAGGACGGCAATTGGATGGCAGCGCCGGGTTGCCTTTGTTGAATATTGCAGACGCCGAAAAGCAAGCCCAGGATGGAGGGATCGCCCGCGCCTCCCAGCATGAGTTCAACAGCTGAAGCAGAATTTGAAGAGACGTGTCATTGCGGGCAAGGGTGGCCCAGAAGTCCGGCGGTTCATTGTCAGGCCCACTTGCTTTTCCCCTCCGCTGTCGCGACAGCACCTTCTTCAATTCCTTCTGAGAGAACCCTCCGGTCGGAATGTCTATCACCGGACCCAGTCGAGGCTCGGATGGCACGCCCTCCCCTGCGCCAGGAATTCGCTTCCACTGCGCATCCTGGAAGTAAGTCGCCATGGCTTCAGCCCTGCCACTGGAGTCCACGAGGTTGCCGTCCATGCTCTGTAGTCGGCCCTGTTGTTGGTGTGATTCTCCGCGCCGCAAGCGTTTTATAGCAGACCAGCCGTTCTCCGCGAGGTCCTTCTCTAACCATTCTGCTCGGTCCCGTTTGGCAGCGGATTTGATCTGCTTGTTCAATGAAGCTTCTAACGCGAATTGCCCCTCAGCCCGGGCAGTGTTCCGCTGCTCGATAAGGTCAAGGGCTGTTCGAATCCGTGGCCGTTTCGCGATAACAGGTCTGACTGGAAGGGCACTTTCCGCAGCGGCCTCCATGGCAGCTCTCACTCTCCGCCATCGAATCAACCTGCTGTTCTGCATCTCTGCGCAGAAGGTCCCCGGCACCTTCCGAAAAGCGCGTGCAGAAGTGCTCGGCGATAGAGTGTGACTTCGAACTTTTGGTGTCGCGCATCTCCTTATGCGTCTTGGGCGGCTGCTTCTTGATCTCCACAGCGGTGTCCACGAGGACAAGAAAATGATGATATTGTAATGCGATGTCTCTCCTGCTCTGTACGCGGCGCACTATTCCCTGCCACTCTCTCTTCACCAAAATGTGATCGAGCTCGGCAAACTTCTTCGCAGTGATCTCATCGAGCGGACGGGCAGCGAGGTCGTGGTAGGTGACCTGTTCGCGAACGGGCCGCTCGATAAAAGTGTTCGCCACCACCATTCGCATAGACCTGCGCGTTTCTACCAATAGTTCTCGGTTGTTCGCTGCATCGAGCTCTGCGGATTGATTGCCGAACACGTGCGGTCCGAATGCGTCCTCCCCCCCTGCGCATCTCTTGTGTAGCCTGCTATTCATATGACCAAGAACAATAATTGGTCCATGTGTTTTCGCTTTCTGGGCTGCCCCTCGAGTTCGTGAAAGAAGCTCTGCCGCTCCTCCGATGGGCGGCCATTGTGTGGAGCATGACCGGTAATGATGCTCATCTGGCCCCCCTCGACTCTGATCTCCAGCGTAGCGATGCGTGAACTCTGCTGCGAAAGACTCAAAATCGAGTTGCGGATTCGCGGAGATACCAAGAAACCCACTCCAGCGTGCTCCATGTCGTTCTCGACGCCCCCTGACAATGCCACAAAGTAATCATTATATAAATAATAAGCTGAACCAGCGAAGTGTGTCTCCTGTAAGCACAATATGTCGACACCTTCATTTTCATGACCAATAGTATTTGTTCCAACTTGGTCTCATTCATGCTCTTCTCCTCCGATAGTCCCTCCACGCTCCACGAAGCAAGCCGCCCCATGCATGCCGGCCTCGGGATCGTAGTGCTGCGGAATTGCCTTGGGCAGTCCCGTCTTTCTTGAAAGCGTGCTGCAGAAGCACTGCGCGGCAATGATAAGGTAGAAATGATATCCCCATGGGCGGTCGCAGGATGAACTCTCTCACCGTGTTGGGGAACAGATTCTGCGCAAAACTCTCAAGGATGTGAAACGCCGATGTGCCGTCCGAGCCCCTAATGCTTACCCTTCCCCTTTCCCCTTCCTTTCTGCCCCTTGTTCGAAGATTTCCCAGCCCCTTTTACTGGGGCATTTTCCAACTTGCTCTTCATCTTCGCAATGAGGTTGGGGAAGTCCCGGTAGTTTGCGTCAGAGAACCAGGCCTCCCAGTCCGTCCCGTACTCTACCTTGAGGCTGCCGTTGTCGATGGCCACGTGCACTGCGAGCTCCCGTCCTACCCAGACCTTGCCTCCCTCCGGATCTGCCCAAACAGCCTCGGCTTCGTAACCCCACTGTTTCAGCAAATACTTTACCCCGAACACCGTGGAAGTAACGATACGTTCAGGGAGTGGTTGGTCCTGTATTGCCCACATGGGATTGCCCCCCTCGTTGAAAGAGCCCCTCTGGAAGATGGTTACCGCAGTATTCCTGTCACTGTTGTTGACGAATTTTGCGAAGATGATGCCTCGGAATTCCCCCTTTGAGTAGATTTCCTCCGGCTTTGGTCCATACCCCTCCCAAAGTTTGTTGTTGACCCACCTCTTCGCGGACTCCAGGTCCCCGATCGACTGCAAGCCTCCGAGCACCATGGTCTTGTCATTATCCTGAGTCTCTGTGGTGTTCGGGCCGACGACCCGGAACATAGACAGCTGCACCTCTAACTCTCGGATCCTCTCCGTTACGTCGTCGTTGGCGCTCGCATTGGAGCGGGGCGTCTCGTTCAAGTCAAAACTGCTCTCGAGGTTCGTGAGGCGTATCTCCACCTCTTCAATTCTCTCTTCCGAACTCCCGACCCGCTCCTCCGCTGAGTTCATCCTCGTCCCCACTGTCCCGCTCAGCTGTGTAAGCTGGCTCTCGAGGTTGTTCATCGCGGTCCGCAATGGCTGCACCTCCTCCCTGAAGAGCCAGGCGATCTCATGAAGCGCTGGTGGATGAACGTCTGCAGCTGCGGATCCTGAGGCTGCTGCTACTGGTGTTCCTGCCGGGTGTGCTTGGAAGGCCTCTGCAGGGGTAGACGGTGCCTGCTCAGGGGCTGGCGAAGAAATCTGATGTACCTCCGGGCGGGGTGGGGAGGCAGAGTCAAGGTCCTCCAACCCGTCCATCTCGTGGAGAGGGCTGAACAGGCGTCGGCGCACGTCAGGCGAAAGAACTCCTCCAACTGGTGTCCCTGGCGCCCGCGAGTTCGTGCCGGCCATCGGAAGATAAGGGTATGGAAAAGGAAAGCTGGGAATATCGGGAAGTTGGGAAAAGTTTGGAAGACCGCGTCTCGATAGGAACTCGGTTTTGAGCTCCCTGAGCCTTGAGCCTTGAGCTTGAGCCAACTGATTAACTCTTGAGCTTGAGCCAACTGATTAACTCTTGAGCCCGCAAAGAACTTGGTATCAAACTTGTGAAGTGTCCGCCAACGCCCGACGCACTGGAGTGCTCGGAAGAGAGCTGCCCGCTCGCAATGGACCAGTCCATCTTGAGCCAAAATGGCTACGGAGGAAGAGGGAGGAGGAGGAGGAGGAGGAGGAGGAGGAGGAGGAGGAGGAGGAGGAGGAGAAGGAGGAGGAGGAGGAGGAAGATGAAGAGGAAGAGGAAGAGGAGGAGGATGGGGCGGAGAAGGAGGGAGGAATCCGCCGTCCAAGCTTGCCAACGCCACGCCTCCCAGACCCGGGCGACCCGCGGGAGACAGACCCGGGCGACCCGCGGGAGAGCGCGGAGTCGCCTTCAACATGCGCCATGCGACGGGCAGCGGGGCGCAGCCGTGCGGTGCGCGTGCGCGAGACAGCCCCGGGCACGACGACGATCAAGCAACAAAGACGATGGACTACAACTCAGGACAGGCAGGAGAGGGCATATTCGCCTACAGCGTGCACGAGCGACTGGCAATGGGGCCCATCAGCACGGTGCACGTGCGCGAGGCAGACGACGACAAGGACGACAACCACCACCACCACCACCACCACCACCACCACGACGACGACGACGACGACGACGACGAACGCGGCCGCGGCGGCTGACGACGACGGCAAACGACGACGAGGACGACCACCACCACCACCACAACCACCACCACCACCATCACCACCACCACCACCACCACCACCACCACCACCACCACCACCACCACCACCACCACCGCGACGACGATGACGACGAAGAAGGCGGCAGCGGCGGCAGACGACGGCAGCAGACGACGACGAGGACGACTACAACCACCACGACGACGGCTACGACGGCTACGACGACGACGTCGACGACTACGACGAAGGCGGCGGCGGCAGACGACGGCGGCAGACGACAACTTAGGACATTCAGGTGTGACTCGCCTTTTCGTAAAAGGAAGCTGGGCTCACCCACGCCCCCAGCGGAAGCGGCCTCGGGGTAGCCCTTGACGATGAGCTCGTCCAGGTAGCGGACGATGGTCTCCTCTGAGACGTGGAGGAGGAGGAGGAGGAGGAGGAGGAGGAGGCGGAGAAGGAAGGGAGGAGGAGGAGGAGGAGGAGGTTGACGAGGGGATGTGGCTCCCCCCTCGGGGGGACGACTGCGAGCCACGACCCGCCCTGGAAGGGGAGGGCGCCGCGGCGAGAGCACGACCAGGAGGACTGGAGCGGGAGGGCCCCAGGCCTTCACCGAGCAGGTCCTCACAAAGAAGAATACGACGACGACGACGACGACGACGACGACGACGACGACTACGACGACGACGACGACGACAGCGAGGACGACGAGGAGGACGAGGACGACGACGACGACAGCGACGACGAGGATGAGGACGACGCCGCCGCTGACGACGGGCGCGGGCCCCGAGCGACGACGAGTGGGCGACCGCGGGCCGATGACCGTCTCCCCGCGGGGCCCAGGCCCCGCCTGCACTGCCGCTGCCCCTGCTCCTCCCCGCTGCCCCGGCAGCGGCGACGCTCGGACTGCACTGGGAGCGAGGAGGGCTCCTCCTCCCTCGCCGCCGCCGCCTCCGACTCCTCCCGCTCCTGCCGCTCTCCCCGGCGAGTCCGCGGACGCCGCCGAGGCGCCGAGGCGCCGAAGCGCCGAAGCGCCGACGCCGACGAGACCCGACGACGACGACGACGACGACGACGACGACGACGACGACGACGACGACGGCGGCGACAGCGACGGCGACAGCGACGGCGACGGGCGACGGGCGACGGCGACGGCGAAGGCGACGGCGACGACGACGACGACGGCGACGGCGACGGCGACGGCGACGCGACGGCGACGGCGACGGCGAAGGCGACGGCGACGCCGATACCGACGACAACGAGACCTCTGAAGGGGCAGCCAAGACTACCCAGAACCTCCCAAAGCATCCTCCCTCCTCCCCGGCTCCGATCCGTCTCTCTTCCTCCGAGCACGGCAACGACGAGGATGACGACGAGGACGAGGGCGTGGATAAAGACGACGACGACGGGCAGGCGCAGGGAGCAAGGACGAACGGTAGAGGCTGGCGGCGATACATCGCCGACGGATCGGCGACAGGCCATCTGGCGAAACCCCGCAAGCCTGGGCGAAGTGGGCCGACGACGACGATGACGACGTTGAAGCCGACGTCGTCGGAGGCGGCGGCGGCAATGGCGGAGTCGGCGATGGCGGAAGCGGCGTCAGCATCGGCGTCAGCGTCGGAAGGCGTCGGAATCGGCGTCGGCGTTGGCGTTGGCGTTGGCGTCGGCGTCGGCGTCGGCGTCGTCGTCGGCGTCGGCGTCGACGTCGGCGTCGGCGTTGGCGCCGGCGTCGTCGTCGGCGTCAGCATCGGCATCGGCATTGTTGTCGAAGCCAGCACCGGCCCAAGCGCGGCCAGTTTCTGCGTCAGCGCCAGCGTCGGCATCGGCAGCGGAGTTGGCAGCGTCGGCGTCGGCGTCGGCGTCGTCGCCGTCGTCGGCGCCGTCATCGGCGTCGTCGGCGTCTGCTTCGGCGTCGGCGTCTGCTTCGGCGTCGGCAGCGGCGTCGGCGTCGGCGGCGGCGTCGGCGTCGGCGTCAGAGTCGGCGTCGGCGTCGTCGTCGGCGTCATCGGCGTCGTCGGCGTCGGCGTCTGCTTCGGCGTCGGCGTCTGCTTCGTCTTCGGCGGCGGCGTCGGCGTCGGCGGCGGCGTCGGCGTCGGCCTCTGCGTTTGCGGTTGCGTCGGCGGCGTCGGCATTTGCGGTTGCGTCGGCGGCGTCGTTGTCGGCGTCGGCGTCGGTGTCGGCGTCGGCGTCGTCGTCGGCAAACTGTCGGCGTCGGAGTCGGGTATCGTTGTCGTCGGCGTAGGCCTTGGCGTCGTCCTCGTCGGCGGCGTAGACGTCGTCGGATTCGTCGGCGTCGGCGTCGTCGTCGGCATCGGCGTCGTCGTCGGCGTCGGCGTCGGCGTTACCGTCGGTGTTGCGCGTCGGAGTGGGCATCGGCGTCGTCGTCGTCGCCGTCGCAATCGTCGCCGTAGCCGTCGGCGGCAGCGGCGGCATCCAGGTCTAAGTCGTCGGCGTCGGCATCGACGTCGGCGTCGTCGTCAGCGTCGTCGTCGGCGTCGGCGTCAGTGTCGTCGTCGTCGTCGTCGACGGCAGCGGCGTCGGCGTCGGCGGCGTCGGCGTCGGCGTCGGCGTTGGCGTCGGCGGCGGAGACGGCGGCGTCGCCGTCGTCGTCGTCGTCGTCGTCGTCGGCGGCGGCGGCGGCGCCGGCAGCGAGGGCGCCAAGACCAGAGTCATTGGCTTCGGCGTCGCCGTCAGCGTCGTTGTTGTCGTCGGCGTCGTCGTTGTCGTCGGCGCTGGCGTCGGCGTCGGCGTTGGCGGCGGCGTCGCCGTCGTCGTCGCCGTCGCCGTAGCCTTCGTCGACGTCGTCGTCGACGAATTCGTCGTCGTCGTCGGCGTCGTCGTCGTCGGCGTCGTGGGCGTCGGCGTCGTCGGCGCGCGAAGCGTCGGCGTCGGCGGCGGCGTCACCGTCGACGTCGTCGGCGTCGTCGCGGACGTTGTCGTCGACGTCGAATTCGGCGTCGTCGGGATTGTCCCCGTCGTCGTCATCGTCGTCGTCGTCGTGGTCGTCGTCGCCGTCGTCGTTGTCGAATTCGTCGAAGCCGTCGTCGGCGTCGTCGCGGACGTTGTCGGCATCGGCGTCGTCGTCGGCATCGGCGTCGGCGTCGGCGGCGTCGGCGTCGGCGCCTGCGTCGGCGCCGGCGTCGGCGTCGGCGTCAGAGTCGGCGTCGGCGATTGCGTCGGCGGCGTCGTTGTCGGCGTCGGCGTCGGCGTCGGTGTCGGCGTCGTCGTCGGCATCACCGTCGGCGACGGAGTCGGGGTTGTCATTGTCGTCGGCGTCGGCGGCGTCGGCGTCAGCCTTGGCGTCGGCGTCGGCGTCGTCGTCGGCGGCGGCGTCGGCGGCGGCGGCGTCGACGTCGTCGGCATCTTCGTCGTCGCCGTCGGCGCCGGCGTGGGCGTTGGCGGCGGCGTCGCCGTCGTCGCCATCGCCGTCGTCATCGTCGCCGCCGTCGTCGTCGTCGTCGTCGTCGTCGTCGTCGTCGTCGTCGTCACCATCGTCGTCATCGAATGTGTCGTCGGCGTCGTCGTCGTCGGCGTCGGCGTCGTCGGCGTCGGCGTCGGTGTCGTCGGCGCTGGCGTTGGCGTGGGCGTGGGCGTCAGCGGCGTCGTCGTCGGCACTGTTGTCGTCGTCGTCGTCGTCGTCGTCGTCGTCGTCGTCGTCGTCGTCGTCGTCAACGTCGTCGTCGAATTCGTCGTCTTCATCGGCGTCGTTGTCGTCGTCGGCGTTGGCGTGGGCGGTGGCGTCGGAGTTGGCGTCGGCGTCGACGTTGGCGTCGGCGTCGTCGTCGGCGTCGTCGTCGTCGAATTCGTCTTCGGCGTCGTCGTCAACGACGACGGCATCGGCGTCGGTATCGTCGTCGGCGGCGTCGGCGTCGGCGTCGTCGTCGTCATCGAATTCGTCGTCGTCGTCGTCGAATTCGTCGTCGTCGGCGGCGGCGGCGTCTTTGGGGCGGCCGGGGCTCCTGCCACTCCTCTTGGCACCGCTCGTCGCCCTCGGCGTGCCTGGGGGGGGCTGTTTTCTGGCCCCCTCGGCGCCCCCTCTGCGCCCGCGGTGTGCGCGCGGGAGGAGGAGGAGGAGGAGGAGGAGGCGCAGGAGGAGGAGGAGGAGGAGGAGGAGGAAAGAGGAGGAGGAAAGAGGAGGAGGAGGAAAGAGGAGGAGGAGAAGGAGGAGGAGGAGGAGGAGGAGGAGGAGGAAAGAGGAGGAGGAGGAGGAGGAAGGAGGAAAGAGGAGGAGGAGGAGGAAAGAGGAGGAGGAGGAGGAGGAGGAAGAAAGAGGAGCATGAGGGAGGAGGAAGGAAGACGGAAGAGGAAGATCATGACCATGAGCATGACCGCGGGGCGCCCCTTCCTGAGCGCCCTGTCGACCGCAGCACCGTACACGTGCAACCGAAACAGGGGGACCGCCGACAGAGCCCTCCGCGCCGCCACGCTGGTCCTGGGCAGGCTGTGCTTCCTGGCGGAAGGGGAGGGGAGAAGCAAACAAGCAAACAAGCAAACAAGCAAAACGGGGCCGGCGGGGCGGGCGGGCAGGAGGCAACGAGGGGGGGCAGAGCGGAGACCGCAGGCAGGAAGCAGGAGGAGAGAGAGGGGGGCAAGGAAGAGGAGGAGAGGGGAAGCGACCGCAAGCAGACGGGCGCGAGAAGCAGCGCCTGGGCTCTCCGACGGGAGGACGAGTCGAGGCGCCTGGCGTGCTAGTCATCACCCTCGCGGGTCCAGCCTCGGCGTCGTCGGCGGCGTCGGCGTCCGCGTCGGCACTGGCGTCGGCGTCGGCGTCGGCGTCGGCGTCGTCGACGTCGCCGTCGGCGTCGTCGCCGTCGTCGGCGGCCGCCCTCTGCGGCGGCGGCGGCGTCGGCCTGGGCCCTCCGGCCTGGAGGGCGCGGCGAGGCGCCGGGCGTGCGAGCCCGAGCTGAGCGCGCAGCGCTGCGGCTGCCGCCGCCTCGGCAGCGCTCCCGGGCGGCCCACAGGGGCACTGCGCGCAGGAGGGCGCCGCGCCCGACGCCTCTCCCGTGGCGGACCCGGGCGGTCGGAGCGCGGCCGCCGGCCCAAACTTCGGGGTCGTCGGTCGGCGGCGAGCGAGCGAGCGAGGGGCGGGGAGGCGAGGGGGCGGGCGAGACGGAGAAGGCCTCCTCCGAGGGCGGCGGGACTTCTCGGAGGGCCTCCCGCCCAGGAGGAGGAGGAGGAGGAGGAGGAGGAGGAGGAGGAGGAGGAGGAGGAGGAGGGGGAGGAGGAGGAGGAGGAGGAGGAGGAGGAGGAGGAGGAGGAGGAGGAGGAGGAGGAGGAGGAGGAGGAGCAGCTTCCGGCGTCTTCGGGGAGGGCTCAGCCAACGTCTCAGAAGGCCGCGGGGCTCCCGGGCTCTCGGAGGAGGCCCGCCCCCTCGCCCTTCCCCCCCGGGCTCACCACCGATGACGGGGAGGAAACGGCTGTGGGAGGAGCGGCTGCAGTGGCGGCAGAAGAGGGAGGAGGCTCAAGGCCAGGAGGAGGCGAGATCACGGCAGGGCGGAGGACGGACGGGGTGGGTATGTCTGCATGGCCAGAGGCAGGCCTCGCAGCTGCCTCACTCAGAAGACCTGCCCTCAGCTCCTCTGCGCGAAGGCTTCCACTCCATGCAGACCCACCCATGGAAACACTGCCGCAGCAGTCGCATCCCATCCATGGAAATACTGATGCCATCACGCCCACCCATGGAAATACGACCTGTCCTGTGGACTGGCCTCCTACTTGATTTGATCGAGCAGCCTCCGAACCTCTCTCACGAGCACACCCCTGGGAACCCCTCCGATCACTGTCTCCCCGCCCATCTCCACGAGCGCCTGGCGGATCGACGTCAAGAGTTGCTGGGCTCCCTCCGCCTGAGTCGCGGTCAAGAACTGGATCTCGTCCTGCTCCTGCTGTTTGCCGCTCCTTGTGCGCAGGCGTTTCGCTCAGCAAAAGCGAATTCTATTGTTCTGCTAGTCGGGGCTCGTGGCGACCGAGATCGCCTTGTCCAAGTCCTGTTTGGCTGCGTTGCGGTTCGCCTTCAAGACTCCCATCTGCCTCCTCCTCGTCCACGAGTCCCCCGATAATGGCCGCAAAGACTCGAAGGAACGGAAAGTATATCTTGATGCGTCCGAACCCCTCGCTCTTCGTCTCGGCGGCCTTCTGCTTCTCGCGCTGCTCCCGAGCATCTGCGTTGATGGCGGCCCCCTCCTCCAGCATACGCTGGACCACTACCGCGCCCAAATGTAGAAGATATGTGTCGTAAATGGCACCGGCGAGCGCCCTGACTGGCCAGCACCACGACCAACTCCTCCAGCGATTGCTTCTTGTTTTCGCCCTTGGCGGCCGCCTAGGCGCTGGCTGCGCCCCCTCCTGAGGCGACCTTCGGGTAGGAGGAGGAGGAGGAGGAGGAGGAGGAGGAGGAGGAGAAGGAGGAGGAAAAAGAGGAGAAGGATGAGGAGGAGGGGAGAGAAGGAGGAGGCGGACGAGGAGGAGGAGGAGGAGGAGAAAGGGCGAAGACGGATGATGGTGAAGATGAAGATGAAGATGAGAAGCATGGTGATGATGATGATGGTGATGATGGTGATGATGGTGATGATGATGATGATGAGGATGAGGATGATGATGGTGATGATGATGATGATGTTGATGCTGATGCTGATGCTGATGATGCTGATGATGATGATGATGATGCTGCTGATGCTGATGCTGATGCTGATGCTGATGCTGATGCTGATGATGCTGATGCTGCTGATGCTGCTGATGATGCTGATGATGATGATGATGATGATGATGATGATGATGATGATGATGATGATGATGATGATGATGATGATGATGATGATGATGATGATGATGATGATGACGAGGGGGAAGAGGAGGAGGAGGAGGAGGAGGAGGAGGAGGTTGAGGGAGACGAGGGCTTCGACCAAGACAGTCCGCACCGCACAGGTCGCATAGGTGGAGGGAGGAGGGGAGGGATGGAGGAATAACTGTGGACGAGGGGAAGGAGGTAGAGGTGGAGGAGGAGGAGGAGGAACAGGATGAGGAGAAGGAAGAGGAGGATGTTTTACTCAGCACCGTGCCCTGGAGAGTGACACCAGGGAAGAGGCCAGCTTGTCTGGCACAAAAAGGACTAAGGCGGTGGCCGACGCAGACAGACGGACACCCCAAAGACCGAGAGGGCCAGCAGGAGCTACAAAACCCCGCGGACCTTACGCGAGCAGCAGACGGAGACGCACTCTTGACGCTTCGAGCTGCCCGCACAGGCCGGCCTCCAACGCATTGGTTGAAGGAGGCCGAGTGGTGGGTTGCACTACGCAGCTCCAGCGCACACTCAGAGGCCCATTCCCAGACATGCTGGTCGGGCGAAAACGCACGCAGCTACAGGCCGACGCTCCCCCTGAGCGACCCAGGGTGCGGCCCGAGCATAAACAAGCCGACAGAAATGGCAACACTGCCGACGCTGAACATGGCGATGCGGGCCCTGCGGGATTGCACACCTTCCCCCTGAGGCGGGGTGCCTGACACACGTGCAGACAAACGCACTGCGCGCGCACGTACACATACACGCTCGAAACATACACATGGCGACGCCAAGACGACGAGGCCAAGCCACCCCTGGTGTAAGGAACGCCAGGGCGGTGCCAAACCTCGCCCCCGGTGCGGGCCAGACTTAGCAGCAGAGGTGCAAGGATCGCCCTGAGCTGGCTTCAAACGTGACCTGAGCCACGCGTCGTCCCACAAGGCTAGGGGCCAAAGGCCCTCGGCGGGAGCCCGGTCCCGACCCGAGCAACTTCACTACACAACAGTCACACGGGCATGCCGAGCAACATCGGGCGGAGGCCCCCTATCAGGCTGTCCCACCCAGCCCCCGCGGCCCGACCGAACGGGAGCTCGCGGTGTGCGGGATCGGCGCATGCCGGCACAGGAGGAGCGTCTGGCAGAAAGGACGATCCGTCAGACTCGTCGGAGAGAACCGATGACAAAGAATGAGAAGACTGGCCGTGCAAATCGTGCCAGAACGACAAGCTAGCGCCCTGTGGCGCAAGGCTGGGACTCCTCCCCCGAAGCGCTGGCCCTGGCCAGTCCTCCTCAGGCGGCACGGGAGCCAGGGGGGAGGAACTGGGAACAGGAGCAGAACCTGGCGCAGCCGACGAAGTAAGGCCCCCCCTTCGTCACGAACGACGGCTCAACGATCGACTCACGTTGCTGGTCAGGTTCGTCCTGCTCGAAATCCTCCGGGTTGAAATTCTCACACGCGACACCTGCAAGCTTGGGGTGCATCCGCCGACTGAGTGCCCGTCTGACAGACGCCGCATACTTGATCAGCGAGTCTTTGGCTTCAGGTTTGCAATCAAATCGGAATTTCTTCAATTGGCCTCCGAAAGTGTAGCAATAGCACCGCATGCACAAGTACAAGATCGTGCCATTAGGACAATGAAGGCCAACCACTCGGTGTCCACACTCATGGAAGCCAAGGGCGACTGCCGGCAATTTACTAGAGCTTCCAGCAACATGCGGACACGCCTGCTGTCTCTTAAATTGCAAGCGTGTCTGGCAGCGCCAAAAAAATGCGACACCACAACCATTGGTGAGCACCTGAGTTGACTACTTCTTTGGCCTCAGGCTCGGACCGACCGACCCACGGCAAATCGGACAAATCTAACTTGGGCCAAAAAGGCAGCAACGTGTAGGCGAGCTTGCACACCTTACGAGCTGTAGAGGTGAGGCGGCTAACCTCCTCCAGCTCATCTGGTGTGGGTTGAGGATGTGATGCTGCGCCCTGCTTTGGGGTGAGGTCTGCAACATCATTTCCTCTCTCACATAATAGTTCGTACTCAGGTCTGCGCTATCTGGAACATGTGCACGGACCTTCTCGACTCGAGAGAAAAACGACCGGCGCCTGATAATCATGCCCGCATATGGCCTTCTATACTGAGTTTGCCTGGTTAACGGCTGGGTGAACTGCTTGACCACATTACTACACCGAGAGATGCCACAAGAAACTCATTGGAGGCACCGTCGGCGCCGAACTCCCCCGCCTGAGACGTCTGAGGAAGATCGGCCCAAATCGGGCCCCATATTGAGCAAACATGTTCACGCTCGTCATTAAAAACGGCTACCTTTACCCCAACCAGCCCTGTATTTCAGGAACATCACGCTTGGTCTGGAGGAGGAGGAGGAGCAGGAGAAGCAGGATGGAGGGATGAGGAAAGGGAGGGGGGGAGAGGAGGGGAAGGAGGAGGAAGGGAGGAGGGGGATGAGGGTGTGGGGAGGATGAAGATGCACCAGCCCTCTGCTCCCACCGTACGATGCGTGCCGAGCAGGAGGAGGAGGAGGAGGAGGAGGAGGAGGAGGAGGAGGAATAGAGGAATCGAGGAATAGAGGAAAAAGAGCAGGAGGAGGAATAGAGGAATCGAGGAATAGAAGAAAAAGAGCAGAGGGATGACTTCGGAGGCCTTGCACCCCCCCCCCCCAATGCAAAAACATGATCATGAACTTCTGTAGGCCCGCGCGGATGTCTCGGATCGGTGCTGAACCGCGCCGCCCCCCGCGCCAGGGAGAGGGGGTCCAGCAAGACACATCGGCGCTAGAAGTTCCTGCGTGTGCCAAGTGTTGCTTCTCGAAGGGAAAGAAGCGCAGAGCACCCGAGCGTGACAAAACCATGCCGGCGAAGCCGCGCCTGGAGCGGGCGGACAGGACGCCCTGGACGAACTCCCCCTCGCAAGCTCGGCCGTCTGGGTTGCAGAACCTGGCGTTCGGGCCGCCCGCCTCAACCTCCTCGTCCTCGCCCTCGTCCCCATCCAGCCCCTCCCCCTCCATCTCCTCCTTGCATCCTCATCGTTCCTCCCTCCTCCATCCCTCAACCCACCAGCCTTCCAACCTCCTCCACCCTCCCTTCTCACCCCCCTTCTCCTCCTCCTCGTCCTCCTCCTCCTCCTGCTGCTGTTTCTCCTCCTCCTCCTCCTCCTCCTCCTCCTCGTCCTCATCCTCCACACCATAATCATCACCATAACCATCACCATCACCATCACCATCACCATAACTATCACCATCACCATCATCATTATCATCATTATCATCAGCATCAGCATCAGCAGCAGCATCAGCATCAAAATCAGCATCATCAGCACCATCTCCACCAATACCATCATCAGCAGTAGCAGCATCAGCAGCCGCAGCATCAGCCGCAGCATCAGCATCAGCATCATCATCACCATCATCATAAGCATCATCATCATCATCATCATCATCATCATCATCATCATCATCATCATCATCATCAGTCAGCATCAGTCAGCATCAGCAACAGCAGTATCATCAGAACCATCATCATCATCATCATCATCATCATCATCATCATCACCACCAACATCGGCATCATCATCCTCATCATCACCAACATCATCATCCCTGCATTTCCCTCCGCACCCTCATCATCTTTGGTCGCGCCCCCGCCCGAATGCCGCCCATCGTCGCGGTCCGCTCTCGCCCGTGCTCCTGTCAGCACGGCGTCTTCACTCCCTGAACCACAATCTCCTCACACTGCCGCGATTCGTCCCAACGCATCCCTAACCGCCCACCAATATACTAGTCTTCGGCATCGTCGTCGTCCTCCTCGTCCTTCTCCACCTCTCCTTCCCTCTCTTCTACTCTTTCTCACTCCTGTCAAAACCCTTCCTGTTTATCCGCCCTCTTACCTCCCTCCACCCTTCCTCATTCCTCATCCATACTCCTTCCTATCATTCCTCCAGATCTGTATCCCTCTCCACGGATTCGTCCCCCTCGTCATCGTCTCGTCCCACGTCTCCCTCCACGCTCTCTGTCATCGTCACTACCATCATCCTCCCCCACCCCGTCCTCCCCCACCCCCTCCTCATTATCCCTGTCGTATTCCTCCACCTTTTTCCACCTGTGTCTCTGAATCGCCACGCTCTCTGTCATCATCGTCACTACCATCGTCATCCTCCACCCCGTCCTTCCCACGACCCCCTCCTCATCATCCCCGTCGTATTCCTCCACCTTTTCCTCCTGTGTCTCTGAGTCGACGGATCAGGCAAACCCGCAAGCTGGAAACCTCAAATAATCTGAACCAGGCCCTGGGACCATCCAGACCGTGCGAGATCGGACACCCGATCTGGACTCACAAGACCAGGCCAGCCAGGCGACGGGTTCGATACTCTCCCTCCCTTCTCCTCATCCTCCCTTCTCCTCATCCTCCCCCTCTTCCTCCTCCTCCTCGTCTTAACTACTCATCATCCTTCTCCTCCTCATCCCCTTCCTCCTCATCCTCTTCCTCCTCCTCCTCCTCTTCCTCCTTATCCTGATCTTCATTATCCTGTCCTCATCCCCTTCCCCTTCCTTTCATCAACCCCGACCTCCCTCCCTTCTCCTCATCCCCCTCTTCCTTTTCATACCTCCTGCTGCTCCTCCTTGCAGACATCGTGCTGCCACGAGGAGGGCCGCCAGATAAGGAACTGCAGCAGGTTTAGAATGTTCTTAGTTCGCGCGCGCGAGGCCGCCCAATGGGGTTCCCCAGACAGAATGCATCCTTGTCAAGTTAGGGGCGGTCCTGGGCCACGGATGCCCAAACTCCCGGGCGCGGCCCTCAGTGCTCCCAGAGCGCCCCCGGAACATCCCCGGGAGGCGCCGAGTAAGGGGCAGGCCCCACCTGGCCATCGCTCGGACGTCCATTCCCTGTGTTTTTGTTCGGTGTCGTGCGTGGCTTTTTCGCCAAATGCTCAAGGATGTTCCTCGATGGCCCTCGCCAAAGGAAACATGCACACGTCCGAGCGATGCCAAGCCACGGCGTCAGACCGAGCGCCGAGATAGCAACAGGTGCTTTCAAGACGGTCCCATGGGCGCCCACGACGGCCCCGGGGGCGCCCCGAGGTGCAACATCGATCGATGTTGCTGGGTTAGCTCCTGCTCCTGCTCCTCCTCCTGCGCGGCTGCGCAGACGACGGGCGGTCCGCCAGGTTGGCCCAAGCGGCTGCGGAGAGGACGAGGGGATCCGAAAAGATAGCGAGATGCAGATGCGGAGGGAGGGGCCAGAGAGACTCACCGCGCCTCGCATGTGTGAGCCCGCGATGTTCAAAAGAGAGGCTGGCGCCACCGGCTTGTCGGGCTCCCGACCTCCCAGGGCAGCCGAGGAGGCCGCCAGGGAGGCCGCCAGGATCAGCCCGAGGCGCTCCCAGGGCAGCCGCAGGGCGTCCCGGGAGGGCCCGGAGACGGCCCACGAGGCCTCCCGAGAGGGCTTCCAAGACACGGAAAAAGGCCCCACTCCCTCCTCCCTCCTCCTCCTCCTCCTCCCCTCCTTCCTCCTCCTCCTCCTCCTCCTCCTCCTCCTCCTCCTCTTACTCCTCCTCCTCCCTCCTCCTCCTCCTCCTCCTCCTCCTCCTCCTCCTCCACCTCCCTCCTCCTCCTCCTCCTCTTACTCCTCCCTCCTCCTCCTCCTCTTAACTCCTCCTCCCCTCCTCCTCCTCCTCCTCCCTCCTCCTCCTCCTCCTCCTCCTCCTCCTCCTCCTATTCATCCTCCTCCTTCTCCTCCTCCTCCTCCTCCTCCTCTTCCTCCTCCTCCTCCTCCTCCTCCTCCTCCTCTTCCTCCTCACTCCTCCTCCTCCTCACTCCTCCTCCCTCCTCCTCCCTCCTCCTCCGAGACAGAATCCGAACTCACATGGCGAACCGTCTCCGAAAACTCGCCGTTGAGACCGCCAGCAGGCGGCCAAGAGTGCCCCAAGAAGCTCCCCGAAGATCAGAAAATATCCCCCGATAAACCCATCAGAGGCTCCAGGAGGTCCCAGAATTGTCTCCAAGAGACCCCGAGACGCCCAGGACTGCTCACAGAACACGTCGAGGAAGCTGCAACCACCAATCAATGCCGCAGTGGCAAGAACGCGCGGGCAAACGCCCGCGATGTAGCAGTCTGGACCAGCCGAATGAGCAAAGCTATCGAATAAGGCAAGGGGAGCTTCTGGCCATGCCGAGCCTCGCCTACGAACAGGTTCCTCGACCTCGATCGAAGGAGCGGCCCGAAACCAGAGCCCTTCCTGAACCCAAAGTGGCCCTGACTTTAAGTGTTTTGACTGTTACCATCCCTCCCTCCATGACGCGTCCTTCAGGTCATGCCGCTGCTTCCCTTTTTTCTCATCCTCCTATCCCATATTCATCCACTCTATCCTGCTCCTCCTCGCACCTCACAGCATCCTCCTCCTGCTGCTGCTCCTCCTCCTCCTACTCCTCCTTCTGCCCCTCCTCCTCCAGATCACCAACACCACCAGCATCATCAGCAGCAGCATCATCACCACCACAGCCATGTGCATGATCATGATCATGATCAAGCTCATGATCATGGTCATAGCCATACTCACCATCATCAGCATCATCAGTATCATCATCGTTGTCGTCGTCGTCGCTGTCATCATCATCATCATCATCACCATCATCATCATCATCATCATCATCATCATCATCAGCAGCAGCAGCAGCAGCAGCATCAGCATAATCCCCACCACGAGCACTATCATCATCACCACCATCACCACCACCACAACCATCATCAGCATCAGCATCAGCATCATCAGCATCATCAGCATCATCACCATCATCAGAAGCAGCACCAGCAGTAGCATCAACCTCATAATACTGACCACCATCAGCATCGTCATCATCATGTTCGGAATCAGCATCAGCATCATCAGCGTCATCAGCATCATCATCACCACCACCAGCATCATCGTCATAAACATCAACATCCTCATATCATCACCATGATCATGAACACCATCATCCTCATCGTCATCCTCATCGTACAATCATCGTCAGCAGCAGCATCATCATCATCATCTCCACAACCACCATCAGCAGCAGCATCAGCAGCAGCATCATCAGCAGCATCATCAGTATCATTAGCATAATCATCAACAATACTCACCACCATTATCACATCACATCACCGTCGCCACCATCGCCAGCATCAGCACCACCATCATCATCATCATCATCATCATCATCATCATCATCATCACCATCATCATCATCATCATCATCATCATCATCATCATCATCATCATCAGCATCATCATCATCATCATCAGCAGCAGCAGCATCGCCATCATAGATATCGTCATCATCGCCACCACCATCATCATCATCAGCATCGTCATCATCATCATCAGCATCAGCATCGCCATCATCAGCGTCATCGATAGCAATATCAACATCGTCATCACACTCATCATCATGCGTATCATCATCCTGCTCCACCTTGTCTTATCCTCCCATACAAATAAACAAGTTGCATACCACTTCCTCCTTTTCCTCCCTCTCCGCCTCCTCCTCCTCGTCCTCCTGTGCACGCAGCTCCCCGTTTGCCGATTGCGCAGAACACTAAGTGCCGATTGCCGATTGCACATACGTAACCTTGGGAGTCGCAGGTCGGCTATGACACGCGTCTGCGGATACGCAATGAGAAGGGATGAGATGGAGAAATCGGATGTCAGATGAGGCGCGAACGCACCTAGCTTGTCTCACCCCTTCTCTGTCTCCCCCTCTCTCGCTCTATGCATCCCTCATCCCTGCTCACCTCATCCCTCAACCTCCCCCTCCTCCTCCTCCTCCTCCTCCTCCTCCTCCTCCTCATCATCATCATCATCATCATCATCATCATCATCATCATCATCATCATCATCATCATCATCATCATCATCAGCAGCATCATCATCATTATCATCCCTCCCCCTCCTCCTCCTCCTCCTCATCTTCCTCCTCCTCCTCCTCCTCCTCCTTATCCGCCCCTCCTCTTTGGCATCCCCTTCGACGGGGAGGAGGAGGAGGAGGAGGAGGAG